>VYZT01001444.1:0-82298 GCA_013400735.1 Pomatostomus ruficeps
GGGATGGGGCAGCCACCACCTCTGTGGGTAAACAGTTCCAATATTTCACCACCATCATCATCATCATCAAAAAATTGTTCTTTATACCGATGTTTCACGAGCCTGAACTCTTTGTTTGCTTAGAGGTTGTCCTTGTTTTGAAGTTGATCCTCTTTTTTTCTTCCCTAAGCTCAGAGCTCATGAGGAAATCAGCTGTTGGTTGCTAGGCTGCAGCAAGCCCCAAAGTGCTGATGGAGCCGGGCTGTGTCTGAGAAATTCGGGTCTGAGGCCAAATTTCAGACGCTCACAGATTTCGGGACAGTCTGGATGTGACTCTTCAGTTCTTTCCCTTCATGGGAGGTGAATCCCTAATCTCTTCCCCAGCTCTTTGCAGACGCGGGGATTTTGGGGTTGCGGATCAGATCCACCTCTGTGTCTCTAAATAACAATAAGGGGATTATCCTGCTCGGGGGGGTGGGAATTGGAGGGAGGAGTGGGCTCTGCAGGAGACTCTCTGGGACCCATATGTTGGGTGGATGGTTAATTTTTGCAGTAGGGCAAAGACCAGCAAATCTGCCTTGTGTCGACGCTGGGTGCCCCAGATCCCGTCCTGCCCGTGGTTTAGTAAGGATCAGGAAAAAAAATTGCTGATGGTGCCCACTCTGTGGAGAGGGGGGAGGTGTCTGTGCAAGTCTATTACATCTGGGCTTCTTTCCAGCATGAATAAAACCGTTCTGTATGTCCGGAGTTATCAACATATTCTTCTTTATTCCTGTCAATTAATCTGATCTCAATGAGTCGCTGCCGCTCGTGGAATAATAGCCTTGAATGTAAAGTCTTATTTCTCATCTGCTTTGTGGACGACACGCCGCCGTTGCTGGCCCTGGAATGGTGCTGTTCAATTATTCTGAGCTAAATCGAGCCCCTCTTTGGCCTAAAAACCTGCCAGCCTTGCTGAAGCAGCTCGCTGGTGAGGAGGGAGCATCCCAGCTCCATCCTGCTTCAGACGCTGCTTTTCCAACCCCGGCCTGGCTCTTGGCACCTCTTGCCCTTCTCCCCGTGCTGTTTATTTTTCCTTGCCGCAGATGAAAGGCAGAGAAGCAAACTGCACCAAGGCTGGATTGTTCATGGCTTATTGAACAATTAGTTTCAGCTCAGGGTCTAATCTTCCGGCATTTCTTTTCTTCCCTTTGTGCGCCGAGTGTGCCTTGCAAACTTGTTGGCTTCGGGACTCACGTGGTACTGGGGGTCTGGGCTCGAGCTTGGCTCGGAGGGACGCAGTGCCCAGAGCAAGGCAGGTGTGAACTGCTCTGGCTGCTCTGCCAGGAGGAGAATCGGGGCTGTGAACAAAAGTAGAGGAAAAAAAGCTGCGAAAAAAGGGTTGTGTGGTGAAGCCTCCTGCTTGGGCTTGGATACAGCCCTCTGGTATTCCTCTTTCAGAGCTGTCTCAATCAGCTGAGGTTTTCAACCTTTTAACCCCTTTCCAAGGCTCTCCGTGGTTCCTTTGGCTGCTGGGCTGTGTCAGGAATGTGGGTTCTTCTCCCTGGGATTTCGGGAGGGCGCGGGGAGCCCATCAGGCACCAGGACACTCTTTGCAGGGTGGACAGTGCCAACACCCTCCTCTGGCACCAGGACGGGCTGCACGTGCCCGTTGCTGTCTCCTGAATGAGCTCTGCTGCCTGTGCCAGGAGCTGCTGGAGTGTTTGTGCTACTGGAAGGGAAAGGTTTGGATGTTGTCTCCCAGAATCCCGGGGCCACCCCAAGGCCTGGGACTGGTGGAGGAACCTGACTGAGAGCAGAGCTGTGCCTCATTTCCTGCCCAGCATCTTCCTCCTTTGGGCTTTGCTCCGTCTTACTCCAACCTGCCACATTTCCCATCCCTGGGGTTTATGCCATTGTTTATTTAGGATTTTTTCCAGCTGTAGCAATCCCTGACCTCTCCCTACAAAGGCTTGAACGTGAATGGAATTTTTTTCTCCCATATTTGGGCTCCTCCTGCCCTCCTGACTCGAGCTCAGCAATCTTGCTACTGTTCACTACTCCATAAAGAGGGTTCAGTTCACGTGACGCCCCCCCATTAGCTGCTCCAGCTAAAGCCTCGGGCAAATAGTCATTGAGGATTTATTTTTATTAAAAAAAAAAAAGTCGGATTAAGTATTCTGATGAACAAGAATAACATTAGCAGCTGTGCCTGCTCAGCCAGCGTAATCCCATCCCTCATATCATAAGCTGATTGCCTGGATGGGTCAGTGAGTTGTGCCAGCAGCCCCGCACTGATAATGCTTTGCATGTTGTTTTTGTAGTGCAGGAGGGGTCTGGGAAGGGCTGGGATATCCACAGAGGCTCCATGGGTGCAGAAATTCCTTCTTCAGATGCTTTTGGGTGCTGCTGACCACACCTGAGGGCTGTGACTGCAAGAGACCACCTGGTAAAGGTCCCATGCAGGGCCAGGGTCTGGAGCATGGAAGGTTCTCCCTCACCTGGAGGAGGGGATGGGGTGACTGGAAAACCTCAGCTCCGGTGGGGAGAGGTGACCTGGGGCTTTCTGCTGGGACAGGGCGAAGCTTTTCCTGGGCTCAAAGGGGGGCACAGGGTGGAGGGAACGTGGGGCTTTGTCACACCCTGGGGAGGAGGATGTGAGTGATGCTGTCACCTCCTGACACGAAGCTGAGCAGCTTCCTTGGGTCGCTCTCGTTTCAAGGTGCTCAGTTATTACCTGAAGCAGTAAAATCCCTTTCTGTGCCTCCACAGCACCCAGAATTAGGGTTTCTTCATGGAAGAAGCAGTCCCCAAGCCCATGCTGTCCCTGCTGGCTGTGTTCCAGCATCCATATTAATGGTATAATATATATATAATATATAATATATAAATATATATAGGGTCTCAACATTCACCCTAAATCCTGCTGGTGCTGAACCCCGAGCTGGCTCCTGCTTCACAGGGCCTTGCCAAAAGCTGCGGGATGCCCTTTGAAGATGAGGAAGCGGGAGCCATAAAATTATGCAGCCTTATTAGTGGTGTTGTTATTTGTTCTCTGCAAACATCTGAGACTCTTCTTCATCCCCCCTCCCCTGTCCCTGCTCCCAACTCCTGTGGCAGCTTTCAGGAACCAGAGGCATCACTCAGCAGCCCCAAACTGCACGTGGGGATCCCAGAGGGTGAATTGTTGTCCCCTTCCCAGATTTATCTCTCCAGGAGGGCCGTGTGGGACTCAGAAGCTGCTGTGCCACATAGCTCTGGTGCCAGGAGATCCATCCCAGCGTGGGCATTCAGCCTGGCAGAGGGGAGCACCCTCCTGGCACACCAGCCCTTGGGAGCTGGGCAACAGAGACAGAGGAGAAAGCCCAATTTTGAGTGGAATTCATGGAATTACAGAATGGTTTGGGTTGGGAAGGACCTTAAAGTTCATCTCATCCCAACCCCCTGCAGGGGCACCTTCCACAGGTTGCTCCAAGCCCTGTCCAACCTGGCCTTGAACATTTCCAGGATGGGGAATTGACAACTTGGAAACTTTTTTCCAGCTGGAAAGTGGTCTGCACCCTGCAGATCCTGCCCTGAGGTGTGGGAAAGTGGATGAGGTCTTGCTGGCTTGGTGTGATCCTTCACCCTCTTTTTTATTTAAGGCTTTGCCTGTCGAAAGTGGAAACTGCCACAGAGGCACTGCTGAGCTGCACTTCCCTTGAGGGACTGATGCAATCTCCAAAAGACAGATCCTACATCAGCATGAGTGGCTTGTAGCTGAAAATCTGAGCGTTTTTTGGATTTATTTTTTGGCTTTTGGACGACTTTGTTAGTAATTTTTACANACACTGTCACAGGGATGAAAAGCAGAGCGTGTTTGTCTTCAGAGGTTGATGGACATGGTAGGAAATGCTGCGTGAAGTTGTTGCTCCCCTTATTCTGCAGAGAAAACCCATTTTTTTGTGATTGGAGAGAAGTAGCAACTCTGTAAAGAATCAGAGTTTCTCTGGTGCTTCAGGAAGTTTTTCCACAAATATCCCTTGTTTCCTTGTGAACAAGACTCATGCAAACCTCGTGATCTGTGAGCCTGGAGTTGACCAGAATTTCACAGGCAAACTGAGCCAAGAGAGGCTCTCCCAGCCTGGGGCAAATATCCCATATCCAACACAGAATCACGGTGGTGTTTGGGTTGGAAAAGTCTTTTAGAATCATGGAATAAAATTACAGAATCATTTAGGTTGGAAAAGCCCTCCAAGATCATTGATCCAACCGTTCCCCAACCCTGCCAAAGCCACCACTGTGCCATGTCCCCAAGTGCCACATCCACAGAGTTTTTAAATCTCTCCAGGGATGGTGACCACGATTATGGGAATGGGATCAGAGCAGGGAGTGGAGCTGCTGCCTGACCCTTGGCTTGCATCAGGATGAGGAATTCATACAAAAAGCTGCATTGAGATGATCACATTGACTTGCTGTGGTTGATCTCCCAGCCCTGCACGTTTTTAACTCATTTTCTGAACCCATCCCCGCATCCTGACCCCTCTGAATCTCCCGCCATTGGCACCCAAACTGCACCAGGGCAATACTTGTTCCATCTTCTAGTGTGGGAGAGAATCTGAAGGGAAAAAAAATGGGCAGGAAAAGGAGCAAAAGACCCACTTGTGACACGGGAGATTAAATAATTAGCAAATGTGGCAGGAAAGACGATGAAAAACAAGTGCAATGATTCATGTTTTATGTCTCCTACTGTACAGAACACTTTAGAGTGTCAGACAGCACGACAGTCACTCTTTAAAGCCAATTAAAATTTTATAATAAATAGAAGCTTTTTCTTTTTTTTTTTTTTAATCTCTCTCTCCCCGTGTGACGGTGGAGGAGTTCGCTGGGTGATGCATTTGCCAGAAATCCACAACAAATGGGTACAGAGACCTGCTTTTCAAAAGCCTCTTTTATGCCAATTATTTACCTTCCTTAAATTCAGCTCCGGAGGGGAAAGTAGCCGTAATAATATCGCATTTTCTCATTGTGCTTTTCATTCGAGGAGATTACAGCCGATAACCTGGAGAGGGCAGGGAGAGGGGCTCTCTTTTCATGCTCGGGCAAGGTGATTTTCGGGAGCTCGGCGAGCAGCGGAGCGATAACGTGAGCTGGCAGCAGATTTTGGGACTCCCGTTGGCAGGGATTTCATTTGGAGGAGGCAGGTCGCTCGGAGCTCTGCAGGTGGAGGCGGGTTTGGAGGTCAGGTGGGGTCCAATTAAGCGAGGCAGGGTCATTTTGGGGGCCAGGAGAGCAAAGGATGCGAGGGAAGGAGCTGGAATTTATTTTCTTTGTGTGCCGTCTCCCCAAGAGAGACCGGTGCTTGTTGAGCTCTTGGACTGGCAGTTCTGGAAGATGCTGTAAATTGGGAGCAGCTCTGGTGAGGAGGGGACATTGGGGACTCTGGTTTTGTAGCTCTTTCTCCTTCACCTCTAAGGTAGCATGGACTTACACAGGATTCCTTTCACCAAACTCCTCCTTGGCTGCTCCAGCTGCACAGCTCAGTGTTGTTTTGACAAAAAAAAACAAAATAAAGGATTTCCCACCACTCCAGACCGGGGGTGAGATCAAGTTCAGAGCTCTGGGCAAAGAGATCTTGCTTTGCCCAAGCCCAGGGAAGAAGCTGTGGATGTTGCTCCTCTTGGAGCCACGGAGGCCTCTTCATCCTCCCTTTTCCCCGTTTCCTCTCCCATCGACAGCGCTCGTGTTTGTGCGCCTTTATCACACACACGCAAAACCACACCTCAAACCAATGGAAATGTTAATCCAATTAACATTCAGAGAGAATGAAAGGACACTGAAACGGAAGGTCCCCCTTGCCGTAGCCTCCGCTCTCCCTAGGTTGCAATATCTCTGTGAACCTCCTCAGAGTGGAGCCCGCGATCCCCCAAGCGGCACCACTTTCATGTTTTGGAGTGGGCAGATCTCAGATGCAGGGAAGCAGCTTCTTTGTTCGATATCTTCTCAGCTTTATTCGGGAGGGTGCTGAAATTATTCCATTTCTGTGCTGCCAGAGGGGAGTTGGAGAAGCCGTGTTCCCGCTATTAGGCAAAGATCCCTTTAATTGGACAGAGTGAATATTCACTCTTTAATAACGCCGGGGCTCTAATCCTTCGTTAGGTGGCTGCATCCCCCCTCCCGGATGGTTTTTAATGACCCATTGCCTACATCATTAATATCACAAGTGCTGACACCAGGAGGAAATGCAACAATCAAAGGGAGACCCTCGGAGGTCCGGGAGCAACAACATTTTCCATCTCCCCTTTGTTGTGGAAAACGTCGGGCACGGACGCCCTGCACAACCAAACCGGCTCCGAGTTCTGGCCTCCTGCGGTGGGTAAGGGGAGGGTTAACTCCTGCAAATTGCAAGAGCTCAATTAGTTCAATTAGGAGCTTGATAACCAAAGCAGCTCTTCCTGGAGCTGTCTAGGACCGTGGGCTCTGCCCGCAGGCTCCGAGCACTCCCACGCTGCCCCGTTCCCTGGGGCTTGCAGCTTTTGAGGGCAGCCTCTCTTCCACAGGGAAGGTGGGATTCCCACCATCTTTACTCCACCTCGGGCTGGAGCAGCTCTCTGTAGGAATCCATGCCATTACTCCAGCGTATTCTTGAAGGCAGAATCTGGCCCAGAGAGTCCCAGCTGGGGGATATTCCATAAATCAGAAGAAAAATGGTAAAATCCCTTTTTTCTTCAATTTTTTTTCAGTGTTCTTTCGAATGCCTTCCCAGTAGTGCATGAGCAATAAGCACCAGTCACATCCATCCGTCCCCAACTGTAATTTTTTTTTCCTGCGTGACAGCACTTGCCTTTTGATAATCTCAGAAGGAGACGAGGGGGTATTAACATAACAAATCTGTGGCTGTCTAGAGAGTTCCGTGTTGCTGGCACGTCACAGGATGTGTACATTGAGTGCCGCTCAGTTCTCATTGTTCTAAATCCACCCTGTGTATTAAGACCTAATGAATTACTACCTGACAAATTAAGCAGCTGCTGCAAGGAGCCCGTGTTGGCAGTGGCCTTCTCTCCCTCCTCCTGTGGCATTTGAATTTTCCAGCTTTTATCCTCATGCTGTCAATCTTGGGAAACACTTTGGAGACTCTGTGTCATGGCGAGTGCGGTGGACGCTCTGCAGAGCCACTGAATTAAAGGTACATGTGGTGACATCGGGAGCTGGATGTGGCCGTTGTGATCCTTTATGAGGTTTTTAGGCTTAAAATGGGAGGTTTTGTTTGTAGAATCGTAGAATATCTCAAGCTGGGAGGGACCCACAAGGATGACAGAGTCCAATTCCCTGCGAACAGCCAAATCTGGGAAAGGGAACAGGGAAAGGCTCTGGTTTATCCCACCCTGCTGCACCCGGGAGGGAAAAGCTGCTCCTCCTGCAGTGGGGGAACAGCCCAGCAGTGCTTTTGACAGCTGTGGAGGGGAGAAGTGACTCATCTCTCTGGGTTACATTAGACAGAGAAAAGTGTTTGTCTAAGCTAGAATTTAATGAGAAAATAGGGGTTAATAACCTCCGAGTCCTGGTTGTTCTGGGAACATTAGCTTCAGTTTTCCTGTCCTTTTCCAGCTAATTTATACCAGGGTGGGCACAGCTCACGGAGATGCCCCAGCTGTGATCTCTCCCTGATGCAGCGCAGGGTTGGGCTCAGAGCTGTCATCTTCCTCCATCAAGACACAGGATGCTGCTCTGGGGAAAAAATTATGGTTGCTCCCGAGTTTTCTTTCCCTTTCTAAAGTGCTAAATGATTCACGTCCCGGTCTCCTCGTGCTGCAGACGGTGTTTGTGCAGCTTTATTACCTGAGCTGCCCTGGCAGAGGAAGTTCTGTGAGCCGCTCGTCTCTCCGGAATGTCTCGAGCGCCCGCGCATCTCCCCTTTCATCCCCATCCCGGCTGCCTCCTCGAGCTGCTGCAGGAAGAGAGGCAGACTCCTCTCACAAACCACAGGAAGGAGCTTTTCTCCTCCATCCCATCAGCCCTTTCGTGGCTGGCACCACCACAGGACATGTAAACCAAATCCTCCTGTGGTCCAGCATCCTGGTGCCATGTGGAGACAGCCACTGGCCCGGTTTGAGACAAATTTGGGAGGAGACTCCTGAAAGGGTGTCTCCTCTAAAAGGCAGAATTTCACCCCCTCCACCCAGCCAAGGTTCGAAAAGAAAATATTCTTGGAGGAAAGTGAAAAAACCTGTTTATTCAACAAGCAAGGTGCATGGCACCTTGTGCAAGGCACAAGGGAAAAAATTAGTAAGGTTAGATAGTAAAGCTTCTCCTCTGTGGAGAAAGATGGTGGATTTTAGAGTCCCTTCTTTCTCTGGCTCAGCTCTGCCCAAAGGTTCGGCCTGGCTGGGCCAGGGGGTCTGGCAGCTCCTGGGGAGGGTCCCACTGACTGTCTCCCCCGGAGATGGGCTGATTGTCCAGACGGGAAAAAAACCAAGCCGAACAGTCCAAAAAGAAGGGAAAAAAAAACCCCAAAAAACCTGCAATCCCAGTGAGAAGGGAAAAACCCCCCCTCTGTCCTAACTCACACCTGGACAGACTACTGGTAAAGGAAGAAAAAACCAAAAAAACTTGTACTTTATCTCAAAGAGATAAAAACCAAACCATGCCAGTGCTTTCCCTGGCTACTTCTCTGTGCTGGCTCAAGGTTCCAGGAGCCATTCCTGGGCATAAGCAGCCGACAGGGAAATACAGAGCATAAAATCACCCCAGGACAGCCTGTCCCAGCCTGACAGGGGGAGGGATGGTGTCACAGGTGATGGGATGTGGACTCTGGCTTATCTTTCCATGCCTGGTTGCCCCAACCTCTGGATTAGATCAGCATCTGTTTGCAGCAGCTTCTCTGCTCTGCTCCTGGTTCCCGTGGTGTGAACGGAGGGGTGTGGACTGGAGAGGGCGAGGAAGGTGAGATGTTGGGATTTAGGGTTCTGAGGCCTCAGCGTGATGCTGGAGTGATTTATAACTGCACCAATCTCCTCCCACAGACCCTCTAGGTTTGAGGGTGCTCCTCAGATGGAGGAATCCCACATTCACTGCCAGGTGGGATGAGACCTGGAGAAACCTGCTCTAGTGGGAGATGTCCCATGGCAGGGGTTGGAACTGGATGAGCTTTAAGATCCTTTGCAACCCAAACCAGTCCGTGATTCTGTGATTCCTTTTCCTGGAAGGTGTGAACCTCCAGGCCGGGCTTTTCTTTGGAGCTGTAAAACCAGGCACGGCTCAAGTGGAACATGTCCAGATAGTGGGGCTGTGATACTGCCCAGGGACAGCCCCGTGCTCCTTTCGAAACCACAGCAAACAGCTGACACCGGCTGGGTTATCGCCTGTCCTCAGATTGTGTGAACATGAGATCCTTGGAAACGGACACGTGGGTTCACATGTACCTCATCACAGAGCTCCCAATAACACCAGGGACGGTGCTGAGTTCACTGGGCTGTCGAGCTGCTCTAAGAACCAGCTCCCAGGGCAGAAATAGGTTAAGATATCCATGTACAACTTCCACACGCAGGGAACATCCCAAGGCATGTTCTTCCCTGCGCAGAGCTGGAGGCAGTCCCGCATTTTTCCGTGGCTCTTGGATCCTGGCAGGCTTCCCCATGCCAAAAGGCTCCTTTGCAGTGCCACACACGGTCTGCAAACCCAGATGTCCCACAGAGGGGTCTCGTGTGGCCAGGAAGCCCAGCTGGCCCCGGTCTGGGCGCGGTGACTTCCCCTGGCAGGCGCAGTGAGCACAGCTCCGTCTGTGACATCAGTCACAGCAACCCCAGGCACATGGGGTGCTCAGGAGTGACACAGATCAGTCTGGGAGATGTTTGTGCACCTTGGGGGAAGAACGGGGATCTGGGAGTCCTGCTGGCTCGGCAGATACGGGGTAAGAGCTGGGAATCCTAATTATGGCTTGCTGCAGTGTCACAGCTCTTTCTGACCCCTTCCATCCATGGAATCATGGAATAATTTGGGTGCAAGGGACCTTCCAAGGTGTAGTTCAACCCCCCTGCCATGGGCGGGGACAGCTCCCACTAGACCAGGTTGTTCACAGCCCCATCCAACTTGAAGTTTTCCAGGGATGAGGCATTTGTCACCTCCCTGAGCGCTTTGAGCCTCACCACCCTCACTGTAAAAACTTCCTTCCTTCTGTCTAATTTGAAGATTTAAATTCCCAAACTCATTGTCCTGGTCCAGCTGGGACCCTGCTCCCCCAAATCTGTGCTGGGGACTCCTTAGTAAAGGTGTTGCAGCACTGCTGCCTCTCTGGCAATGAGGTGAAAGAAGATCATGGACCCCCTAAGGGCCTCTGGCAAAGCCCCTGATCCTTGGGAGGAGTTATTATAACTTGTTGTGATATGCCAGGTCTAATAAAAGACCCAACCACATGAACAGGAACAGCTTTAGGGGCTGGTGGAGACTGTTTCTTGATTTATTTCCTTGATCTCCTGCAGGTTTTCTGCATTTGGTGGCACTTTAGTGGTATCACTTTTTTTGCCAGGCCATGTTTAACCATAACCCATCAATGACAGCGTTTGAAAAGCTTCTGACAAATGATACAAACTAAACCCAGCTTCCAAATATTAATGCACTGCTTCCCCCTCCCAATCCAAATGCTTTCTCCCAGCTAACCTTGTTAATCCACTTGATTCTTTTTTCTTCACCTTCCCCCCTCTATCTACCCTGTCCCATTTTCCTTCATTCCCACCGTCCTCCCCTTTTTCCTTCACTTCCCTTTGCGCTCTGACCCCGTAACCTGTGGCCATCCCTTCCCTGGTGCTGATCCCTCTTTGTCTCCATTCATTCCTGCCTTCCCTGCCTGCTCCATCCTTTCCCCAATCTGTTCAAGGCTCCGTTCCCACTGCAGACACCCTCTCAGCTCTGGAACAGCACATGACACTCCTGGCAGTCGTTCTGAGCTTGGCTGCTGTCCCCAAGTTGTCTCAGGCTCTTCTGAGAATGATGAGAAGCTGCTGTGTGCCTTCAAAGTCACAGCTAATTGCATTAGCTCCAGATCATGTAACTCCTGCGGATGACAGCTGCCAAATTTAGGAGCACTGGAGAGGTCTTATAGAAGATGACGGGGATGGTGTGCTGGATTCAGCAGAAAGGAAATCCTGGGTGCTTTCAAAGGCATCGGTGGTGGGTTCTGTGCTTTGCAAAATGGGTTATTCCCTCTTATTCTGTGGTTATGGGAGTTTTATCTGAATTATCTATATATTATCTATATTTTTTGTATGTTAGGTATTTATCAGCCCACTCTCAAGCCCAGCAGTGCCCACCATCCCCACTGAAAATTCAGGGTGTGGAGGAAAATAATCTGAACGCTGTTCAGCAGAGCAGTGCACACTCCATGCTTCCATGTGGAGCCAGGCTCGGCCTCTCATTTAATCCTGGATCAATCCTGTGCCTCCAGAAAGTCTCAGGCTGCCACAGTGCAGGTGGCTCCTGACCACTTCTGAAGGACTTCCTGATACCTGTCTGTCCCAGTTTGAGGCAAATTTGGGAGGAAACTTCCCGAAAGGGTGTCTCTTCTAAAAGGCAGAATTTCAGGCCCTCCCCCAGCCAAGGTTCAAAAGGAATTTTCTTGGAGGAAAGTGATAAAAACCTGTTTATTTAACAAGCAAAGTGAACGCAGGCACGGAAAAGAAAATGAATGTTAGATAATAAACTTCCTCTGTTGTGAAGAAAGATGGTGGATTTTACCTTAGCTCCTCCTGAAGTTTGGCTGGGCAGGGCTGGGGGGTCCTGTGGCTCCTGTTGGGGGTCCCACCAACTGTCTCCCCCAGAAATGGTCTGATTTTCAGAGAAAAGAACCAAGCTGAACCATCCAAAATGAAACAAAAAGCAAGAAACTGCAGTCCCAGAGAGAGGAAAAACTCTTTTCCTAGCTAATAATGAGGAATTTAAACTAATTCTGTGCCAATACAGCACCTTGGAGGAGTTTAAAACCAAACCGTGCTGGAGTTCCCTGGCTGTGCCCCTTCCCAGCTTGAAGTTACAGGACTAATTCCTGGGCATAAGCAGATGATAGGGAAATACAGAGCAGAAAATCACCCCAGGACACCACCGCAAGGGCCTGGGGAGTACCTGGTGTCCCTGGGCATAAATGCAGCACTTTTGGGCTAAAACCCTCATGGCAGCAGGGCTGGTGTCGCATTGCTGGCACCGCTCCATGCCTTTCCCAAACCTCCCTCCTCTCCCTGTGCCTGTTCTCCTCCCTGTTTTTCTGGTGGTCTTTGAGAACAAATTGTGGCTTCAAAACCATCTCAAACCTCAGAACAGCTGCATCAGAGGCATCTTGGTGTTAAGTACTGGCTTTGAGGGCTGCTTTGCTCATCTCTGCCTCAGTGCTTTTATATCCCTGTATTTGCAGAACTTGGGAGAAGCGGGATGAAATCCATCCACCTCCACCAAAAGCTGGAGGTGGTTTGGATTAATATTTCCCTCTCCCACGACGCCGAAGCCATGGCTGGGGGTTTTCTCTCTGTAGTCAGTCTCTCAAGCCCAGCTGCTGTGTTTTCCTCCACGGATGGGGGATATTAACAACATCTGAGCTTGACAGCACAACTTTCTCCGGGAAAGTCACACAGAAAAGTTCACAGAAGGTGGCATCCTTTTTCTCCAGGATCATTGATGATGCCTCTGTCTGGAGCATTCCTCTCGACATGAGAGCAAAACAAGCATCCACAATGCAGCAGGAGAGCTAAACCCTGTTCTGGCAGGGCTGAAATGAAGTCTGTGATCACCCAGTCCCTGCAGCTGGAGGGCAAAAATGTCACAGCCAGAGTGATTGGGGAGAAGGCAGAAATTTATCTGCTGAGAGCTCAGTTCTGTTTATCTCAGGATCTGATAGGAACTCGCACCCCAGCATCACGAAATCCTGGGCTTTAATAATTTGGCCTCAGAAAAGACGTTAATAGTAAGAGACAAGATGAAATGTAGCTCTTGGCCGGCTGACTGCGTGGCTCCTATTCCTCCCTGCGCTCGCATCGCTCTCTTCGGAGGAGATCTCACAGCAAGTTTAGCTCTGGCCCCGTGGAAAAACCAAGGAGAACTTGTAAATCTTGTCCAGTCCCAGGTCACCTGAGGTCTCTGAGTCCTGCCAAGCAGGGTGATTGGTGTGAAGGGATGAGCTGCTCCGTGTTTGCAGCTCATTTCTGTCTGCTCTGTTTGGACACTCTCACAAAGTGGTTTTTTTAGCACTCCTACAGATGATTTTTTTTTCTGGTACCACAGTTTATATTCATTTCTGCAACGAAACTTGACTCTGAAAAGTCAGTTTATCCAGTTAGACTGAGAAATTAGAATATGGGGCCCACGAACTCAGTCCAAAGAACCTGGAATTCATTAATTATCATGTACAGCAGTGGTATCTGCTGGATGGCTGCATCTGCAACCCAGGCAGATTAGGACTGAGATATTTGAAGCTACCTAACAGATTTAAGAGAAATAGAAAAAAAACCAAACAAACCCAACCCCATAAGTAAACCCTTCCTGCTAGTTTGAAGGAAAATTATTTTAAATCCCCTAATCGGCTCTGAGATGAACCTCTAAGCAACATGTTCAAGGTCAGATGGGGAGCCTGGCACAAGGCGGGTGATCACCCAGGTCTGTGGGGCTCCAACCGTGCAGCTCCCTCTGTTCACCTGCCTTAGGGAACAGGTAACCCCTCAGAGCAGACTTTTCCCAGGAGCAGGGATGATAATCAGCCACCTTCTAACCACACAAGCCACTCACTCCATGGAAACCATCAGCCACTCGTGGGCCAGCTGAGAATAATTTAAAAAAATAAATAAAAAAACCCACAAAAGACTAAATTTTAAGGACATTTTTCTTAGCTTTCCGTGGAGGAAAGGCAGCGACTCTGCTGCCTCACGGAAATGTTGGATCCAGTGGATATCACTCTCATGCTTCCCACGTTTTCCAGCCAGACGGCTCAAGGCCCTGTTAATCTCCCTTCCATGCCTAAGCCTTTCCCAAATCCCTCTGCTCACAATCCCCCCGTGGTGAGCGATCACCCTTGTTAGGGGAGGAAGCACCGAGGCCCAGATCCGGCACGGCACAGATGGGCACTCGCGCTATATCCCCAATTTTCCCGCGTGCCGAGCTCTCCCATCAATAATCGCGGGCAAAGGCTAAATTACTGATTTGTTTTACACAGGGAGGGCCAGAGATAAAAATAACCCAGCAGATACAGTTGTGGAAACCAGGCCGTGGCTCTGGCTGTGGTTACATTTGGGACAAGGCACGGGAAGGCTTGGAGGGAAACGTTCCAAAGGTGATTCCCAGTATCCCGATGTCTAACGGCTCAAACTGATCCCGAGGATTCTCCCCAGTGGCTCAAACTGATCCCGAGGATTCTCCCCAGGCTGAGGGGTGTCAGCAGTGCTCGGGGGTGATGTGAGGGCATTCCAGGCCAGGGGTTTTTCAATCAGTGCCCATCACGCTGTCACACGGACACAGAGCTGTTCAGCATCTCTATCAGGCACTGGGATGCTGCCACGGTCTTCTGGGAAGTGGGGAAGGTCACTTGGTGTCTTTACTCGGCATTAATTCTCCAGAGATATTTTTGTTTGCTGTATCCCTGTTTCTCCAGAGTGCTCGTGAGAAATCCTATGATATCCTTCAGCATGGACTGAATCCTCCCGAGCTGGCACCACCAGGTGAATTTCAGCAGGGAGAACAGGAAATGTGGTTTTTAACACAGCTTTAGGAAGATTTGTGCCACAGTGGACAAATCTCAGAGAGTTCATTAAGTGTTCAATGCTCAGTTCTTCTCTGGCGACACTCATGAACCTTTGGGATATCTGGTGGTGAACCCAAGGTGCCCAATTTGCCTCTGAGATTTTCAGGTTTGCTGCTGAGGCAGATTTCACATCTGAAAAGTCTTTCTCATGTGAGCTCAGATGGCTCAACTTCTGGCTGAGCTGGAGCTGTAAAGAAACTGTGAAAGGCAAAGCAAGGCAGGGGATAGGTTTGGAAACAGTCTCGTGAAGCAGAGGCAGCGTTGAGGGGAGGGAAAGCTCCGTTTCCTTGTCAGGTCAGCTCTGATTTTCCCTGTCATCGTCTGGGCACGGGCAGCCCCTGGAAAGCCATCGCTGTCTTCAGCTGGATGTGCCTTGCCGATGTCTCGTGTCTCCCGGTGCCATCTGGACCACGTTTTGCTCGACATCCCCGGGGCTTTACGGTGAGCTGGAGATTGGTTGGGCAAAGCTTCAGAGAAATCACATCTTGCTCTGTGCCGAGCTGTGCTCAGAAAGGAAATCCCACATCTTGCAAAACCTTGACACCTTCGGAGAGGGTCACGGCCGTGTCGTGTGGGCAAACTGGCAGAGCTGGCCTTGGAGCTGCCCAGCCAAGCTCTCCGGGCATGTGGAGCACCCCACGCTGAGCAGGGATATTTGAGCAGGGATAGACCAAACGAAGCTGGAAAGCTGATGAGTGGGAGGAGTGAATCCTGGGATCGGGAATGGGTCGGGATTATGTGGCTCCTGTTGTGAGCTGGACTCGGATTTAGAACGTGAACTTTGCAGAAGTCATAAACAAAATGTGGAGCCTTGCCTAAGCTCAAAGGCTGCCCCGCTCTCTGTAGGAAGATGAAACCAGGCTGGAGAATCCAGATCTGATATTTACTGATAGTCCTAAAGTCCAGGATTGACTCAATAATTAATTCAAGACTATAATGAAAGCTACAATCCAGATAAAAATTTATGCTTTCCATCTCTGATTCCTCAGTTTAAAGAAGACCCAAGCTTTGGAGAGACAACAGGCCCCAAAAACCTGAATTTTGCCATCCACCTTCTGTCCTTTCATTGAACTTTTGCTTCTTTTCCATAGAATCCTAAAATGGTTTGAGTTGGAAGGGGCCTTAAAGATCCATCTCATTCCAGTCCCCACTCCACGGGCAGGGACACCTCCCACCAGACATTTGCTATCTCTGATCCCTTTCTGGCTTCCCTCCAGACAGAAACAGAGATTTCACTGGGCACGGTGGCTGTTTCACAGTAAAAACCCAAAAAATCTTGCTTCAGTGCTGTTGTAGAAATAAAGCTCAGGAGAGGCTGGGTTGGGCTGGGCTCAGATGTGAAACAGGAGATGGGATGGAGAGAATAAAATCCTTTTCCTTGTCCTACACGCCGCCTTGCTGACCTGGACCTGACTCTTCCTACGCTTCTGATGTTTTCCTGCTCTCCCTTCCAAGGAGGGATTTAAGGACAGATCTTTCACATGCAGCCTGATTGTTGGGTTCTTTCTAATCTGGAAGGGTGGATGGGACAATGAATCTCCCCTAAATCCTCGTGTGCATCCCTGCCAGGGCCTGTCTGTGCTCCAGCAGGACCTGCCGTGTCTGCAGCGCTGCCTTTGGCTCCCCGTCAGCCTTGGCTCCCGTCCAAAGGCTCGCACCAGGTCCGGCATGGCCGGGACAGACTGCCAGGAACAATCCTCAGATCTCGCCGCTCTTAAGTTAATTCAGTGCTCTCCGTGGATTAATTCCAGAGCCAAAGACAGATACGGAGAGCAGTAATTACCTCTCTCCCACACAGAGCTGTTCCCTGAGTCGGCACACGGCGTTTTTTGCGTCGCGGGAAGGTTCTCGATGGCTGAACTCCTGCTCTGTTGCTTCGTGAATTTTTAAAAAATGAGAGGGGAAAAAAGGGAAAAATTAAAAAAAAAGGGGGGAAGAGGAAAAAATGAAAAAAAGGGGGAAAGGGAAAAATGAAAAGAAAAGGAAAAAGGAAAAAAAGAAAAAAACAAAAAAGGGAAGGAAGGAAGGAAGGAAGGAAGGAAGGAAGGAAGGAAGGAAGGAAGGAAGGAAGGAAGGAAGGAAGTTTGGCTCAGGACATTATTGTAAAGAAAAGAAATTAATCAAAATGGGAGAGAACACACAGTTGGACTTGATTTTAGAGATGTCTTCCAGCCTTAATGATTCCATGATCAAACTGTTGTTTCCAGCTGAAAATCCCACTGTAAATCCCCATTCCAGTTTGCTTCTCTGTGATATGTGCCCTGTGTAAAAGCAGCTTAGGAGTCAGTTTGAAGTGTCCAGGCACAGTCTGGGAATCCCAACATGAAACTCCACGGAGCCTTGGTGGCCTGGAGAGCTCCCTGAGTGGAGGGAAAGAGGAATCTGCCTGCTCAGCTGCTTCCCCATAGGGGAAAATCACCCAGCTTGGCTCTGCTGGATGCCCCGTGGCTGGGTTGGGGCTACAAAACCACGTCAGATGCCCTGGTGCGTGGCCAGGTGGCCCAGCCAGGCTGATTCCAGGCTGCTTGGAGAGGGAGATGCTGCTGCAAGCGGCTCCCCTTCCAGGCACACATGCGGGCGGCTGTTTTTAGAAGCGAGCAGATGATGTGCTAATTAGAAACAGGGCCGGAGCCATCCGGGCTGGTTTCAAGTGTCGCTCCTTTCATCAGGACCCAGACGGGAAAAGGAGCTCCCTGGCTGGGGAACAGAGCGTCTCCCTTTGTTGGGACGAACAAAAGTCCCACAGAGAGAGCTGGGAAAAGAGCAGCGGGGCTGGAGGCAGAGAGAGGCCACGGCGGTTCTGTCAGCGCTGCGGAGGAGGAGGCGGAAGGTGGAGCTGAGGCTTTGGGGTCGGTGTGGTGACCCCATGGGGAGTGGGGGTCCCAGGGTGCACTCTTGGGCTTGGTCCTTTGCATCAGGGCAGGGAAACACCTGCCTTGGATATTTCCTGCCTTGGGAGCAGAGATTTGGGTGGGTTTGGTTCATAGGACCTGGTTTAGTGGTGGGCTCAGCAGTGCTGGATTCGATGGTCTTTGAGGGCTTTTCCAACCTGAGTGGTTTTGGGATTCTGTGATCTGTAGGACCCATCACAGCTCGTGGCAGTGATTAATTCAGTGCATGGTGCTGGGTCAGGTGTGAACATGAGTTTTGCCCTGGCTGTTATTCCAGCCTCACGGAGGAAAAGGCTTCCCATGGCTGTTTCACATCCTGGTTTTCACTGCTGCGTTTGGCTCACCCCTCCTGAGTTGCTGATCCTACTCGAAAGCAAGCATAGACCAAGGCAGGGGAAGGAAGGGGTCCAGACTTAGCCTAAATCTTAAACCTGGGTTCTGTCATGCTCCAGAGTCACCTCTGCTTTGCTTTAAGTGCTCTGTGGATGAGCTCCAAGTTTCCTTTCAACTCCATTTTCCTGGTGCCTCTGCTAAGGACGGAATTGTGCCATGCAGGCACAGCCCATCTGGGGAATCCCTGCACATCACGAGTGGAGGAGAAAAGGTTTGCTTCAGCTCCTGCAATTTTCGGTTTTTTGTCAGCACAGGGAAGTGCAAAACTCTCTGTGGGCTTTGTCTACAGCCCTTTGAAGTCAGTGGGAAACTCCAGTTACTCTGGGAGGCTCCAGGCAATGTGCAGAGTAATTTTCTTGCAGCAGCATTGGGTGAGTTTTATTTCAATCCCAAAAACCCTCCCCTCCTTCTGCAAGGCAGCATCTACCTGTCCCTCCCTCCTTTTTTTTCCATGGTGCCTTTTGGTCTCTCTTTCGTATTATTCCATTAAAGTCTCACAAACCACAGGGGGGTTTCCAAACACACAATTTGAAGCCTTGTGGTCAATAAGAAATTTATTGGCAGCCCCTGCTGAGGCGAGGATGAGATTCAGCTCTTACACCCAAGTTTTTTTGGTGAAGGGTTTGGCAGCGGATGGTGGTTCCCACTGGCAATTCTGGGAAAAAGGGATGGGAACAGAAAATCACCAGGGATTGAAAATGGTTGTGCCCTTTCACAGTGCAAATTCACACAGAAGATCTTGTGTTACCATGTTCCTGATTGAAAAGGAAATCCCATTTCCACGATTTTCATGTCGGGCTCATGGTGGGATTCTTGGTTTGTCCTGTTCAGGGCAGGAGTTGGACTTGATGGTCCTTGTGGGGCCCTTCCATAATGCAAATTCACACAGGAGCTCTTGATTTATCATGTTCCTGATTGAAAAGGAAATCCCATTTCCACGATTTTCATGTCAGGCTCATGGTGGGATTCTTGGTGTGTCCTGTTCAGGGCAGGAGGTGGATTTGATGATCCTTGTGGGGCCCTTCCAGCTCAGGATATTCTGTGGTGGGCTCAGGGAGATGAAGGAGGAGCAGGAAAAGCAGCTTTGCAGCCCTGCCCACCGAGCCAGCACCTTTCCCAAATCCTCAGTTCACTTTGCCCTGAACTCTGGAGTGGCTTGAACTCCATCTGCCCCTCTTCAGAGCAGTTCTTTGCTCCGTTCCCATCCTCTCCCAGAGAGCTGCACTTTTCAGTTTTCCTCTTCCTTCCCTGCTTTAAATAAGTCCCTGTTGCTCTCTGGGCTAATAACTTTCCTCTCATTTCTGCAGCTGCGAGGTTGCTTGATGGAGAGGATAATAAGTATGTCTGAGCTTTCAACTAAAAACCCAAACCGACTGAAAAACAACCCAGCCAAAACCGAAAACACCCAAAGGAGATAAAAAAAAGAAATCTTCATTGGAGAGAAGTGAACCAAAGTTTCCCATGCAGAGCAGCAAAGCAGCTCTGCAGCCTCCTCTCTGCCACTATAATCAGAAAGACATTTCTTTTTTTTCCCATAGCAGCGTGCATATCAGCACTTAAAAAGGGAAAATAAATTACGAGGAGTGGAGCTGGAGGCAGGAATCATCTTCTAGGAAAGAGGAATGAAGCCTGCAGCTCCATTTAGTTAATATGTTTTCACGAGGCGGGGGTGCTTGAGCGTTTTATATGAGCTCCTAAGCCGGCTGCCAGCGCTCGCAGGGAGCTTCTCGAGGTGGTGCCACAGAGGGAAAGTCGCTGGGAGAGCAGGTGTTATTTCTAAAACAAAGATTATGGTTTATGGCATTGCAATTACAGACTTCTTCCCAGCACTGTTATTGCTGCTGCTGTTGGCTTCTGCATTCAAGGCAGTGTTTGGGTTTCATTTCAAAGGGGGAATTGATGATGCAGTTATTATCCCTTTGATGAAATCCCACTCTCCTATAAAGGATGCATAAAGTTCTGCTCCCTCAATACGTCTGGCAGTCAAACAACGGGAGTAAAGTTGCTTGTGGTTCCTTTTTCTGGTTAGCACTTTGCCTAAAAACTTTCCCTCCGCCCTTCCAGCTATCTATGGGGAGCCCAGCCTGATTTCTTTAGGTCGCTGGCACTTCATCAAATCCCCAATTTCTGAATCCGTGCGCCTTCCAATCAGGCTTGGCCCCTGGGGCTCCTATTCTGACATTGCACATGGGTTTAGTTTTGGGCATCGCTTTCTGTTGCTTCTCTTTTCCTCCCCTTCCTGGGTGCTGAGCAAAGAGCTGTTCTCAGGTTTTCCAGCTTTAATGAGGTCTCACTCAGCCCTCGGTGCATTGTTATTTATAGAGGTTTCCAGCAGGAGAACTCGTAACTGGTGCTCACCAGAGCAGATGTTCTTTAGAGAGCGTTGTTGTGTGCGCAGAGTACCTAAAATATCTGTAACTTCCAGGGGAATTTGAGGGCAGAGGTTGGTTTTTTATGGACTCAATGCTGCCATTTCCACTTTTATCCAAGTAACTCCTTGCCGGCTGGTCAGCTTCCAGTCTGGGATGGGGGAGGAAAACGCAGGCAGAATTTGGTGTTTCCAAACTGCAACCGTTGGGAGGAAACTGGTTTGATTTTTGAGATTTTAGCCCACATCTAAGCAGTTGAATCCCACAATTTTAGCAGTGCACATCCCAGGGGGAGCAGGAGTGGAAGGACAGGATAGATGGGTAATTCTGGTGCTGCTGCTTGCTGAGAGCAGGAATGAGCATTTAGTTGGGTCCTCAACTATTTGCTTGAAAAATCAAGTTGCTAAAAGTGGAGCTTAAAGAGTCTTGTAAATACTAAGGGAAGGACTTGCCTGGCTGTGCAGGAACTCTCAAATCCCCACAGCTTCCAGGAGTTTTAGCTCTCTCCTGTTTAACAGAGACCTGGGAAATCACAAGGAAAACCTGGCTCCTAATGGTCGATGATATCAGGAACACGGTTCCAGTTCAGCGGCACCAAACATTCCACAGCTGATAATGGAACTTCCTGGAGCATTCAACCAGAAAAGTAGAATCCAGATTGAAATAAAGATGCTGCTGCCCCTGCCGGGCTCGGGGAGTGGGGTTTTGCTGCGTTCTGCTCAGGGACACCCGGCCTATCTCCAATGCATCTGGACCCTGCTGCTGTTGTTACTTCATCGGAGCGTGTCCGGCCAGAGATGAAATAGCTGGATGCTGGTGAATGCATCATGCTGCCTTCTGACTCCTGGCTCTGAGTCTTAAGCAGGTCAAAAGGAAGGAAAATTCCCTTTTTTGTGTGTTTTCTTATCCCAAGAGTGGAGTTTGTCCACATCATGTAACCAGGCTGACGATTTGACCTCGGTGGATTCGCGTGTTCAAGAGAAAAGCCAAGGCTGCCCATGCATGGGAACACTGATCAGGCTCTGGATCCTTCCTCTGGGTTTTTATAAGAGCCAGCCAAGCATTATCTGCCTTAAATAGCTTCATTCCTTGTTATTAGGATTGTTTTCAGTACAAAGCCAGCTTTTCTACTGAGCAGGTTTATTTTCAGAAGAATGTGGACTATGCAAAGATTTCTGGTATTTCTATCAAAAGAAAAAAAACCCCAGAATGGAAATAAAGAAGGAGGAGAAGGATACTGGAAATGAAAATTTACAGGCTGGGATTGGCGATTGCTGTGGTTTGGTTGCTCGTCCTCCTTTGCTCCGGCAACAACAGCCCCCAATTTGCCAGAGAATTGCAATTTTCCTCATTTGAGAGAGAATTTGCCAATTTTCCCCATTTGCCAGAGAATGACATGATGCCGTATTTCCTGCCACTCAGTGTGTCATGTAATGAGGGGTGGTGTTCATCTGGAGACCTCAGGAGCACGGAATGTGAGGATAAACTGAAATTGCAGCTCTGAATGGGTAATAGAGAAACATTTTTGGGGGGGGAATTTCTCTGGACACATCCAGTATCTTTCCGCTTTCCACAGCTGAATTCTTGCTGTGCATTTTTCAGCAGATCCTTTGGCCTCCCTCTGCTTTCTTTAATTCCTTTGGAAAAGTTTCAATTTCCTCGGGGAGATCGCATGAAGGCAAAGTTGTCTCCAAAAGCCTTGTGGGGTATCCATAGGGTCCACTCATCCCATACCTTTGTATGGTGAGGAATGGGAATTTCTGAGCAGAAACCATCTCAGCCCATCTCAGAGAGCTCAGGTGGATGGGGCACAGATTTGCACATTTCTCTGATGGCTAAAAGAGATGAGTGACCAGCTCAGGATGAAGGAAAGCGCGGTGGAGCCTGAGCTTAGGGATTTTAGACAAAGCTACGAGGGCTGAGGGGTCACTGAGGGCTTTGGGACCAGAATATCGACTTTAACAGCCACTTGTTCATAAGCCAAGCACCAGCCAGAGCTGGGAACAAACCAGCCCCACACTTCCCTTCTGGTGACCGAGGCCAGGAGACCTTGGAGGTGCTCAAGGCCAGGCTGGATGGGGCTCTGAGCATCCTTGTCTGGTGGGAGATGCTCTTCCATGGCAGCGAGGTTGGAATTTGATGATCTTTGAGGTCCTTTGCAACCCGAACCATCCTATGATTCTGTGACTCTTTCCACTGTCCCGCCGGCTGCACAGCTCCACTTCCATTTCCGATGTTCCCAAGCCGAACTCTCCTAAATTCCACAACCCCCGAGACCCGCACAGGCTTTGCATGCGAAAACAAAGCTGTTCAAGTGCTGGCTTGAGATTTTTTCTCTGATTTCCTGCAGCCCTTCTGCCAGCCTAAAATGCCTTACATCCTCCGTGCCCCGCTGACCTGGCCTCAGCACCTCTGCTGCAGAAAACATCCCAAATATTGATCAGGGACACGAAGGGGACACTTCCCTGCCTGCCCCTTCCTGCACACAACACGTCCACGAGCACGCATTGACATGCAGGGTTTCCATTGCTGGTCTTAACCCAGGCAATTTGCAATTCCTCTCGCGCTCCTCGCGCTTTCTTCTTAAAGAAGGCAAATAAAAGTGTGAATAATCAATTTCCTAACTGGAATTAAAAACGGCTCCAGTTAAAATAAGGGAAAGCGTGAACCAGCATGTAAAGTAGGATGGAGGGGTTATCCGAGCCTCGATTAGTATCCTGCTCGTGTCGGAGAACAATTAACGTGTGCATGAGAACGATTAAGCAGAAGGTAAATTACATGGAACGCACCCGTTTGACAAACAGGAGGGCTCGTGGCCGGGGCTGGCGTGAGAGGTTTTATGGCTCCGTCGAAACAAGTGCCAGAAAAGCCGTTGTTGTTTCTCAGCTCGCTCAGGGCTGCAGACCAAACCAGGGTGATAAAGATCCAGTCTCATCCTGGGCTTTTATCAGAGGTTCTGTCTGAATAAAGGCAGAACTGGGATGGCTTTAATGAGCTCTTTAAGGAAAGATTTTGAGTTCTCTTGCTGGCGGAGCGTGATGGCGGTGCTAGAGCAGGAGCCGGAGCGGGGTTTTGTGTGTGACCAGCGAACGTTTCCCGGGGCAAATCTTTGCCTTTGATTTTCTTCTGGGGAGAGCGATGAGGATAATGGCTCCCTGTCAGCTTGGGATGCTCTTTTGAAATATTCCTGCGGAAAAACTACCAGACCAATGTGAAACGTGGGCCTGCCAGCTGGGAAGCTGAGGGATGCAGGAGGCTGGATCCCCAAACCCTGTGCAGCTCCTCAGGGATGGTGGGAGGGCTCACGAGAGCTGTGGGCTGCAAAGTGGCCAATTTAAGGAAGGATAAGCCCAACCACGGAAGAGAAAACGGCGCAACAGGAGGTGTTTGGTTGCTTCTCCAGGTGGAAGATTTCCAAGATCTCTCTAGTGGGAGCAGGTAATGGATTTTGAAGGTGATCTCGAATATAAGAACAACTCTGCTCATTAAAGTCTCCACAGCCACTACAGCAAATCACAGCAGACGCCTTCCAGGAGTTTTGACAACAGACATCAACCATCAACAAGGATAAAATAAGGACAAGTCAAAGGCTAGTATTGATTCTAGGAGCCTTTGAATTAAATCCTTGTTGGCCCACTCGGCATGTGGAGCTCAGAACCAGTTTCAAAACTCCTGTTCTTTGTGGCTGTGAGGCTCAGTGATATATATCCATTGAAAAAAAAAAAAGGGAAAAAAAAGGGAAAAAATAGATTGGCTCTTGCTGTAATCAATAAACAGAGAAAGGGCAATAGAAACAAGGTGGTAATGGGAGAAGTGTGTGTAGGGGGAGCCGCTCTACTGGTATTTGTAACAAAAGAGGGTGATAAATGAAGAATAAAGATGAGATCATTTTCAGTAAAAAAAAAAAAAAAAATTAGGAAGCAATAAAAAGCAAAAGCCTAATTTTTAGGTGGAAAAGCTCTCCTAATGAGGGCTTTGTGTGCAGTAAAAATATTATCTCCATGCTGTCAGATAAAGGTAAAAATGTACTTTGGTGCGGTTTAAAGAAAAGTCACAATTTTAAAAAGTCTCCCCATTCTTCCACTTTTTTTCTTCTCGTTTGGAATTAAAATTTTCCTCACGGGTCGGGAACACTCTCTCAATAGCACAGCTCAGGTCTGTTAGAACGAGGCCCTGAAACGACTGAAATCAGCCAGGCTCATTTTATCACCCCCGCAGAAGAAAGTGCCCAAAGTAACTCAATCCCAGCGCTGCAGAGAGGGAGAATTCAGAGGCCAAACTTGCAATTTCACAGCCTGATTGTTTACAACTTTCTCATCATTTATGGCTCATTAGGATGTGATTCAGAGACTGTGCCTCGTCCAAGTGATGTCCTCATCCATGGCTTTAACCGGTGTTAAACATCCAGAGCTGTTCCTGGCCTCTTTTTCTCCTTTTCCTCGCTCCATCTGAGGTCTGTGTGCAGCCTCTGCTCATCCCCTCTCCTGGGGGGTTGTGGTGTGATTGGTGTCACGTGGAAGGCTTTTATAATAATTTTATAAGGGGTCAGGAAGCAACGAGGGAGGCTGTGGACCATCAAACTCACGGGCCTGACGTAGTGACCTCTGTAATAAAACTCCACCATTTCCCATCTGGGAATCCTAGGGGATGAGGAGGAAGAAATGAAGAAAAAAAAAAGAGAAGAAAAATAAGAAACCAGAGAGAGCTCTTTCAAAATTCATGAAAGAGGAAAGTGAGGTTTTGTTGACATTCATGTTTGATGAAGAGCAAGCACGCAGGCAGGACGAGGTCCCCCCGTAAGCAAACACTGCTCGGGGCTGCATCCCGCTTTTCCTGCTCCAATCAAGTGATCTAATTAGCTCCCGGAGACTTCAAAGCGCGGGGGGCAGCAGCAGGGGGCGAGGGGAGAGCTCCCTGTGTGCCAGGTGGGGTGAAATCGTAGATGGCAGGGGGAGAACGGTCTTTGGGTGGCACTTGGTAGGTGGGAGAGGAGGGGGCTGCTGTGAGGTCTGAGCACAATCAGAGAGCGGAAAGGAGCTGATTTCATCCCTCGCTGTCCCCCCATGAAGAATGAAAGGGCAGGGGATGTTAAGTCGAGTCCATTGAATCAGATTAAGGGAGATTAGCTCTTATGCTGTTGCCGGGCTGGGAGATCAGTTGACCAGTTTTTACTAATTTTCCCTCTTGGGGTTCGGCGTTATCTGAGATTGATCAAAACCCTCGGAGCATTTTATCTGGAAGGCGACAGCCTCCCGGGCCTCAGATCTGAGCTGTGCCATTCTGAGTCTTGATGAGTTGCATCTTGCTCAACGCCCCTTCGCTTACAAAGCCTCTGTTCACTTGACACGGCTTGAAAGGTGCTCATTCAAAAAAGATTTTCTTCCTTCCAGACGTATTTTGAAACAACTCTGAATGACTTGTTTCAGCAGGTTGATGGCGAATGCTGCGGGCTCAGGGTACCCCATTGTGTCTATTCATGTAGGAAATGGAAAAAGGGATTTTAAGGTTGTCTTTGTCTGTTGCTATTTTTTAATTTTTTTTACAATCAGGGGAATAGGAAACAGTTATCTTTAATCATTTTTGCTTAGCTGTTGACATATGAACGTTCTTCCAGAGCATAACAGAGTGTGAATTTAAAGGCAGGGAGTTTTTCCAGAAGACAAGTCCTCAGGGAGGCAATGTTTCCACTGTTTTAATATAAGTGGATGAGCCCCCGGTTAATGCTTTGGGCTGCAATTTAGGAGTTCAAGGTGCAATTCCCAGCTCTGATGTAAAATATCTGTAGCTTTTGATGAGTCCCCAAAGGTCCCATCTGTTGCTGACCAGGACCGTTTACAGAAGCACAACGTGGGTAGAAACCACACAGAGCAGAGGGTTTCTGCAGTAATTAATGCAGCTCTGCAAGGAGAAGGGCGGGATTTCACTCTTTAAATCGTTGTTCCCTACCTGTGCCATGAGTCCTTCCCTCTTTTTACTTCTGCCCAGTTGGTGCCTTCAAAACACTGAGTTAAATGTGGCAGCTGTGGTTTTACAGGATCGTGGAATATCCTGAGCTGGAATGAATCCACAGGGATCATCCAGTCCAACCCCTGGCCCTGCACAGACACCCCAACAACCCCACCCTGGGCAACCCTGGGAACGCTGTCCAAACGCTCCTGGAGCTCTGGGAGCTCTGGGAAAGTGCCCGTTCCCTGGGCAGCCTGGGCAGTGCCCCAGCACCCTCTGAGGGAAGAAACTTTCCTGATATCCAACCTTGATCTCCCTGACACAGCTCCAGCCATTCCCTGGGCCCTGTCCCTGCTCACAGAGAGCAGAGATTGGAGCTGTCCCTCCACTGCCCCTCAGGAGAGACCTGCAGACCCCATGAGTCCCCCTCAGTCTCCTCCAGACTAAAAGAATTAAGTTGTCTCTAAAAAGCGTGGTTCTGCTTTTGGGAGGTGTATGTTGTTTTCTGCACCATCTGCACTCCCCTTCTTGCCATTGCATGGAGGGGCACCGTGGTTTTCTCCAGGACAGGAGGGAGGCTCAGGAACATCACCTGGAAGTTGGGAGCTGCCAAATTAACCTGATTTCTGAGGACAACACCCCTTGGATTTCCAGAGGAGACCTGCTCCCTCCATGAGTGTTCGTATTGCAGAGTAACGCTGGAAGCAGGAAAACAAGACCTGCTGAGTCCTCAGCCACAGAACCTGACACTGAACCCTGCCCTGCCTCATGGAATCACAGAATGGCTGGGGCTGCACGGGACCTCTGGAGATCCCACAGTCCAACCCTGCTGCTGAGGCAGGATCACCTGGAGCAGATTGCACAGAGCCACATCCAGGCAGAGTCTGATTATCTCCAGAGAAGGAGAATCCACAACTTTTCCGGGCATCCTGATCCAGTGCCCTGAAGTTCCCCACCTGCCCATGCAGGATGGTTTCTTGCTGGCTTCATCAAGGAGGTGGAATTTCCCTCAGGTTGTCAGAAACTTTGTGGTCGGAGCAGATGGGTGCTCAGGATTTGTCACCTCTCCTTGCCTGGGCGTTTCCTTTGTGCCCATATTCACCAATCTGATCCCAATTATTGCACCTTAAATATCCCCACCACACAGGCCAGGCTGTGAGAGGGCTCCTTTTCCACGGTGTCCTGGTCTGAAGGGATTTGTTTTGACCTTGACTGGGATGACCACTCAGTGCAGATCCAGAGTGACCACTCAGTGCAGATCCAGGATGACCACTTGGTGCAGATCCAGGATGACCAGTTAATGCAGATCCAGAGTGACCACTCAGTGCAGATCCAGGATGACCACTTGGTGCAGATCCAGGATGACCACTCAGTGTAGATCCAGGATGACCACTCGGTGCAGATCCAGGATGACCACTCAGTGCAGATCCAGAGTGACCACTCAGTGCAGATCCAGGAAGTCCTGTCAGTTAATCCTGGGATCTCTGGCTGTGAGATCCTACATTTGGAAAGCTGCAGGCAGGGACAGAAACTGCTAAATCAGCGCTCAGCAGGGCACCGCAGTTCCCTTATGTCTTGTTTAGCTGCCCCCTCTGTTCTTCCTTCTGCAGCAACAACCTGGCTGGACCTCCTGGAAAAGTCTGGAGAAATAGCACAGGGTAGGAGATAATGAAAATAAAATCAGAAGTTGGCTGGACTAAGCTTTACAGCCAGAACAAAGAATTTCCTTCAGTGCTGCATCAGCTCTGGAAGTTCCTCTTGGTGAGCTGCTCTTAGGAACATGCAATTTAATGGGATAAATCCTTGCTAACAAACCAAGAAAACCAAAAAAGAAAATGCCCCGATGCTCTCGGGTGGAGCTGTTGCAGAGAATGTTTCTCTGTACTGAAATCCATCCCATTTCGGGAACATTTATTAAAGATCTGATGAGTGATGCCGTGTGACGGAGGATCACCCTTGGAACTATGAGTGAAATCCACTTATGGAATTGTATGTGACAACAAAAATGAATTCATCAGGGCCAGTGATCCTAATGAACGTGATATCCCTATCCTCATGAAAACCTAAAGGAGTTCTGCGGGAAATAGAGCTGGAGAGGTTCACAAAAACAGACACCCATGAAAATAAAAATAATTTCAAAATCCAACCAAAACACATAAATCAATACTTTGCAAAAATCTTGAAACATTTTATTTTGAATTTTCATTTCTTTGTTGCCTCCAAGAAGGAGAAGTGAGTGTTGATTGTGCTCCCTCCCTTCCCAGCTGCATGCATGTCTCTTTGATTTGGGCTGGCTGGCTGGATCATTAATTGAATATAGTGAGGTCTTTTCAGAACTTGGAAAAGGGAAAGAAAAGAGGGAAAAAAAAGGGAAGAGCTTTTTATTGCTGTTTATATTCCCCATCAGGGCCTGACAATCCAGCCCGTCTGTTCCAGAGGGCTCGGACCACCTGAGTCTAAGTTTAGATCATATCCTGCTACATTAAACTCCACACATAATACGTCGGCCACATGGGAAAATTTAAGGAAAATGAGATTTTATTAAAGCCAGGAGACCGCCTGACTGCAGAGGGATATAATAACAGTGTTATGAGGTTCTTATCTCACATGAAAGTTTCACATTTCCCTGGTTTCCTTCCCTTTATGCTACCGTGGCCTCCCCCAACCCCATATGGGCGTCTCGTTATTTGGTGCAACAGCTGAAAAGGTAATTAATGATCACATCACCCCAAATGTTTGGGTGTTTAAGGGAGGCCCAATTGAAGTTTTAAATGAGCATGATGGCATCAAAGATCCCCGTCGGCATCCCGAGCACTGATGGGCCACGGAATCCACCTTCCAGAGGGAAGTGGATGACATGGGGGAGAGCAAAGTGGGTTTGTCTGCCAAGGGGAACATCCTGGGTGTTGTGCCTGAATCCCTTCTGCTTTCACATGTTGGAGATGTTGCTCAGTGAGGTTTTCCCAGGTCCTGGAGGACACCTGGACCTCACGGTCAGCCAGGCACGTCATGGGTTGTTCTGGAAGCATCACAGGGCTGGAGAAATCTCCTCATTCAAATCTGCAGGAGCTGAAGGTGACATCCCCTCCCTGGGGGCAGCTCTGGGGTTCTGCTCTTTGATGGCTCCATGCAGCTCATGTTCACACCTGGTGTCCTGTTCTGCCCTGGCCACGCTGCCTGTGCCCATCCCGAGACATTTCTGGGATGTCAAAGGACCTCTGACAGCCTCGGCTCCTCTCAAAAAGTGGCTCTGGTTGCACTCCAGCAGATTTTCCTTAGCTGGTGATGTGGTGGAATTCTCAGAGAGGCACAAATCCAGACTGGCACTGACTGTTGGAAGTTGCAGATGGAAGCAAAAATACTCCATAATTCATCTTCCCTGGTGAACTTGTGAACTTCCTTCATGCAGCCTGAGGATTCTTCTGGGTTTTTTTCTTTTTTTCCCCCCTTACTTTTATGTCCTTCACTCAGATAAATGCGGAAGTCACCAAAATTCACTAAAAACCATGTGCTCGATCACCCCAGTCTTCAGAGAGTCACCTCAGCTGTCCCCAGGGAACATCCCTCCAGCACTTCCCACAGGTGCTCTGATCTACACATCGCTGTGCCTCGAGTTTGCTGCTCTAATTATCCTCCTGAGAGGCATTCGGTGGCTGGGAGCCGTGGGAAGGCTCTCCAGAGACAGCGACAGGGAAACCTCTGGCATTCCCAGACAGTATTTTCCAGAGAGGTGAAGTCTGAGGAGGATTTTCTGACGTGGTTCTGTATTTCTTCTACTGGGGAAGGGTTTTGTAGCACGGCTGGATTACATCTGTGCTCCTTCTCAGGCCATTCCCAGGGCTTTGTCGGGAACAGATTGGATATTGGATTTGGCATTCTGGAGAAATTGCATGAGAACTAAATGCTTTTGATGAGTTTTATGTTCAAAGCGACGCATTCAGGGCAGGGAAGGAGCGTTGGCTCCGCACTTTGCACAGTTATTACTTTTTATCAGTTCGAGTCACTTATCGCTTAAACGATTCCTTTTATCCTTTCTGGGTTACTCCACTCCTGGCATTTCGCGTGGCCCGGTGGGATCGTGTCTCAGGGACAGAAATGCAACTGCTGTGGCTTCTCCAGTCTCACCTTGAAGCTGGGGAGACTTTTTCTGGGTAGCCCATCTGGGGAATCCTGGGCTGCCTTCCCTGGGGATTGGCTGTTTACAGAGCAAGCAAGGTATTTAATTATGTTCCTTGCACCCTGGTGGTTTGCTGGGAATTGTAATCAAAGAGGAGGCTTAGTGAAAAGCTTAATACAGCCTGTGCGAGTGATTTTTGCCTGAGGGGACGAGGAGAGTTGAAAGGAGCAGCAGTGGTCAGAAAAACAAACATACAACTCCAACTAATGAGACAATTGCCTCTTGCTAGGCCAGAGCTCCTGCGGAGACCTCGCTGCTCCCTCGCGAGGTTCACGAGACCTTCTCAGGGTGGAAGGTCACTTCCTTTTCCTTCCTAATGAACTTCCCGAGAGGGAAAGGTGGGGAGAATGTATCGCTGTGCTTTTAAGGGGTCTGTGCTATTCTGAGCCCATCTCCTGTGCCAGCCTCCCAGGCTGTTCTCTCACAGCCCTTCTATCCCTGGGATGAGCTGGATGAGCTCCTGGTGTTTGAGATGGATGCTGGGTTCCAGTGTTTTCCTGTGTGCGTCCCGGTGTTCGAGATGGATGCTGTGATTCCAGTGTTTTCCTGTGTTCATCCTCTTCCCTGCTCAGCTTGGCTGCATCTTCCTCAAAATGGGACCAGGTTGGAGGAACCTGGGTTGTTCAGAGATGTCCAGGGATGAGACATTGAAGGGATTCACCTACTCCCTGAGTTTGATGCCTTAAGATTCAGCTTTTATATTTCTCAGCCCCTGCCCTGCTTTAGTGTGGAACTCTCAAACTCCCCACGGGCTGGGAGCTCCTGTTCTCCCATCCTGCTCAGACACAACAAATCCTCTCCAGGCTGCACTCAAGGACACCTCGTTGTTCCAGGCCCCCAAAGGTGGAAACGGAGCCTCTAAAAGGGGGGACAGACTTGGGGTGAATTCCATCATCACCTGAAATTGTCATTGGAGAATGAACCCTGATCTGGGAATGGATCAAAACTTATAAAAGTGTAGAAAACCTGTGACCAGTCGACCATCTTGGGCCTAGTCTTGGCCAGACTCCTGTAAAGGCCTTTCAATAAATATCTACTTTATTCTTTTACTCTGTCTGGCCTCTGTTCCAGGCAGCCTCCTTCAGGCATCAGGTGGGGTGAGAAATCAGAGGACAAAATTGTAGCAAAGTTGCTCTTCAAGCAGTGGGAAACCCCCAGGGTGGCAGCAGCGTGGAAAGGCTCCAGGGGGACAGGGGACCTGGCGAGTCCCAGGCAGCGGGAGCTGGGCTGGCTTTGGCCACCAGCCCCAGGAGCAGCTGCGGGTGTCAGAGGGCTCTTGGCAAGGCAGGGCTCCCCGATGTGTCTCCTCTTTGTTCCCCGCGTTTGGGAGCATAAATATGCAACGGCCCAAATGCTAATGGATTCCTCCCTCCGCGCGCGGCCAGACAATTCCCAGCCCACACGCAGACGGATCGCCCGGTGCCTCTCGGAGAGGGAAATCACTGCCCTGGAATCCCTCAACTTTTAACCACTCTAGTCCTTCCAGCTCTGACCCTGACAGGTACCCAGGCTCCCCTGACACCGGGCATGGCCATGACCAGCTGTGGGGCAGGGTTTGGGTGGGATAATCCACGTGCTGAACTAAAATCCCAAGGACATCCCATTATTTTTTACATGGAACTGGTGGCTGCTATTTCAGACTTTAGATCCTGGGAAGATAAACGTGTCTGAAGCTTGTGGTTCTTCTGCTGAGCGTCGATGGGTCATGAAGGGTTTGTGTCCCTGGAGAGGTGGCATGAAGGATTGGGAAATTTCTTCTGCACTCTCTGTCCACTCTGTGGATTGCAAATGCAGTGGTCATTGATGAAAAAAATTGTATATTTAGGGAAATACAGGCACTTGTTCTGCCATCATGGTGTTAACAGCACATTTATGGGTTTTTCCCTGAAATAGGAATCCCAGATTCAGGAAGGCATTAACCCTCGTTCTCAGGCAGGTACCTGGGTGTGTGAGAAGGTCCTTCCCTTTGGATTTTAGCACTTAATTTGTCACTTGGACGAGAGGTGGACACGCTGATGGACTGTGTATCCCTAAAATTGGGATTTCTGGTTGGCTGGGAGACATGAGACAGCTACCACAAAACTTGGGAGGGGAACTTGGGGAAAGAGGAGGAGCAGAAACAGCAGCAGCCACGGGAGGATGGGGTTGGGATGAAGGATCACCCTCATCCTCTTGTGTGTCTCATCAGCGACTCTTGTCCCAGCAGTGGCAGATGGATTGCAATGCTACAGGGAGCAAAGAGAGGGTGTTTGAAAGCAGAAATCTCCCCTGGTTTTTTTTTTTTTTTTTTTTAAGATTAGGGCTGAAAACTTTAAAAATTCCCACTCTTAAGTTTGCACGTTTGTTTCTAAAGGTTTAATAAAGGGGAAGGGGTGTCATAATTCCTAATTTGTAAATATAGATGTGTGTGTGACCCTGGTCTGGTTGAGGGTGACTCTAATCATGGTAAAAGGGTTGGAAATAAATCATCTTTGGGGTTCCTTCCCACCCAAACTATTCTGCGATTTTATGGTGCTGTGACCCTGGAAGTGCCCAAGGATGGGCTGGACAGGGCTTGGAGCACCCTGGGATAGTGGGAAGTGTCCCAGCCATGGCAGGGGTTGGAATGAGATGAGTTTTATGGTCCTGTCCAACCCAAACCAGTCTGGGATTTTGTGACTTGTTCAACACCTGTGGTAGGAGAGTTGGGAATGGAAGTGCACCCGTGCACCCATTTTTCCATACACATGAGGCAGCCTGGGATCCAAAGTTGATTTATATTTATATTTATATTTATATTTATATTTATATTTATATTTATATTTAGATTTAGATTTAGATTTAGATTTAGATTTAGATTTAGATTTAGATTTAGATTTATCTATTAGTCTCCCCCAGGAGCTGTGGGTCTCATGCCAAGCAGTGCAGCTCCAGGGCTGCTGAGGGGCAGAGTGTCCCCGTCCCCTCTGAGATGAAATTTGCCCTGGTGGCCACAACAGCCTCGCTGTGAGGGGATGGGGGCAGGGAGGGGAGTCAGCCCAGCGATTCTGTGTTATTGGAAATGTTATTTTTGCAGCCCAGCATTTGGTTTTCATTTGGTGCCTGCGCTCAGCTCATTTCTGCTGGCGCTTCACTTCTGCTCCAATTGAGTTATCGATGCAGGCAGGGAGAAGGAGGCAAACAAGATTGGTGTCACATTTTTTCTGTGGCTTTTTTTTCTCCCCCCCCTAACCTCCCTCTTGCTTCTTTGCTTTCAGAGATCAAAAGAGGACAAAATAAAACTTTCTATATAATGAAACACAGGCAGAGGGAAAAATGGCAGCGCACAAAATTGTTTTCAGTCTCCCTTTAAGGTTGCTGTTGGTATCTTTGATTTAGGCACCAAGGCTTTAATCAGAGTGTTGGAGACGACACAAAAATTATTCATCTAACCAAGTTCCCCTCTCACTCTCTTTCTCTCTGTTTTTCTGTCTCCCTTTCTTTTATTAATGTGGGTTTAAAAAGATTCTCAAACTACAGTGCTGGCTCAATTTTGTTTTCCCAACTAATAACCCAGAGCAGGATCAGCTATTTTGCAGCTGACAGATCTGTCTCTAAACTAGATTGTCTTTCTTGCTGAGTTCATCCATCATGTATGAAGAGAAAAAAAAAAAAAAGAAAGAAAGAATAATAAAAAAAATATTTCTTTTCCACTGGCTCATCCCTCCCTACGGTAGCAATGACCTGAGCTCATCCATACCTTGAAAATCCCACTCCCAGCATGGGATAGCCAGGACACCACTGGAGTAGGACACATTTTTGGGGTGGTTTTCCTGTAGTAACACACATTTTTGGGATGGTTTTCATGCAATAGGACATATTTTTGGGGTGGTTTTCCTGCTCCCAGGGCATTCTGCTTATAGGATATTTTCTAAGGCATCTCCATGGAGCAACCAGTGCTGCTTGTGCCTCTGAGGGAGAACTGGAACATCCCTGGGCACTTCTGTTGTCTCTTTGCACATTTGGGGCACTTGGACCTTGTTCTGGAGAGGCCAAAAAATGTTGGTGGTGAGCAGTGACGTGCTGAAACTGCTGGAGATGCACATGGAAACCCAGCTTGATAATCCCTGTCCTGGATATCCTGTGAACTTCCAGCAGATTCTGATGTCGACACTTCCTGAGGTGAAGGTCACATCCTGAGCAGGGTTTAATAGCCCTTAATGGACTCATCCTCCTTCAACCCCTCTGGTTTTTAATTTATTTTTTCTTTAATTCATTCATATTTTGTTGGCCTTCCTGACATCCTGGCCAGACCAGTTCTGTAATTTAATTACGCACTGGATGAGAAAGTGCTTCCCTCCTTTTGTCTCCAACCTGCTGCCTGCTGCTGCCTCTGCCAGATCCCTCTGCTCCTGTGTGCTCGGAAAGGAAAATTTGTTTGCTCTTCCCTGCCTCTGATCTGTGATTTCATAGACACCTCATCGCTCCTCTCTTCTCCAGGCTAAAAGCTACCGGTCCGATATCTCCTTTTCTGAAGCTGTTTTGTACTCCTGCTCATTTCATGCCCGTCTTCTGCATAAATATAACAAAAATAAATATGAGGCAGAGATGTAAAAGCACCTGTTTGTGTCAGGCCTTCTCTCGTGCTGGGTGCAGACGATCAATTCTGCACGGTACCAACCTGGAGCGATCTGAGCCGTGTTTCCCCCTCTGAGGGACAGGAATTATCTGCAGGGATGTGAGGAGAGGGAAGGGGAGAAAATGAACAAAGAGGTTTCTGAGGAATCGTATCAAATATCCAGGCAGCAGGGGCTGTTAGAGGGGAGGACATCCTTCCTCGTGGGCTGGGAAGAGTCTGGTCACAGCCTTTAACCCACAGTTGTCGGATTTTTGTGGTGTTTGCTGTGCTTGGTTTCTCCTTTTCTCCAAAACTCCCCTTTTCTTGGTTCATTTCTTAGTTAACTCTTTTCTTTTTCTGTAATCTCTGCCTCTCACCTTCCAGGACAGCACCAGAGCCAACCATTTTTGGGAGATCAATGAGAAATTCCAGAAGGGGGAGGAAACCCTCAGAATCTGGTGGTAGACGCGCACCATGAGGGGAAACCAGGACATGATATCTCTAACTGCAGGCCCCCAAAGGGAATATATTTGTTAAACATTATAATTACCCTTCAGAGCTGAACTCTGTAGCAGCCGACTCCACGGTGATGCACATTATCATTTCTGAAATGATGCTTTCATTTAGATAAGGCGTGCAATTATACATCTTGATTAGGTCACTGTTCCCAGGAGCTCCGGCTTATTTATGATGAGTTGCCCCCTTTTGTAAATCATGTGGTGATTTTAAACATATTCCTTCCTTCTGCTCCTTGCCCCTTTCTTCTCCTCCACAGACCCTTTTTCTTCTCTTCTTTCCTCACTGCACACTTTTGTGAGGGCAAAATCAAAAATCCAGCAATGAGAGAGAGAAAAACATCATGTACGTAGTGGGGACATTGCCGAAGAAAGCAGATCTGGGAGTTCTGCTCATCCCTCGGTTTCTTTGTGGGACCTGCTGGCTTTCCTAGTGGTGGTTTTAAGGCTGGGATTCCCATCACTGCATTTTAGACCTCTAAAATGGTCATTTTTTAGCCCAGCAGTCAGCTCAGTGATGAATGGCAGCTCCTGAGGGTGCCTTGTCTTAGGCTGTGACTTGGGGATGTGGTTTCCAGCCAAGCCCATGAGCTCTGTGTCCTCCAGATCCCAAATAGCTGCACTGGTGACAGCACCACCCATGTAGGACAGCCCTTCTCTCCTCATTCCACAGTTTCATGGAACCACTGCTGAAAAGCCCCCCAGTTTCCATAAAACAAGTGGAAGTGAGGTCTGCTGCTGTTGATTAACAGGGTTACATGGGAAGTGTTGATTGAGGCAAGGAAATTGGGGAGAGACAGTTCCCAGGGGAGAAAAGTGATGTGGAAAGAACCAAAGAGCACCAAAAAGAGAGGAAATGATATTTTTGAACTGCTTCTGGAGCAGTTTTAAAGGGCACCTCCCTGCTGGAAACGGGAATGGTCTTTTGTTTGTCTAGAAAGTTCTAGTAAATCAAAATTTAGGAAGGGAATATGGAGGAAGCACCGTCAGGATAAGCCAATTATTATCACTTCCATTATATCATTTTGTATCAATAAGGATCTTATCACAGAATCATTTAGGCTGGGGAAGAACTTTGAGTCCAGCCATTCCCCCAGCACTGCCAAACGCCCCATGGAACAATGTCCCCAAGTGCCACCTCCACACGGCTGCTGAGCACTTCCAGGGATGGTGATTCCACCCCTGCCCTGGGCAGCTGTGCCAGTGCCTGACCCCTCCTTCAGTGAGGAAATTTCCCCAAAATCCATCCTGAGCCTCCCCAGCACAGCCTGAGGCCGTTCCCTGTGCTCCTGTCCCTGTTCCCTGGGAGCAGAGCCCGACCCCCCCGGCTGCCCCCTCCTGTCAGGGAGTTGTGCAGAGCCAGAAGGGCCCCCTGATCCCCCTTTTCTCCTTTTCCCAGCTCCCTCAGGATTCTCCAGCCCCTCCCCAGCTCCGTTCCCTGCCCTGGACACGCTCCAGCCCCTCAGTGCCCTTCTTGTCATGAGGGGAAAATCAAAAAGTGGGAGAAAACGTGAGAGGAAAAAGAAAGGCAGGAAGTGTGGGGAAGGTTTTGCTGCAGAGCTTTTCCCTTCTGGATCCTCCTTTGCTCCAGGCTGAGCCCCTTTCCCAGCTCCCTCAGGATTCTCCAGCCCCTTCCCAGCTCCGTTCCCTGCCCTGGACACACTCCAGCCCCTCCAGGTCCTTCCTGAATTGAGGAGGTCAGAACTGACCCCAAGATCTGAGGTTGTCCCTCAGCAGTGCTGGCACAGGGGACGGTCACTTCCCTGATCCCGCTGGCCACACCATTCCTGACACAATCCAGGTGCCATCGGCCTCTTGCCCACCTGGGCACACCTGGGGATGTCCAGCCCCTGTCACCAGCACTGCCAGGGCCTTTCCCAGCTTTCCAGCCCCTCTGCCCCAGCCTGGAACATTCCATGGGGTTGTTTTGACCAAGGACAAAACATCAACCTCATCCAAGTGTTTCCAGCTCATGGATTCAACCTGGCCAGATCCCTCTGCAGAGCTTTCCCACCCAACTTGGTGTTCTCCACAAAGGTGCCCTCAATTTCCCCATCCAGATAATTGATAAAGACATGAAGGTATTAAAGAGAATTGATAAAGGCATTAAGATATTAAAGAGAACTCTGATCTCAAGGATTCCAATTCTGATCATTGCCAGTGCCCAGGAGAAGGCAATCCAGAGCGCACCTGGGCATAGGAATGAGAAGTGGGACAATTTCACCAGGCTCAGGGAATGGTGAGCAGGACCTGAGCATCCTGAGGGCAGGAGAGTGCCAGGGATAATCCTACGTGGTCGGGGAGAGATGGGCTGGGTTATTGATGGGATTTTAAACAGCTCTCAGTTGCCTTAACTCTTTCCATCTGCCACCTTCCAAAGCTGCCTTGGGGCCAGAGGGGAAGTTGTGTGAAAGACCCATCCCAGATAACCCGGAGGCCCCTTCCTAACTCTGCTCCTCTGCATCCTCAGTGCCTAAAAGAATACAGCTCATCTTAAGCAGATTAATGTAATCTTGATCTTCCTCCCTCACAGATCTCTGATCCTTTCTCCCCCTCTGTGCATCCCAGCAGCTCAAAATCACCTTTAGGGGCATCAAAAAGATGTTTTCACTTGGTGCACTCGGGCAACCCCACTCTCCCCTCCCAATTTTGAGAAGCAGAAGCAGGGAGAGGAGAGGTGCTGTCAAATGGGATGGTGCTTCCCATCTGCAAATATTTATTTGCAATAATTATCCCCCTTTTTTTTTTTTTTGAGATTAAAAGAGCTATTCACATGTGAAAAGCAAACTGTCTTATCGCTCTTTTCAAATAACATGTTTAGAAAGTTTGACCGAGCATGAAAGTTCATCCTTCAATATTGCAACTTGTAATCCAACGAGAAATATTTACTGTGTTATAATTGGCATCATTAAGCTTAGGTGACGTTATTAATATTACTAATTAAACTGCTCTAAACCTAGCTCGCAGTTCCATAAACACATCATCTCCTGAGCTGCCTGCCTACGTGTTTTGGCATTGGAGGGGGTGGGGGGGTGGTGGATAAAAGCAAATTCAAATGCAAATGATATGAAGATACTTTAATCAGAGGATCAGAGGAATCAGACACAGCGAAGGCTCATTAGGGCTGCTCCGCTCTCCAGGGGCAGGGCCGAGATTGTCTCCCCGTGGAGACTCCCAGGAGCTTTGGCCGGTCTGACTCCGAGTGCCCCGAGCAATGGGACTTCTCCCGTGTCCCAGGAGGGAGCTGCCTGCAGACTGACAGAAATGGGACTCGATGTTCAGCCTCTGCTTTCCTGCTGAGGCAGAATTCGGCTGAAAAACAGAAAATCCATTCCCGACTCTTGAGGAAGGTCTTGAGATCACATCCAAGGGCGGAGGAGAAGAGAAAGGCATTGGTGAGGCACCTCTGAACAGTCTGATAGTGCAGCAGAGCTGGAAAATCATCTCCCTCCTCTTGGGTTGGGTTTCTGGCAGCACTGGGCCAGCCCTGGCACCACTGGCAAGAACTGGCCCTACACAGCCGCAGGACACTGGGGGGAAATTCAGCTCAGCAAAGCACCCAAAATTCAAATGTTTGACCCAGTTTCTCTACAGCTGGAAAATCCATCTTCTGTCCAGAATTTCCCTGACTTTGGCTACTTCAGGAATATCACAAGGACAGCATTTTCCCCTGATCTGTGGGTATTTGGGTCCCATCTGGAGCCAGAAAGTGCACAGTCATGTGGAGCATTAAAAATAGGGATGCCCTGAGGAGGCAGCTCCTGCTTGCTCCAAGTTCCTGCTCTCTCCTCCTATTCAATCCCCTGTTTCCCACTGGATCAAAGGGTGGGGGAGCATCTAGGGCTGAGACCAGAGCCAGAGCAGCCCTTTCAGGGGGGGTGTTTTTACAGAGGATCCCATGTCAGAGGCACTTATTTCAGAAACCGCTTTGAAGCATTGCAGGTGAATTCCTTGGCCTGTCTGTGGCTCATCTGCAGAGTGGCACAGATCACCAAAAACTCCTGAACCTCCCGAACAAGCTTTTCTCAGTCCAAACTGAAGGGAAAAGCTCCCTATAACCACAGAGATAAAACTCCCCAAGGCAAGGGCACATTTTCTGTGGTGCCTGCACTGCAAACTTCACTCTGTTGGCTGCAGGCGAGGGAAATGAATAGGGGAAGCTGCTCAGAGGAACTTTCAGGTCTCAAATTCACAGTTGTGACTCTCAAATCCATTTTTATTCCTCATGTTCAGAAGCAGGTTGGGGTTCCCATCTTTGTTTTCCTTTCCCCTGGCTCCCCTGGGCGCTGCCCAGTGAAGTTACCTGCAGTTTTCTAATGGATGCGGTTGAAGCCAAGCACAAAAACTGAGACATCAGCGTAACCAAAGGGTTTTGTCCAATTCCAGCAACGTTTTTGTAGCTTTTACTGACCGCTGAGTGGCAGGTAGGTCCCACACAGCTCAAACTGGGCTGGGTGAGTGTCAGGGAGCCAGGACAGCACGGATAAATCTGTGTCCATTCAGGCCACTGGGAAGGGATGTGACAGCAGAAGAGCTGTGGCTGCATTGCCACCCTGGATCCCTCAGCCCCGTTTGTCCTATCTGAACTCCCCAGATACATCTTGAAGCAATCCCCAGGCTGTTAGAAAAGGAATCAGGTTTGTTTCATCAGGAGAAAACTGTAATCTCCTTGGGCAGCCCCACGTTGGTGCTAACGGGCTGCAGCTGCAGAGCTGTGACGCGTCAGATCTCGCCACACACACGGAATCACACACACATCCCATGTATGGACAGATGCACCCACATCTGGAACACGAAATAACAGAAATTTTACTAAAATTTAATTGACAAGATGTTCATCCCCACCTGGAGCATCCTTTGAAATTTCTTTGAAGAGTAGCACCGAACTCATTCCTTTATTTGTATTCCGCTAGTGATGAACACGTGTGTCTAGTGACTGTGGGACTGGGCAAGCTCAGAGGGGAAGGATTGGGAGTATCCCCCAAAATTTAATAGCTCAGGGTCTGGGAAAGAAAAGACTCTGAAACTTCTTTAGAAACTCCATGACCCTGGAAGAACCATCTCATCAGGAAAACCATAAGTGTGGCTGAACCTGGCTTAAACTGCTTTCCCCTCGCAGAATCTTCTTTATAGGAACCCCATCCCTGACACAGCCAGACATGAAGTGATTGGTGCTGTAAAAAAAGGGTTGTGTTTGTTTGACAAAGTTGTCACAAGATGTCACCAGGGTGTGGATCACCTCCTAACATCGAGTACCGATGTATAAAGCGGTATTTTCATGCTGGAAGGTTCCTCTGTGTCTCTGAGGCTTCAGAAGGGCTCAGACACCTTTTGATAGAGCCACTTTTGGCTCATTTAGTTGCCAAATAAGGGACATCTCTCAAGGTGTGGGATGAATGATCACTCAGCCTCTGCCCCTCTCAAAACCCAGGTACTCCACTCAGTATTTGAGTGAGTTTTATTTTCTCCTTCCTGAGTCGCCACATTTTTTTCCACATTTATTTCACATGGGGTGGGTGATTCAGGAACAGGCAGAAAATAAAAATTACTGATTCCTGCAACAGCTCCTTCAGTGGAGAGTGGTTTGGGGTCTGAAGACTGTAAAACCCACCACGTTTCACACGCCAGCAGTGTCAGACCTGTCTGTGCACGTCTCGGGGCTGCTCTCAGTTTTTTTGGGAGAAGGAGGGACGTGTCACACAGAGCCCCTGACCTCCGAGCTCCTGAGAGGCTCCCGTGGCTAATCAGGGGACACATGAAACAGGCCAGGTCACGGCGGCGACTCCTGACTCACAGCCCCAGCACGGCGGGACCCGCGGGGTTACGTTTTCATTACTGCCCGCGGCTCTGATGCTCTCAGCTCTTTGGAGGTTAAGTCAAGGTCTCGGCTTTGAGATTTTTGTTGTTATAACCCTTCACAGGCAAATCCTTCACGTGAAGTCTGGCGGGTGGGCTGCAGCCAAGAAAATGCCTGAGCTGCCAGAGCCAGAGCTCTGGCCAGGGCAGCCAGGTTTTGGCTAAAAAGCTGGGGAGTGTTGAGTTCTGGCAGCCAGCTTGCTTATCAAATTGATCTAGGAGCCCATAAGTGATTGCATCTGGATTTCAATGGGTTACCCAGCCTGCTCGGCTGCTTGGGATCCACGCCAAGGGAGAGTGGAGGGGTTGTGAGGAGAATACCCAATTTCCCTGTGCGAGGACTGATTTTAGTTTAATGCAGCCTCCTCGCCCTTAAATCCAATTAAAGGCCTATATTATGTCAGTGGAAATTTATGCCAATCCTAATATAGTCTAATAAGCCTTAAAATAGCACTTTGCTAGTGAAAAGTCCTGTGGTTTAATTTGATTCTGAGCCTAATAACAGGCTTAATATGAGGGAATTGGCCCCTTTTTCTTTTCTAACGGGGCTCCACAGGCCTGCTCCCTTTTTAGGAACGAAAAGGTTCTCTCCAAAGCGGGGACAGCAGACAGCTCACCTCAGCAGGTTGCCTCTTTTCCGCTTGCTTCGTTTGCTGGCTGTGGGAAGTCTCTCTAAAGACATCCCAGGTTGGAATCCGTAATGAAAAGCAGCGAATATCGGCCTGCAAAGGCTCTGCTTTCACTTTCAGGTTTTCTGTGCCTCTCTTTTCTTAGGCACTGTGGTCAAAATCGTTACCTTGACCATCGCTCAGCCCCAGCTCAGGATCTGACCTTCAGAACCAGCATTTTGCAGGTGGCTTCAGAGACAGCCCTTCCCATCCATCCACACCCCCAAAACTTCCCTGGCCCCGTCCTCTTTCAGGGTTTCCTTTGCTAAACCTCCCTGAGCCCTCCCTCTATCCCAGTGTTTCAATATCCATTAGCAACCCACAGTGTCCTCTTCCCTTGCTGGCTTGGAGATGTTCATTCTTTTCCATAAATTTGGGATATTTCTGAAATCTTCTCTCCAACGGCCTCATTATTGCCCCACAAATTATTCTGTGAGATAAAATGACATAAATCCCTGATTTCTTTAGGCTCGCTAGCCCACAGCCTCCAGCATTAACACTTCATGGAATCACAGAACCACAGAATATCCCAAGTTCGAAGGGACAGAAAGATCAAGTCCAACTCCTTCCTCCTCACAGGTCTACCTGAAACTAAACCAGCATTGTCCAGGTGCTCCTTGAAATCTGCCAGGCTTGATGTGACTTCTTTTCTCCTTTCTCAGGAGATAAAGAGTGCAATGCTTGGGGAATGGTCAGCCTGGGGGTACTTTAAATGAGCTTTTTCAGGTGGGAATCTGATCTTTCTGAGATGCTGATTAGGATAATAAAATTCCAGGATGGTTTGGGTTGGAAGGGACTTTCAAAATCATCCAGTGTCACCCCTGCTATGGACAGGGGCACCTCCCACTATCCCAGGTTGCTCCAGGCCCTGTCCAACCTGGCCTTGGACACTTCCAGGGATTCAGGGGCAGCCACAGCTTCTCTGGGCACCCTGTGCCAGGGCCACACTACCCTCCCAGGGAAGAATTTTTGGATAATATTTAATCTATAAATTCCTGGACCTACTTCTTTGCTCAGCCCATCTGCTCTGAGGTAACATTCGATTTTGAGGGGTCTGTCAGCTCCGGCCTCGCACCCTGTTCCCCTCCCGGGCTGTCCTGGGCTGCTGCTCAGCTTTCCTGCACACACTTACCCAGCTGGGGCTCCGCAGCGCACAGATGACTGAATTTCGGGGGTGGGCGGGGTGATTTTGATATAGCACTTACTAAAATGTGTGGAGATAAAAGCCTCGGCACAAACATAAAAGGCCCTTTGTACTTGCGAGTTGTTGCTGTTATTTTTCGATTAAGAACAATAGTAAACAGAGGCCCTCAAAGCTGCCTTCAGGAAAAAAAAATAAAGGGGGGGTGGAAAAAAAAGACTGATTCTATCTTAAAATAAGAGAAAACACTTTTTTTGGAGCACCTCATGGATTTAGGTGCCTAAGCCCAGTTGAGTCGAGCAGTCTGACACCCCAGCTGGCACGGCCCCGCTCTCCTGCCTGAACCAAAGGCCGTAAACCCTTCCCATCGGGCCCAGTTCATCCCTGGGTGGCTCCCTTGGCATCAGACAGATTTACGCTGGTAGGGAATTTGGCCCAGAGCCCCGATGAGCAGCGCTGTGGCGCGGCACTCCCAGGTGGCAGTTTTGTGTCTCCGAAACCTCTCATTGCCGCCGCTCCTTTGTACGGGAGGCGACTTCACGCTTCCACTTCTTTATCCCTGTCCCTGCCCAGCCCAGCCCTGTCCCCCATGCACCTAGGGGCAGCCTGGTGGGTTAAGGGAGCTTTGTTAATGCCCTAATCCTCACGTGTGCTCGGCCTCACAAAGCTGCCCCGGCCACGCTCGCGGCTCCGTAATGTCCCGTGTCCAATCGATTGCCGCGCTCGCGCCGGCTGCCGGCTCGCGGCGGCTTCGCCAGCCAGGGCCAGATTGCTCTGGCGAGGCTCATCCATCCTTCAGGGATGGGGGCAGGAGGCGGAGGGGTGGGGGATGGATGCCTGGGATTGGGATTGCAGGGGGAGGGAGAGTTGGCAGACAGGAGAGGTTGGAGTGGTGCAGGAACTGGTGACGGAGTTGTCGTCTTCTCCATCCCAAACCTTCCCTGTTGGTGGTGATCCCAAGCCAGATCTCCTGGAGCCCGTGGTATTTAACTGCACCACTCCTCCTGGCCTTTGAATGCTCAGCTGATCCCTCCTCCTCATCCGTATCCCTGAATTCATTCCGACCCCCCAAACTCTTGTGCATCCTTGGTGGCCAAGAACACCGAAAAATGGAATTAATCTGCCAAGGGTTGTGCTTCCCGTCTCTGCCCCTAAGTTTGCAGTTTCAATTCTTTGCCTAATCCTTCCCATAGCTCAGGACAGGCAAGTTTCCAAAATTTCTTGCCCCTAAAAATGTCTTTATAGGCGAGATGGAGCCGTCGAAGTTCTCTGATCCATGGGACTGGGTCTGCATTAGGAAGTGTCATATTTATTTCTAATCCTAGAAGCATTTAAGTGCTAGATATAAAAATGTGATTTTTATTTTTTTTTATGCATAGTGAAGCTGTTCAGGATTCTTTTCAGGGTTTTTATGGCTCCTTCTGTGCTCTGCACATTTAAACCCGGGGTGACTCAGTCATCCGGTTTCATAGAGGACAGGAATCCTAGTCCCAATAAATTTCTTTACAAACTTCTTGAGAGGTTTCTAAAGTTTCTTAAATGGCTCTGGCTTATTGAGGCAAGATAGAGGTATGGGGGAAGCACGGGGGAAATGGATTTATTTCCACAGGCTGTACACTGAGAGCCTCACGCGTCAGGAAATTGCACTCCCATCCTCGTTGTTAAAGCTTTGTGCAGCACCAAACTCCTGTTGGTGTGTCCTGTGCGCCTTCCCTGCACTGCTCTGTCCAGGAAGGGGCTTTGGGATGCTCTCCCATGGGATATGGTTCCAGACATGATTTAGGAAATTTCCATCCCACTTTACCTTGCCTTTCCCCAGCCCTAGTGCTGGGTATTTTCTTTATCCTTTATTTACCCATCTTCCCCCAAGGCTTGTGAATGCAGCCCAGCAGCAAAGACCAACCTGCCTGTGGCTCCAAGAGAGCTGGAGAGGGGCTCTGGAAAAGGCTCTGGAGAGGCAGGGCCAGAGGGAACAGCTCCAGACTGACAGAGGGCCGGGCTAGATCGGATGTTGGGAGAGAATATTCTGGCTGATAGGGAGGAAGATGTTCCAAGCCATGGTTGCCTCCACAAACCTTTCATGGAATGATAAAGCAGCGCTGAAAGCCAGTGACCATCTGGGGCCATCTGCTGTGCAAGCCCTCAGGTTCTGAAATCACGAGCCAGGCATTGGAACCATCGGATTAAAAAATTGTTATACATTTGAACTTTTTCTTTTGTCTTCTACTTTCACTGTGTTTGTGCTGATTTCCAGCCCCTTTCCTTTATCTTGGTTTCTCTTCATCTTCTGGCCCCCTCGAGGCAGTGATTTCTGTTGGGTGGTGCATGTAAATCGGGGGGGCTGCTTCAAGACTGGCCCTCCTCAGTTTGAAGTAGGTGAGGTCTTATTATCAGGCCTCATCCACTCAAGAACTCAGAACTCCCTTTTACACAAAGAAGCCGACATTGAGATTCCAAACGAATCACTTGAATCCAGAAGCTGGAGAATCCAGAAGCCTGGAAATATTTGAGTCAGGTTGGACGGGGCACCCTGGTCTGGTTGAAGATGTCCCTGCTGATTGCAGGGGGGTTGGACAAGATGACCTTTAAATGTCCCAACCCAAATGCTTCAACGCTCCCATGAATTCCGAATAAACTCTGAGCTGCTGGGAAAACCTCCCTGGAACAGGGAGAGCGGACAGGGAATAATTCACACCAGAGAGTGCCTTGGACAAAGCCAAACTCTCTGGAAGGCTCCAGGTCACTCCTTGCTCCGTGATGGTTTAGTTGCCATAGAGACAACCAGGTCTCACTTCATCCCTGGCGCTATTCACCGGCAACCCCTCCGGATTAAAGTTGGAGTGTTTTGGATCATTCTCTTTATTTTATCAGTGCTGTAGCACACCGCCTAATCCTAGTTGTACCTCTCAGGAAAGGAAAAAGAATAAAAAGAAAGAGACCAAAAAAAAAAAAAAATCCAACCTCCTTCCCCACCATTTGTTGTGGAGGCCAATTATCCGAAGGGGTGACAAGCAGAAAAATGAATTAACCAGAGCTTTGTAACGTCAGCGTTATTTATCGTGTCTAACTTTGCCCAGCTCAGCTGTGGATCAGCAAAGAAGTGCTTTTCTTCTTCCCCCCTCTCTTTGATGCTGTTTTTTTCCTTTCCTGCCTTCCTTGGCTCTCTGTAGGTCCTTTGCTCCACCACACCTTTGTTACGGAATCTTCTCCTCCTGCCCCAAACCAGGTGGGTTTTCCAGATGAGATGAGAGGGCTGGGGAAGTGTTGCCCTGCAGGAGATGAAGGAGGGGGTCTCCCAACTCTCATCTTCTCCGTCCTTCCCCTCTGCCCCTGTGATAATCAAACCACTCCGCTGGGTGTATTTCCTTTCATCTCTGAGTCACACAAAAAGGAGGTGCTGAGACCACAACCGGCCTCTGTTGCCTTTTTTCCCCCTCCTCTGCCTTTTCCCGTGCATCCTTCGCCGAGTCTACGCCCCCTTCCACCTGCTGCAGCAAAGACTTTCAAAAGGAGGAATGGCACTTGCTGGCAGGAGGCAGGAAAACAAGGGACGTTCAACCGGGATCCAGCCTGAAAGCAAGGCCCTGGCAAGAAGCCCGCAAACACTTCAGATGTGAAGCACCGAGTCACAGAGCAAAGAGGCAAAAAATGCATCCTTGTAAAGCCCCGGCGAGGCTGCACCTGCTCCGAACGGCTGCAGCCAGTACACTGTGACACTTCAGAGCTGCCAGGGAACGAGAGACTGGAATAAGATACCCCTGGCAGGGTGTAAAAGTAGCCAAATCTTGCAATGAGGCAGCCGGAGTGCTGCTTGACGTAGGGAGCAAGCCTGGAGGATAATATGTGTGTATCCAAATGGCAGATGATGGGGAAAGAAATAAATTATCTTGCAGTGTGTCTGTCCCTGTGTGAGTGTTGCTGGCTTCCCCGCATGGATTTCGAGACCATCTTCACTGTGAATTTCTCCTTCCAACACCCACAGCCTGCAGATCCCACAAATGCATTAATAAATCAATCAGGTTATTGGCTCCAGAGGTGACAGCTGGCTTTGCTGGTTCAACTGGGCCGGTTTTCTCTGTTTAAAATCCAGTTGTTTCCTCTCTGAAGGGTTCCTGGTGGGGTAGGCCAGCCTGGATCCGACAGCACGTCGGGAATTCTCCTGGAGGAGTGGGCAGCTGCACCAGCGTGGCATGCAGGCTGTCAACTGGCAGTAAATCTGTTTCAAGCTCTTTTGTTGTGCCAAGCAATTGCTGAATAACTCCTCTGAATTACTTCCAGTCGATATCTCTTATATGAAAAGCTCACAAGAAAGCTTATTATGTTCAAAATTCGGCAGATACGGATTCTCACACGCTAAACATCCATTAGCAACTGGATAAAGGCAACTCTGGGGATCGCATTTCTATAGGGGCAGCTTTTCGCAGGCGTGCAGGTGACGTTGCCTTTGTGTGGAGCATCTCGGGTGCGTTCTCAAAGAAGTGAAAATAAACTCTTAATAAGATCTGGTGGTTGACGCCAGGCACGAGATGGGCAGCACTACAGGCAAAGCCAAAACGTGTTGTTGAGTAATCCTGAAGAGGAGGGAAAAAATTTAGTTGTTTTTAGGTGATTTTTAGCTCCACTCCTCAAGGGTTAAGTTTGGAGAGATCAGATCTTTGAATGCTGAGAGGAACAGCTCTGTCCTCACTGCCTGGACGTGCTCTCAGTGCCCTCCTTGCCACGAGGCTGCTGAGTGGGCATTCCAGTGGCTTTTTTTTTGTTTTAAATGTGAGGTTATTGGGTAAAATGTCACAGCAGGATTTTCGAAGGTGGCCAGCACAGGGCTGACACTTCTGTAATTTGAGATCCTGGGATATTGGGGAAGCAGCAGAGATGGACTCTCCCCAAATGACCCCTTCCAAAGCAGCTGCCCGCGGTCAGATCCTCACTTTAGAAGGAACCAGAGGCTGTACAGCTGGATCCCGTGAAGGTGAAATTATTTCCCATTGTCCAGCTGCTAGAAATGCCCTAAAAATCACCAGTTAAGTCAATGCACCAATTACTCTGTGGTTACAGCCTCCAGAAGGTAATTCAGATCTCAATTGCCCTGGGAAGGGATCTGTCTTTTTCCTGGTGACTGAATGGGAAGCCTGAGATGACTTAATTCCCAGCTCAACATTGTGGCTGACTGAAGCTCAGTGGGGTAAAATCCAGTTACAACTCCGGTTTTGAGTTCATTTTTCTATGCTCGGATAATTCCTTGTGAAAGGGGTTGTCAGAGCTCAGAAAAAAAAAAAAAAAAAGAAGAAATGTGAAGTGTTGGAAAGTGTAGAAAAACAAAAATGAATGATTTATCCAGCTTTCAAGGCCTCCTGTTTGAACCAGCTTGTGTTTGAGCCAAACATTATCTCTGTTGGACTTGCTGTTGACTGTGATGGATTCAAAGCAAAGCCTCAAAATCTCCAGTTCTTCAGTTCTGAGGAGATTTAAGTGACGAGCTTGACCATCACTGCAGAGTTGATGTTCTCCACCGAAATCCAGCATCCAAACTGCCACCAATGTGCTGCTGTGATCTGCACTTCTCAGTCCCTACTGTGATTTTCTTTTGAGAAGACGATCCCTGAGATGGCTTCAGACTGAGTCACAGCTGAAGGGGACCCTGAGATCAGCTCAGGGAGTTGGAGCGTGGTGCTGATAATGCCAAGATTGAAGGTGTGATCCCCATATGGGCTGTTCATTTAAGAGCTGGACTTGATGATCCTTGTGAATCCCTCCCAGTTCAGAATATTCTGTGTGATTGTTGTGCTGAAAAGTTGAATTTTGCTGCAGTGAAGGGGGACCTCACCTCTCCCTGGGCTGGCGGCTGGAATACGAGTGCAGGGACTCCGAGGGTCTGTGCCCCACCTGGGTGACCCAGTGCTGTGACCTCCTCCAGCCAGACGAAGGCTCCACCTTTGCCATCTCTTGCAGACACCTCTGGTCTCACCCTCTTCCTGCTCCAGGCCAGCTGGCCACCAGCCTGCTACAAACTGGGAGCCCAGAGTGGTGCTGGTTTCATTTTCATCCCACAGCGAGCCCAAAGCACGGACAGCGGTGGCAGCAGGGACTGGGAGGGGACCGGTGTGATATCCTAAATGACTCTGTGAGCGTTCACATGGCCATGGGTTCATTCATCAGGGGCAACAATCTGAGCTGGACCTACACTGACCCCTGCCCAGTGACCACGGATAACACCCAGGAAGGATGTAGCGGCACCACCGCTGGCCACAACCTCTCGTGTCACCGCTTTGGCTGCGCTGCCACAGGCGCAGCAGGGAGAGAGATGAGTGGTGGTTCAGGCCGGTAACATTTGGTATCACCCAGGCTCTCTGCCAGCAGGGATTTACCCAGGGCTGATCTTCCCTCTGCATTCAGCAGCTCGAGCCATTCGGTCAGCGAAGCATCCAAAATCCCAGCATCACCTGATGGATTTCATCCATCTCTGTTCCTGCCTCTCCCCAGTCTGCTGCCCTTTCATCCTCCAGGAGGGCAGGCTGCCATGGGGACAGGCTGCCATGGGGACAGCAATCTCCTGTCCAGGGGAATTAAAGGGATCTCGGAACATGGGATGCTCCCTGGTGCTCCTAGCCGACTGCCTGTTGTCCAGAGCCGGATGGTGCCGTACCTTGCAGGCAAAGGATCAACAAGCATCATGTCCCTTGTCAGGGAGCTGCCACCAGGGTCCTGGGTGCAGCTGGGCATGTGGGCAGTGATTTATTCACTCATTGCTGAGGGTTCATTAGCTCCAAACCCCCTCAGATGGAGGTTCCCAGAATCCTGGGGGAAGCCAGCCCAGCTGGGCACTGACACGATGCTCTGGGTAGGAGGTGGATGGCAGCACCCCAGAGTGCACATCACGCGTGGCAGAGGAGGAGAGCGGAGGGATGGAGGAGCTGGGAGTATCCATGGCAGAGAACATTGCTCCAGTGTCCACAGCAGATGGGCCAGTGAGAGCTGGAGCTCCTTGCCCCAAGTAAATGCCTGCATTTCTCATGGTCGGGGTGATTCGTTGTCCACCTGCATTTCTCATGGTCGGGGTGATTCGTTGTCCACCTGCATTTCTCATTGCTGGGGTGATTTGTTGTCCAGCCAGGTTCTTCTGAGAGCAAGAGGTTGTCCCATCCCTGCTTTTCAGTGGCCACCACCTCTGGAGAGCAAGGCTGCCTGAGCCCACAGCGAGACCATGCTCTGGTGCTTGTTGAATCCCCACTTCCATCAGCTGCATTCCTCTGATATCCCTAAAAACGCCCCCTCCCTCTTTGCATCACCAGACTGAGATGGGCCAAGCACTCGGGACCTGCTCTAGTTCAGAAGAAACGGATCTCACATCCATTGTTTAGATCTCCCCATGCCTGGCCGTGGAGAAGTGCGTTTAACACATTTTGTTTGCTCGGTGCATGTTGAAATACAGCTGTTCTTCCTGACATTCTGATCTCCACAAATCCCTGATGTCATAAACAGCTGGGGGTTGGTCTTTTCTCCCAGGTAACAAGCGAGAGGAGAGGAGGAAATGGCCTCACTGAGCCAGGTGAGGTTTAGATCGGATATTAGGAAAAATTTCTTCATGGAAAAGATTGTCAAACATTGGACCAGGCTGCCCAGGGAAGGGGTGGAATCCTTGCCCCTGGAAATGTCCAGAAATGTGTGGATGCGGTGCTTAGGGCCGTGGTTTAGTGCTGAAGATGGCAGTGTCAGATTGAAGGTTGAACTCAGTGATCTTTTCCAGCTTTAATGATTCCCTGACTCCATCCTTTGCTGGTGTTTCCGTGGCTGTATCAGGCTTGGGCTGAAGCCGTGGCTTTATTTGCATATTTACTTCCCCCCTGTTCACTGCTCGTTTCGGCACCCTGGGAACATCTGTGGGAATTTTGGAGGCTGAATTAAACTTTCAATTGCTGCTGTGTCTCACCCCAGAATTAGCTGCATTTCTTTGGTGGATTAAGTGATTTTCTGTGCTTTCTAATTTATAGCAATCTTGATATTCTCAGATATCTGCTGGGCTCTCCCCTCACTCACCACTGCTGTAAACTGAGCGTGAGCTTGGCACACAAGAGGAGTTGTCCCTGTATTGACTGAACTTTTTACGTGGGCAGGTATTGCCAGGACAAGGATTGAGTGATTTAAACTAAGAGAGGAGAGATTTAGATTGGATGTTAATTAGAAATTCTTGTCTGGGAGGGTGGGGAGGCCCCGGAATAGAATTCCCAGAGAAGCTGTGGCTGCCCCTGGATCCCTGGAAGTGTCCAAGGCCAGGTTGGAGAGGGCTTGGAACACCTGGGACAGTGGAAGGTGTCCCTGCCATGGCAGGGGGTGGCACTGGATGGGTTTTAAGATCTATTCCAGCCCAAACTATTCCGTGATTTTATGAACTTTCCCATCTACCTGTCTCTACCTGGTGCTCCAGGAGGAGGAAACCACTCTGATTATGCTGTTTAAAATCAGAATGTGCCCATCTGAAGTACAAACCCGGCATACTGGTGCAATCCTGGTGGATTTCTAACACTGGATGTGCCTTGGCTGTAAATCCCCTGGGGCCACTTGGGGTGGAAGTTCCTTTAACAAAATAATTGGTGTTAGATTAAGTTCTGTGTGCAAACAGGTGCACAAGGTTTGGCTTTCTAGAAACAAGCTCAGAGGCAGCAGTTTTTTGGGTGTGCTGTGTATCAGGGCAGCAAAGTGCAGGGGAGCTGTGAGCCCAGAGCCTCGAGGAGTTAAGTGAACACTTTGGAGCTTCAGAACCTCCTGATGCTTCACAGGGGAAAATGGGAAAATATTCTATTTAGAGACTGTACTGCTCACACATCAGATGTTTTCTCCAGTTCTATCTCTCTCCCTCTGTGTAATTTTTTTTTTTCTTTTTAAAATTATCATCGGGGGCAATTTGCACGAGAGGGATCTTTGTCTGTGAAGTGCCCATCTGCTGTGCAGCCCCACCTCCCCCCTGACGCCACAGCCATCTGCTTGTGACATCACAGCCATGCGGGGCTGCGCCCGGGGAGCCCCTGGCGCTCCTCTGACACCTCGCCTCGATGTCACCCTGCTGTTTTGAGAGGATTCCCAGGTGCTTTCCCTGGATTTTGCACTCCAGACCGGGATGAGCTGGCTCAGGATGGTCTGGGCTGCTGAGTGGGAGCTGCAGACGACCACGAGCGGTTTTGAGCAGGGACTTTGTGCTTTTTGATTTGCCTTTGTGGGACACGTCATGTGAAGGAGAAGTCCCCTTGTCTCTGCCTCCTGGGAATTGAATAATAATAATTACGAGGCTGATGATCACTCTTGTGAAGCAGTGTTTGATTAGCTTCACTTGCATCTGCTCGAGACACTTCTAATTGCACAGCAGTGTCCTGGTGTCATTCATCCTCCAAACTAAAACTGATTTGCCCTTCAGAGCTCGTCCCACCCCAGTTAAGGATGCTCAAAACCAGACTGAGGAGGGAGGACACCCACTGCAGACCTCGCTTTTGGACTGATTTACCTGCTCAGGGCTTAGATACCACAACAAATCTGAAAAAAAGTCTATCCAAGAGCCCAGATGGTCATGGCTTGGTGAAAACAGTGCCACTTCCCAAAATGCCAGCGCTTGTCTGGCTGCGTGTGCTCAGGCAAGGTAACAACACGAGCTGCCACAACTGCTGCCGCAGGAACTGGCTGTGGTGGATTGAGAGAGTTGCCTTCAGGTTAAAGCCCGGCTGCATCTGGATTTCTGGGCAGATATATTCACTTTCCTGCCTAAAATCCTTGTCCAGGTGGTGTTCGAGGTCTGTGGTTTCCATGTGTGGTTTCTTCGTGGTTTTTTTTTTCCCCTCCACATAAATCTCCGGTGGGTTTCCCTCCTTCGGGAAGGAGCAGAACCGCTGCAAAGCCTCTCTGGTCTGGCTGCTGGCCACCCAGAAACCCTGGGCACCTCCCAGGCACGTGTGGGGATCAGCTGTAAATCCAACACATCCGGGAAGGGCTGTGCTCTGCACACCCCCCGTCGGAGCAGGCTGGGAGATCCCACTCCATTTCACGGAGCGTGCAAGTGCTGCTGCAAGCTCTTTTCCCTGGTTATTTTAATCACCCAAAAGTGCAGGGCGATGCGAACTGAAAACTTGCATCAAATTCAGGGCAGTTTTTTCTTTTTCATTCAAAGAAAGCAATCTGCAAGCAAGGCTTGGATAGGAATTCGGAAAATGTTGTGGGTTTAGGGTGGTGAAATGAAACTTGTGAATTATTCCTCCGGGAGCCGAGCTTATCTTCAAAATTCACTGAAACAAAACAGCCAACTGTAATATTATTGATTGATATCAGCATGGTGGTGACATTGGTTTTGATGATAATAATAAAAGACCAATACAAGGAGAGGGGAAAAAATATGTTTTGTTTGAGGTCAAGCAAGCTGTTTTGTTTTACCTGACCCATTTCCCTTCACTAATCTTTCATTTAAGTAAGAAAAGCATAGAAAACCAGTGGTATGGATTAACCCTGACCTAAAATAAGACCAAGGAGAGAGGTTTTCCTTGGCTTGCAACCAAGATGTTCGATCCTGGGAATGACCATGGCATTAAACGTGTGCACAGCCACTCCATCAAGGCAGGGAGGTGAAATCCTGGAGTGCTTCTGAGCAGGTTCCCAGCCTCTCCTGCTTCAATGTATGACCCTAAATTCCTCTTGAATCCAGACCTATTCTTCCCCATTCTGCCATGGCCAGGGGGAATTGAGTGAAGCAGTGGGGCAAATTGCTCCCCAAAGTTTTTCTCACCCAGCAGCAGGTCCCTTGACCTCACTGCAGAGCTGCTGCTGCCCCATGTGCACGGATCATTCTGATATTGCCAGGAGAGACAGCGGAGGGAGGCTCGTGCTGGATGATAACGCTCCCCTAACTCACTCACTGGCGGTTTCTCACTGCGGTTTGACTCCAGCTTCTCCCTCTGATCGCGTCTCCGGCAGTGCCGGCACCACTCCGAGCACCTGGAAACTCTTAATTCTTTGCAAGCATCTGTCAAACTCTTTTCCCCATCCGGGACCCCTCTTCTGGTGTGCCGGGAAGGGCTCGGTGGGAGATGAAAGCCGGCAGCACCTTGTGGGATCAAACACCCCTTTGTGAGCTCCAGAGGAGGCACACAGGTGCTTCGAGTGGGGAGAAAATCCTTCCCTTCCCAAATCTTGTCTTGGAGGGGAGGGCATCCTGGTGATGGAACAAATCCACCAGCAGCCAAGTGCTGATGCATCGCCCCCTTCCTCATCCTGCCCAGGCAGAGCGGAGCGCCCGGAATGCCGATGCTGGCGGGAGCTGGCACGATGCCGGGGCTGCACAGAAGGCTGGGGGGCTCGTGCCATGTGGGAGCCGGGCAGACTGGGAGCAGCTGTTGGGAAGTCGGGGAGTTTGGGTTTGTTTGCAAAGCAGGACGTGGCGGTGAGAGGCTGAGAGGGAGGAGCAGACAGCCTCCCGTCTCCCCCTCTCGAGGGTGGTGTCGCTTTTCTTCTGAACTTACAGAGGGTTTTTTCTGCGCCCCGTGAAATAGGGGAACGATGGAGATATTCAAGTCCTATTGAAAGCAGCGCACAAAAGCTTCCCCAGGCTGCTTCACTTCGTGGTTTAGGTCTCCACCCAACGGGCTGGGGGGCTTGGGGGCATTTTTAGCTTTTCCTCTACCCACCCTTGTGGCTGGTGCCTTTCCATGCAAGGGTGGCCTTCCCCCAATTTCCTTAGTTGGTCAAATTAATCGACTCTGTTTTATTAAACAACTCAGAATTGATGTATTGAAGGCTTTTGGGTTGCCTTAAAGCCTGGATCTATTACTGGGCTCGTCATTGTTTAAAACATAAAATGTCTCAGCTCTCCCTTTCTTCTCCTTGGGAAGTCCAAAGGAGTGAAGCTTTGCAGATTGTGGATGTCACAGAACATCATACATTTGTTTTCCCCTTTCCTGGCAATTTAACACATTGTGCTTTTGCAGAGGTTCAAAAGTTCGCTCGGCAACAGTTGGTTCCTGGAGCTCGCTGCAAAGGCCTGCGAGGAAACTTAAAAAAAAAAAATCCCAACCAACACCATTCCATGGCTGCAGGACATAACAGCAACAAACCACATGTGATGCCCTTAATATTACCCAAATTATGCAAGAATGCAACCCCCAAACCCCAGCACACCCATGTTTTCTGTTCCTCTGCCATATGTCAGCGTGTTCTGCGACTCGTTAGAGGTAATTCCTGACCTTTACGTCGGGCACTTTCTGAATTTCTTTTAATTTGACCCAGCGGCTGGGATCAAAGCCCTGGTATGTTAAGACAGCCTAAAAACACAGAAAAATCCTGTTTGTCCTTCAGCACGCTTCAGCACGCGGCTGGGGGAGCGCTGGGAGAGCGGCTGCGTGCGGGGCTGGGTTAGCAGCTGGTGCCCACACCACGCTGAGAGCCCCGCGTTTGCGAACGGTGCCACTTCCAGATCTGAGAGCCAAGCATTGTGCACCGCTCTCCTAAACGCTTGCAGACGGTCGAGGCAGCGGCCCGACAAATGGAACCCAAAATCGCGCGGAATGCGCTCAAACGGCGAAGTCGCCGAGCGGGGATGGCTGCTGGGGACAGACGGGGTTTGATGGATCGCAGAGGTGGTTCATGAGTCAGCTGGAGAGAAAAGGGGATCCCCTCCAACAGGAGAGGTCGATATTGTCATGGAATGTGAGCTCAAAGCAAAACCTTCCTGTTTCCCAGCTCTGTTGGTTGTGAAGGGTGGTGAGAGAAGGTTTCTCTTCCAATTATGGTTCAGGGAAATCATTAAATTACTGGGTTTTACCTTGTTCTGAGGTAATTCAGGAGTGGGCACGGCCTGCCAGGGAAACTGGGATGAACTGGGTGCTCTCGGGGAGTGATTCTGCCTCTGGTTTGGTGTTGGGAGGGCACTCAGAGTGGTGGGCCCAGCCTGTTCCTGAAGCCCCTAAGGGTGACTAAAATGCCCCTAAAGCATAAAAATTATGACAGATCGGATAAGCAGCCCTGAATTCATTGCCAAAATTAGGCTTTGACCCCGATCACTGCAGGGGAGTGTGACCTTTAAAGGTCTCTTCCACCCCAAACCACTCCATGGTTCTGCAATTCCACAGCCAGGATTCAAACGTGCCCAGGCCTTTATCCACAGATCGCTGCACGCAGCAGTCCCTGGGCTCACTCTGCCATCTCCTCTTGTCCCAGTTCCAGCGGAATTTTCCCCACAGGTCCCTTCTGCAGCTGTGAAGGAGTCCCCAGAGCATCCCAGCCAGGCTGGTGACACCGGGGCTCACGCTGTGTGTCCCCAGCCCTGTCAGCAGCCCACAGTGAAGGTGGCAGACTGTCAAAGCTCGAGCTGTGCTTTCCTGACTCCTCAGCCAGCTTCCAGAGAGGGGCTGCAGGATCTTCTGGGCTCTCAGCCATGCCGGAGAGCTGGAATTCTGGAGTCTGTCTCTTGGCACTGCTGCTGGCTGCCGTGCCTCCTCTGTCTGCTGCTGCCGCAGGCAGTGTGCAGGTTTTGTCTCGGGGAGGATGCTAAACACCATCCCCGCCCCTTGAATGCCCACTTTGCTTAATTACCAGCTCATTTGCCAATGTGGTTTTGGCAGGAGCCAATCTGTGGTGTCTCAAGGTGAAGCCCAGAGCTGCTCCAAGGGTTAACCCCTCCCAAGAACCATCCTCAGCAGAGTCGGGTAATCCCCCTGGTTTGGTAGCAGAGGGATGTGAAAGCCCAAACCCAACCTGTGCCACATCACCTGGGGACAGCAGAAGTGATGGTGGCTCATTTTTCGTTCCAATTGGGAGGCAAGAGAGGAGCCAGGACTCACAGTTTGACTTCTGGCTCCTGTGTTCCCTCCGAGCACCTGCCCTCCAACAGAAAAACCAGAGACACCTCCCATGAGGAGATTTATGAGCCAGCAGCGCTGACACCGCTTTGCTCAGTCCCTCAAGGCACAAACACGGCCCCAGCCCTTACTTTTCAGCGTGGAGGGTCCCCTTAGTGGTGACAAACGCGGCGTGGCATCGAACTTCAAAGGGTGCCGGAGCAAACTCCTCCAGTCTGGTGCCACATGGCGAGGAGGGACAGGGCTCGGGTGACAGATGCACCCACAGATGCACGATCAGGGGACAGATGTGCCCCTTGGCAAGGGGCAGGGCTGTAGAAGAAGAGCTGCAGACCCCAACTGCTGTTGCACCGCCCATGGCCACCCTGTATTTTGTAGGAATTTTACTTTGATGGGAATTCAGCAGCCCTGAGCGAAGGAGGAGCAATTCCTGCTGTGGGGTGGAGCCTGTTTCCATTTTTTGGTTGGGTTTTGGCTTCTGTGGGGTGACCTGGTGTGCGCGTGGTGACAACCGGGGGATGCTGGTGGAGGGACACCCTCGGGGTATCCCCAGCTGCAGTCCTCAGGAAACAAAAGGACTGAGATGGTGTGAATTAAATGCCATTAATTTCCCCTTAAATGGAGATTTCTTTCGCTGTCCTCCCGCAGCACTCTCTCTGCAGAGAGGCTCAGCAGCCCACACACACCGCTCCCTCCTGGGCTGCACCGTGACCCGCTAATTCCACCTCGGAGGTGTTAAACTGCATCTGTAGTAGGTGCTAAAAGGTGTTTCGTCCTGTTGACCGCCCGGAATAAAAGGAAACACGGCAGGAAAAAGCTCTTATTTCTCCTGTCTTGCCAAGGTCTGCGCACTCTGTGCGGCTGGGCCGTCTCCCTTGCTGCTCTCGGCGTTTTTCAAGCCTGGAAAAACACAGAGAGCAGGAGTTTGTGTGTCTGTGAAGGCAGGAATTCTCCCACAGCCCGGCACTGAATCTCTTGGTCCGGGCTGGGAATCAGCTTTATTCTCCCTGTGTTGTCCCTTGTTTGTTTTCCAGATTTTGCCATTTAACTGCAAATCCTGGCGGACGTACCTGACAGGAACACTAATGCCGAGTGCCCTGCAGCCACGCTGCTGCAGCTTTTCCATGGCAAATTAGCCGGCATTGCAGTGCTGGGAACGCTGTGACTCCTCATTAGAGTGTAAAAACAAGGGAAAAGAGGCAGCTTTTCCTGCCCTGTTCTCCGTGCTCATCTCCCAGGTGTCCACAAGCAGGTATCCACCACCTTCCCTGGCTGCAGAGGGACTCACTGCCTTCCTGGCTTCTCCCTGGACTCCGGAATCTCCTGTCTTAGCTCCTCGAGCAGAGGTCAGGCTGCCCAGGGCAGATCCTTGGAGGCTTCTGGGCAGAGCTGCATCAGCCTTGGCAAATTTGAGCAGCTCCAGAAGTAGCTCCTGCTCTTATTTGCCAACCTGTAAACCCAGGGAGGCAAATAACTACAGATTATACCAAAATAAAGCCATTAGGATTCTCCTTTTTGCTGCTAATGACTGTAATTAAGCTGCATGCAAAAAGACAGAGGTTGGAAGGCACGGAGAGCAGAGCATGATTTCGCCAGAACGTGATTTTCCTGGTTTCCTTCTTTAGACAGGACCTTTTACCCTTAAACTGGATCAGGGGAAGGGGCTGACAGGGAGGGCAGAGCTCATCCAGCATCCTGCAGGATGTGCTGCAGCTGCAACAGGTTGGAGAAAAATTTTTTAGGGGAGGGTGTGAACAGGGCTGTCCCTCCTCTCTGGAGGGACTTTCCAGCATCAGTAGAGCCGAGTTTTTCTTTCCTCTCCGTGGTTTCCTCCTGCCCTGGCCCTGCTGGTGGGGAAATCTCACCCATCCTTCCACTGGGACAGCAGCTGGCGGCTCCCAGCACCTCTGTCTGCATCCTTTTGGAAGCCTGGGGACAGCACGGTGTCCTGTGTGTCCATCCTGACAGGCAGGGGGTTGGAACTCCATGGTCTTTAAGATCCTTTCCAACCCATCGCAACTGCCCAGGAAAAGGGGGATGTGGCTTCTTGACCACAGCGCAATCTTTCCTCCCTTCCAACAAAACAAAATAAAAAGAAAACCTGAAACCACCAGCCAATAAATAAATAAATCAATAAAGCAGAGTCCCATTGCGATGGTGGCCGAGGGTGACGAGGAGGAGGAGGAAGAGATAATGACTTTCAAGGCGAGTTGTGCCAGCGGATCCCGGCTAGCAGAGCTGTCTGGCGCCTGGGAGGGATGTCTGTGAATGAAGGGAATTTGCGAAGCTGCTGCCACGCGCTGCAGATGAGGCGGCTGCAGCCGTGTTAATGCACAGCTCACCCAAACTCGGGGATTTCTGTCCCCAGTCCTGCGGGCTGCGAGAGCAGAGCCGCCGCACAATGCGGCTGCTGCCGTCTCACCTCATTGTGGATTCCTGGGGAGTGCAGGGTTGGAAGGGGGAGCAGGTGCGCGCTTTGGAGGAGGTGGGACCGGCAATTATCAGCCCGAGCGTTAATTGTCGAATTAACATCACACTGTGTAACACGAGTAAATAAGAGTCGGCAGTTCGGGTTTCTTGCAGAAACCTTCATTCCAAGGGCTTTGTGTGTGCTCTGATCTCTCTTCCACCTCACGTTAGAGCCTGGCAAGAGTGGCTGGTGGTGTCTAAAACAGCGGGGACGGTTTTCCCCCGTCTTGCACTGCAAAGAGAGATTCAGTGTGGGATGGACACGCAGAACTCGCCTGGACATAATTTCTGCAAAAGTGCTCATATTAACACAGGCTTTTATTGGACGTGGGTGGCTCTCCGTCCTTTTGGCTCTTTCTGTGGGTTTTCTGCTGGTAACTTTGACCAGAAGCTGTTAAAAATCTGCTGTATCTTCCACTCTCAGAGGCAGCCGCATTTCAGGAGTGGAGTGACACTCAGAGCCGAACCCCCCTTTTCTCCAGGCGTCTTCATCTGCGAGGCACCGCAGGTCCTTGGGGATGATTATAAGGTATTTATAGTTGAGGAGATGGATGACTTAGTCCTAACAGTCTGAATGATATCTCCGCGATGGCAGCCTTAAACACAGACAGCTAGAGGTCACATTTGATTACATAAAAACTGGATTTCAGCCGAAGCAGCTGGGAGAGATGTTCCTCCCTCCTCGAGAAATGACAAGTGCAAAAAAAACCCCATCCATTCCTGACCGGGGTTCCTGAGGCAGCCAAGAGCAGAGCGCGGGGTTGGGCGCCAGTGGCTCTGTTATCCTTGGCAGCGGGAAGCAGCTTGTTAGTGGTGGCAGCAGGGCCCAGCTGGCAGGGTGGAGAGGCCGTGGCAAGCGGAGTGTCCCCAGCATCCGTCTCCCTGTCCCCTTGCAGGGAGCGCATCAGGACGTGTCTCGTTTCTGCGCTGGTTGCTCACCCGCGCCGTTAATTTGTGTCTGTATAAATTCCTGCTGCTGTTATATCGGGAGGTGATGCAGAACAAAGCTGCTGATTAACACATGCAGGAGCCCTGGATGCTCCTGGGAAGGGGCAGGGACTCAGCTCCTGCCACTGCCAGGCAAGGGCCTGGCCAGTCCCTCCAGAAGGAAATCCCCAAGGCTGGGCATGGTGGGGTGAGTTACGGAGGTTGACACTTTGCCCTCCATGCCCCAGAATAAAATGTGTGTGGGACAGATCTCCTGCCCCAAATGAACTTGTTGGCATCTTTTCTGTGCTCAGCCCTTCTCACAGCCTGGCCAAAGGGACTGGTACAAGCTGGAGAAGATCTGTTTGCATGTGGAGAGGAGCAGGAATGAAACAGGAGAGGGGACAGGAGGGTGGGAATTGGGAAGAGAGACCCAGAGCTGAAAGAGCAGAAAGCTCTGCTGGTTGGGAGCCAGGCAGCTGCACGTGAGGGGAAGAGAACAGGCCAGGTGAGAGCAAGGTGGGGCTGGCTCTGGGCTGGTGAGGTTTGCTGGTTTGGTTCCCTTCCTGCAGGGACAGCACAGAGCAGAGCAGATCCATCACTGGGTGGATTTTAGCTGGATGCTGCTCAGAGGGACAGCTGCCAAAAGAGTGACTGACCCTGGAAGGAGCCAGGCCTTGGTCTGGGAGGGATCAGCTCCTGCTGGGGCATGAGAGCAGGATTTGCCCTGTGATTTGCAGTTGTTGCGGTGGCTTTGTCACATCACCAAAACCAACGAGGCCGGGGCTGCATCCAGGTGGAGATGAGGGTTGGAGGTGCTTCCAGCTGGGAGGGCAAAGAAGCTGTGGTGGTGTCTTGCTCATCACCTTGTTCCTTTCCCTGTCTGCATTTTCCTCACTCTCAGCTCCCAATTCCTGCAGCTCCAGCCACTCCTTCCCTGCTCTCCTCCATCCCCCCGCAATCTGGTGTGGGCTCAGCCAGGCTGGGCTTTCCCAGGTGAGCCTTGGTGAGTGTGAGTAAGGCTGAGACACAAAGGGAGAGCTGGAGGTGCTGCTCTCTTCCCAGAGCTGAACAATGATGGGGAAAGGAGGTCAGACCCGGCCATGCAGGCAGAGCTGCCTGGTTGGGGGGCAGGAGGAAACAGCAGCAGCTCTTTCATGTCCTCCTGCCCTCAAGCCTGAGGGGCAGTGGCAGGCATGAAATTCCCCATCCCCTCCTGTCAGCCTGACGGACAGAGCAGCCCCTTGCCCCCTCCTGAGGGTGTGGGGAGGCCAAGCAGAATGGAAAGGAGTCGTACCCGGAGGGGAGGAGCAGCTTGGTGTGTCTGGGGTCCCTTCTGTGCCGGTGCTGGGTTTATCTCACAAAGTTATATCACCACTGGTGGACACAACCTCGGTTCCTGGGGCCACGAGGTTCATGGACACGAGTGCTTGCATTTTGGATGTCCCTATGGATAAGGAATAGAGAGCACAGCTACCCCAGGTTCATCATCGCCTTTCCAACAGCCACCCTTGGTCTGTGAATGCTGAACGTCTTTTTCTGCATCTTAAGCAAACTGGAATTCCTGTTAGGAGCACAACCAAAACCTCTGAGGTTTGGGAGAGACAAACAAAACCCACTTAGAGCGAGCCCAGATGCCGAGCCCAGATGTGGTGTGGTGGTCACATGCTGCACCCCCATGCAAATCTTGCTGTCACCTGTAATAATGCTCGACACTGTGAAGCAGGAGGTGTTAATCACAGTGACGAGAGAGACCTGAGCCTCACCATCTGTGCAATTACCCAGCCCTCCGGCAGTGGCATTTGACCCACCAGAGACAGGGAGATGTAGATGCTGTAGCCAGGGTGCAATACACCTATTTTTTCTGAGCTGTCATTCAGTTTAGGGTTGTATCACAGAGCTGGTTCTCCACATGTGGAAAATTGTGTGTTGGGGGTCTTGATAGAGGCCCAGGTAGTCCTGAGCTGGTTGCTTCCAGCTCTGGGTATTAAACCAGAATTAATTAAACCAGAATATTTGTGTATTAAACCAGAAACCCACTGGTACATGAACACAGGACCCACTATATTCACACACGGACAGGCTCTGACCTGTCTGCTTGGCACTGGGCACCTGCATCCCACTGGGAATGGAGTGACTTGCTCAAAAGTACTGGGGGTTCTCAGCTTGGTGACGCTGGTGTCAAACACAGGAGTGGTCCCAGACGTCACAGAGCCATGGAATGGTTGGGGTTGAAAGGGAACCTAATGATCCCAGGATGAAGTTCTGTGTTCACTGGTAACCAGATGGGCAGCAATGTCCCAAGGTAGGACCCCAGAAATGAACCCCAGGGCCTGGTAATTCCTTGCCCATCGATTTTGGGTAAGTTCTTCTGCCAAAATCCTCTGGCTGATGTTTACATTTGCTTCCTGAGGACTCCGTGTCCAAGTCCAGTTCCCAGCACTCCATCACTTATTGCTGACTCTGGAGCTCCGTGGTTTTGCTGCTTTGAGAAGTTATTCCCAACATCAGACTCTTGAAAAGATCCTGCCAAGTTGCTCCGACTCCCCCTGTTAAGCAGCAGGAGAGTTCGGGCTGTGCCTCAGAATAATTACGCACAAGGCACAGTGTCAAAACAAAGGTGGAGGGATCCTAAAACATTCACGGATGTGCTGTACTGTTCCCATCCACGTCCTTGAGACTCTTCGGTATCTTCCAGAAAAAGAAGTATCAGGTGCCAAATGCTGGCTGCAGTCCCCTTCTCTCCCAGGTGCTGTTCCTCAGGAGGTTTATTCTGCTAACTTGGCTGAGAAGAGAACAGGGGTCATTTAAGGCTGTTTGCTGCGGGATGCTGGGGTGATGTTGGGACAGGCGGGGGCACTGGAGCCTCAGGACAGACCCCCACGGGCTCAGCACGGAACTTTTTCTGTGGGAAGGCCAAAGGGTGTCACAGCTGTGCCTTGGCATGAACTCTGACAGAGGATGCAAAGTCCTCGCAGTCTAACCAGGAGCAATTCAGGTCCCTCCTGTCTCAGGTCCCCAAAATCTGTCTGGATCTGCAGTTCTCTGCTTTGGAAGGTGAATCACTGCATCCTGGGAATGCTGGCTCCAAGACCATTTGGAATGTGACGTCAGGTGACAGCACCAGATCTTTGGGTTGCCCTTAAAACAGCTCTTTCCTCCTTGGCCTGAATTCCTGCACTTTTCTTGCCTTTATTTTATGTGGGACCTTCTGAGGGAGGTACAGACATGAGGCTGTCATGGAGCAATGATCCCATGGCTCCCCCAAAGCTTGGGATACCAAATCTGCCAGCTGGGGTGAATTTAGTGCTCCTTCCTGGGGTGAATTTAGTGCTCCTTCCAGCCCATCTTCTACTCCTCCCCTGTTACCACTCAGAGGAGGATCTTTGGAAGAGGCACGGACATCACCCAGACATTTTCCAGACCTTTTGACACCAGGCAGTGCCAAAGGAGTCAGCAGAGCTGGTTTTTTGGAGAATGCCCCGCGGGGAAGGGGTTTGGCTCTCCGTCCTGTTCCCACCATCCGAGGCAGCGGTGTCTGGGAGCCGCCAGCGAAGCGAGGCTGATGTCACTCGTGGCACCACGTTGTGCTCTTCAGAACCCTTCAGCCTAAATTTGCAGCCTGGAGGCAGCCAGGGCTGTGTCCCACTGGCACAGATCCCCTGGCTGGATCCATCCTCTGCTGCTGCTGGGGCTGCTGCTGCTGCTGGGGCCAGTACAAGCCATGGAGCAGCTGAGCCAAAAGTTCCTTTGATCCATGTTTTTCCTCGGGGCTTTCAAATGCGGCCAGTCAAGGTGATTTTTAGGCCACTTAAAAGCACAAAACTTCTCAATAGTTGGTGTATAGTCACTCTCTGAGGCTCTTTGGATGCTGAAAGCATCCCAAAGTGGCTGTCACTGGAATGCCACTCACAGGTTTAAGATGTACATCAGCCAGGTGAGACCCGTCCTGGCAGATCTCTGCACCAAAGAGATTTTTTGATCCAACTTATGCTCCTGATCCCTTTGGGACACGCTCCCGGGTCTTTGAAGGGAATTTTGGATCCTGCAGCAGGGATCATCCTGTGGGGTCAGGCAGTGGACTGAGGAGGTGGACGGTCCCTCCCTGCCCCCAGGGTTTCCAGCCGCCTGTTGTTCTGCTCTGATGTCGGGGAGGCAGCTCTGCCAGGGAAATCACAAAGGCGGCCACAAGTGGGACTTAAAATAGCTCTCCATGCAAGGCAGAGGGAGGGGAGGGCGGCGGGGACAGCGCTCTGCCTGCCACATTGACAACTTTCCGAGGGAGGCTGGACTCTGCCTGTCAGTGCTCTGCCTCTTCCCGAGCCGAAAATCCCACAGGGGAAGAGGAATCTGGTGCCTCTTGGATTACACAAACCTTGCCGTGCAGCGGGAAGTTTCCAGCCGGCTGGGAGGAGGGAAAAGAACCAAAGTGGCATCCCGGTGGAGGGAGGGGGCCTGCCCCTTTCTGGCTGCAGGCTGGGTTCATTCCGGAGACAAGTCCCCTTTCCCAAATTCCCGTTCCTCCTGTGGCATCCCTGAGATGGCAAAGGCACTGATTCCACGGCGCTTGGCTCGGCCAAGTCCCCGCACATGCCAAGGCTGGAGGCTGCAGGGATAAAGGAGGTGGCTGCTCAAGCAGGGGAAGTGGCCACCACACCGAGGGCCCCGTGGCTGGGCAGTTGGGAGGGTTTGTGCTTCCACGTGCTGGGAATTCTGTGGAGGAAGAACCACTGTGCCTTTGCTGGCTGTCTTGGGAGAGTCTGGGCAAAGGAGTGACCTGGGCAAGCCACATCCCAGCCCAAACAAGCTGAAAATAGAGTTTGAAGCCCTGGCCTGCCCCAGGGGAGGTCCCCAGTCACCTGAATATCAGGGTGGGTCACAGCTGGTTTCCTAGCAGGGTGAAGCACTTCCCTAGAGAGCATCAAGGGATAATTTTCCAACCCAACAGGTCACAGCAGAGCTCGCCCACCCAATCATCTCCATCGGGGTACTCCAAATCCATCCATTTTCCCCTCCCACAGCAAACACCGGGTGTGATGGGAAGCTGCTGGTTGGCAGGTGGTTCATCCTGCTCAAAAACCAGTGCATGACGGGACGAAACACCTTCAAGAGCTGCTGTGATGCTTTGTTAACGCCACATCTGGGAGGTGTGAAGTTCATACGGACACATCTCGGGGTGTCTGAGCTGAGGGGATGTCCCTGGGAGAGTGGCCAGCCCTGGGCTCCTCCTGGGCACACAGCTGTGGCTGCAGGGGCACTTCATGGCCCATCCACGTATTTCCTGCACGAGCAGCCAGCAGATAAACGGCCTTGCAGCACCTTGGTTCTGTCTTCCCCTCTCACCAGGCTGGCAAATCCAGAGCTGATATCCCTCCCCTCCTCCCACCGATATTTATTTTCTTTTTTTTTTATCTTTCCTTTTGCCAAGTTGCAACCTGTGTCTTGTAGTCGTGCTGATCCTTGTCTCGCACTCATAAATATTCAGCGTGTGCCGCGGGAGGCTCTGGGCTGAAGCGGTGTCACACAGCAGGGATCCTGACTTTGCTGGGCACACGGCGTTACAGGAGCTTCCTTGACCCTCCTCCCGGGGGGATAACGCTCCCACACCGCAGGTTTCTGTCCTTCAAATGGGAAACTTCAGCCAGGCAAACCTTCGGAAGGTCAGGGTTGAGGGGGTTTGCGTTGGTGGCTGCATGGGGCAGGCAAGGTTTTGAAACAACTTCTGGTACAGAGAAATCACGAAGCACCTTTTTGTGCATCTGCCTTCTACACGGCCCCAAAAAAAGCACCTTTTCCTTCACCCCACCACTGTCCCAACCCCAAAGATGCCCTCAATCTGTGGCAGCTGGTTCATGTCCTCGTGCTCTCAGCAGTGCCCCATTCCAGCCTGGCTGCTGGATGCTCCCTTGGCAGGGAGGTTGGACACACGGCTGAATGACACATGGCAGTGGGACATGTGCAGCCTGAGCTCAAACAGCCTGTGCTGCTCCTTCCTCCGTTTGGGGCCCTCCTTTGGGGATTTCACATCTGGTATTACCCCGCAGCTCTGAGCTGATGCGAGGCTGCAGCCAAACTTTCTGCTCTGGATTAAATTTACCGAGGGTTAAACAAGATCACTGCTCCTCTCCATCCCGGGATCCAGCCTGGGATTTGGATGTATCAGAGTTATAGAAAGGCTTGGGTTGGAAGGGACTTTGAAGATTGTCAGGGACATCTTCCACTCGACCAGGTTGCTCCAAGCCCCGTCCAACCTGGCCCTGAACACTTAAAACAGATTATTAGAGCAGCACAACTCTCAGGCTGCCTGTCCTACCTCCCCAACCTCTGGTCTAGGCACTGCCTTGCCTGAAACAAATCAAATTCTCCCTCAAGTTTCTTATAAAATAACACACTTTGGGGAAAGAAAGGGGAAAGAGCTTTTATAGCATGTGAACTGCTTTAAAATCATCAAATCTTTGAACAGTTTGGCTTGGAAGGGGCCTTAAAGATCATCTTGTTCCACCACCATGCCATGGGCAGGGATGCCACACTCCCGAGCAGGTTTCTCCAAGCCCTGTCCAACCTGGCCGTGAACACTTCCAGGGGTTTTGAGCACCCTGGCATAGTGGGAGGTGTCCCTGCCCGTGGGAGGTGTCTCTGCCCATGGCAGGGGGTGGAAATGGATGATCTTTGGGGTTCCTTCCAGTCCAAGCCATTCAATGATTCCATGATCTGCTCTGACAAGAACTTTTCAATAGCGTGATTTGGAGTGTGTTCTCCACTGGTTTGAAGTCTTGGGCCTGCTCCCTCCAGGATGGGAGTTTGGAGCACATGTGTCTTTCTTTTTTCTGTTTTTCTGGCTATCCAGAGAGGATTGACTGAGAATTTCTGCTGATTTCTGATTTTATCACCTTTGTCTGTAGCATTTAAAGTGCGGCCATCACCCCTTCCACACCCACTGAGCCCACCTGGGCAAGAGATTTGCTCTGGTTGGTTTTTCATCTCCAAATCCCCTTGGCTAGCTCCATTTTGCATTTTAACGAGGAACAAGCACTTAAGAACAATTGCAGAGATTAAACTGCTGGACCCTCAAACCATTAACCGGAAGGAAATATAACAATGAATTAAATGTATTAATGAAATTGCACAACAAACTGAATTTGTCAGGTGAATTGCACAGTTATTAACAACAAACCTGGCTGAACGTGATCCATCGCCAGGGAGGTTTGGGGATGGACACGAGCATTCCTTCTCCATTCGTGTGTCAGTATGGAGGTTCTTGTATGGCCAGCCTGGGTAGTCATCCCTAAATGCAGCATCTGAAGTGAAATTCCACCCAAATACACTCACCCTGTCTCCAGCCTGACCTAGGAGCGCTCCTGTGTGGCTGCCATGTGGTTTTTTGGGACCAGGAGATGCTGAACTGTCTCCAAGGTGTTGTTGCACAGGGTAGGAGAAATCCTAAAGGGTGTTTTTGCAGGTGTTTTTCCCATCTCTTCCATGGACTGTGCAGGGAAAAGGGCCTGGTGGTGGTTTTTGTGATGGACTCTGGGGTCTGGTCTCCATTGCCTCTCATTCCTTGTCACGCACAAAGATCCTTGGCTGTGCTGGTGCTGTTTAATCATTCCAGGTGGGATGCAGAAATAGGCTGAAGCAAAAACCTGTGACAACACAACACCACATTATCCCAAAAAACCTTGCAATATTTTGCCCCCATGTGCCCAGAAAACGACATCCCATGGTGTCCAAGGAAAGGAGCAATTAAAAAGTGCTTTGTTTTCCTGCAGCACTGAGAACAGCAGGGATGCAGCCCCGTGCCTCAGGATAAACGTCCTCGGGAGAGCCGTGGCTCCCTGCAAGTGCAGGTGGCTGCTAATTTGAACAGTATCCACCCTTTGAGTGAAGCCAGCAGGGGTGAGGAACGGGGATCTGTCATTTCTGGGAGGTGGCTTTGGGTCCGTGCCAGCTCGGCGGGGTTGGGAAGCTCCTCTCATCCAAAGCGGCAGCTGCGGAGTCAGCCCCAGCCAGAAGCTCCCCTGTGTGTGGGGAGGCTCTCCACAAACAGGGGATAATTGGGTTGGGAGACACCTGAGAGCTTGTCCAGCCCATCCCACCGAAGGCAGGACCAACTCCCACCTGACAGAAGCTCCTTCAGCCTCTTCATCAACTTCCAGGCTCCCCAAACCGGTAGGAAGCTTCTCCAGTGTCTAAATCCAGCCTCCTCCCCACTGTTATTCCCACCACCCACCCCAGACAGCGAGAAAGATTTATTTGCTTCATTTTCCTGCTCCACACTCGAAGCTGATTATTCTGTTTCCCCTCGAAACAACCCCCCAGTTCCTCCTGCGTTGCCATGGAGTTTCAGGCTCTCTGGGTTCCCCTGGAGTCTGGTGTCCTGGAGTGCCCCACTCGTGGCCTTGGCAGCACCGTGGGGGCAGCTGGACTGTGCCATGAGCCCATGTGCCCGTTTTCCCTGGGATTGGGGTCTGAATCCCCTGCAGCAGCCCAGCACTGCTGATTTAAGCTGATTTATCCCCTTTTTCCTCAGTCCTCGCAGTGCCACTGAGTCCTGCTCTAACTCTGTGCCCTCAGTTCTTGTTGCCTGAGAGGATTTGCCCTCCCTGAGTCCAATCCTGTTTCTTTTTCCTTTTCCTGACCTCTTCCTTCAGCTCATCCAGCTCGTTTTGTGTCCCAGGCTCTCCTGTGTGTTCACAGCCTTTCCTGATTTAACAAATCTCCCTTCATCCCGGTCATTTGGGGAATATCAGCCGGGCAAAGAGCTTGGAAGTGTCTTCCCACAGCTCCCAGGAGCTTGACGGAGCCTGATGCACCCCAGGTTGCCTTGGGTTGGTGCTCTGAAAACGAGGGATTGAATTCCCAGAGGCAGCAGATGGATGAGATGTCCCGGAGATTGCTCACCTGCATTTCCTTTCTCCTGCATCCCTGCATGGGAAGGGCTCCTTCCCTCACCAGCAGCAGCCCAGGGCATCCAGGGCTCTGGATCCACATGCCCAGGATCTCCCAGGTAGTGGCCAAGCACGGGAGGATGGTTTGGAGGCAGGCAGGAGGATCTGGGTCAGGGATGGTGCTGAAAACAATGGAGAGTTTTCCTCAGCCAGGTGCCAAAGCCCCTTTGAAGTGTCAATCACATCATCTGGCATTGATTTTTCTTTAAAGCTCTCCCTGCTGCTGCCCTCCCCAGAGCCAGGCTTTCTGCTGACAGCCAGTCTGGCGTGGGAATCCCAAGGATGTGCAGTGCACAACTTCCACAGCCTGCCTTGGGTTTGGGTTCCTGGAAACGGGGCCACCCCTGCTCCCCAAACGAGAGCGTTCCCATATCCTGCTCCTGCACAGGCTGTGAACTGGGAATTACACCAGCAGGGGCTCGGCTGCCTGGTCCTGGGGGATTTTCCAGGCAAGGAATGGAATTTAGGAGATGATTTTGCCATTGGTGCTGTGGGATAAACTCATAAAGCTTTCACGTGGCACAAGAGTGGGATTTTCCCCATGCCCTTGGATGGCATTAACCTGACAGAGAAGAGGTGTAGATTTGATATTCGGCAGAAATTCTTCCCTTTGAGGGTGATGAGGCCCTCACAGAGGTTGCCCAGAAGTTGTGGATGCCCCAACCCATTCAAGGTCAGGTTGGATGGAGCTCTGAGCACTCTGGGTGAGTGGAAGGTGTCCCTGTCCATGGAACTGGATGATCCTTAAGGTCCCTTCCAACCCATACCATTCCATAATATTATGATTTTTGGTTTCAATAGCTTTTCTTTTTTGCTGGACTTCCATCAAGCCTCCAGACCCGTGTCCTCTCCGGGACATATTTAAATCGCTTTTCACATCTTGTGGCAGGGATTCTACTTTTACTTGAAGCGGTGGATGTTTCTGCATTTAAATAATGGTTTCTTTCTTTCCTGGGACTGACAGCTGGGAAGTTCTAGGTGGCTCCAGCTTTATAATTACCTCTGTCTGTCTTGCCTGTGTGTTCACGCACACTCGCACGTGCACTTGTGCTCGAGAGGAAGCCGTGAATGCAAGGAACAGCTGGATCCAGTATGTGACACGTCAGGAGGAATTGTTTTTCTTTAAACATCTTTTTATCTCCATCTCAGTGCCGCTCTTCCCGGCTGCAGCATCCTCTGAATGAAAAACCCTGGAAATCCTCAGCCTGTTTGGGGGAAAAAAAAAAAAATGGAGGTTTGCTAAATATTGGTTCTGTCTGCGTGAACTTGGCTCTGCCTGGGGACCGTGGATCAAGGAGAGTCCTTCAGGGATTGGGCTCCTGGGACTCTCCTGAGGATGCCTTCAGGTTAAACTTTCTGTCAGGCGAGGCAGAACAGCTCTAGAGATGGCTGGGATTGACCCAGAATTGTGTTTGTGCAGCATTCCTCTGCTTCCCGCTGTCCTTTGCACTACCTACCCCATCCCGGCTGTATTTCCTGATTTTGAACCAAAAACATCCTTTTATCACGAACTTTAAATTTTCCTTCTTCAGGCAGGTGTCCAGCAGAGATCTGCTGGCCACGGAGATTTGTGGGCAGGCAGGAGCTGAGGGTGAGATTTTGGGAACGAGATTTTGGGAACGAGAACTTTCCCCGCCGACCCGAGAGGCCGCGGAGCGAGGTTTGGAGAGGCCTCCTCTCGTCGTCTGTTTCCTTTTCCTTTTAATGTGTTTGCTCTCTAATGTGTGTTGACACAGTAAATACACATGTTTGTACAAACATCCCAGCTGAGGGCTGCTCCGAGAGCCCCTCGCAGGCGATGGAGAATGTGCCTGGCAGATGTTGGGAGCCTGGCACGCTCCGCTCGTGCCAGCGGGGTTGGAAATGGTCCCCACTGGGAGGAATTCTGTGGGACAGCAGGAGGCAGGGGAGACTTTTGTGGGACTTTTTTTTTTGGAAATACCCAGGAGCCCAGCACTGTCCAGGTGCAAAAAGTGTTCCATTGTGGATTTGAGCTGGTATTGACTGTGTGAGGGTGAGGAAAACATGGATGCGTGTGGGGAGAAGGGGACCGGACAGAGCTCCATGAATAAGGTACTTGGATGGAGATGGAGCTGGGATTGGGGGAAATTATGGACTTTTTAAGAGCTGCTGCCAAAGCTCCCTTCAAACCAACGGGGCAGGAAGAAGCTTGGCCACAACCAAGTTTCCCCATGGAAGTGGTGGAGTCATCATCCCTGGGAGTGTTCAAAAAGTGAGATTTTGTCATGTGGTTCAGTGGAGATGGTGATATTTGGTTGAAGGCTGAACTTGATGATTTTGGAGGTCAGTGATTTCAGGATTCTAATTTCTTCCAGATTCCCTCACAGCTGATCAAGGTGATTTTGCACCTGAACCTGTGCTTAGAGTTGCCCATGGCATCTTATTCCCAACCATAAAATGCAGGAACCAGAGTCATGGGGGGCTTAAAATTCATTGAATTACGTGAAAACTGACCTTGTTGTGGAATTATAGAATATCCTGAACTGAAACGGATCCCTGAGGATCATCAAGCCCAACTCCTGGCCTGGCACAGGACACCCCAACAATCCCATCCTGTGCCACTTGAGTATAACAAGAAAAACAGGAATTAAAGTACAGTTCTCCTTGCAATAGGACACGTTAAGCAAACAAACGGTCCCCTTAAAATTAAGTTTTTCTGTTCTAAGCCACCCACACATCTTTTAGCACAGGCACAGCCAGAAAAGGGCGGCTGGCCCAGCTGTGAGAGACACCAGACACTCGCTCAGGCTGAAATTTGTCTCACCTAATGCTGGCCATCAGCACTGAATCGAAATGAGCTGCTGTTTATGGGTAATGGAGAGAGACTGGCATCTCCAGAAAGCAATTCACTCCATCTGCCCGAGACACCTATTTAGGATGGCACAAATCGCCCCTCGGTGAAACCTGTCTCTTCCCATCCACTCCGGGGGAAAGCTGCCTGACTCATTAGGAGAGATGTCTAATTTTCGGGCAGACGGTGTTAAACAAGACGGATCCCATGTTTAGTGCGTGCCTGGAGGGCAGGCAGGTGACTGGTGACAGCAAAACATCTCTGGAGCCCCGGCAGAGCAGCCCCGGCTGCTCGCTCCTCATCTGGTGGCTTCCAGGTTGGTTTGGTTTGTCCCTCTTTGCACCTGAAATGTCCTGTTTGAGCTGGGTTACTGCAAGTGGCACCTCAGTTTGTCACAGTCTGGGAGTCCATGGGGCAGGGTTGTGACAAACGTCGAATTTGAGGGGTTTCTGCCACGTTTCTCTGTCCTTGAGGCAGCTCCTTCTCCTACTGCCTGGGTTTTGGGATTGAGGGAGATTTCACCGCTCCCATTTTACAGAGCACGAAATGGGGTGAGTGACAAGGAAAGGCATTGTGGGACTGGCACAGGACTTGTATTTCTGTGCCTCCAGACGCTCCCCAACACCAGGATTATGGCTGGGCGTGGATTTTTCCTGCTGCTTCCCTGCCCAGGTGAATCTGGACAGGCCAAGGGCAGTTTTTAACTCGGGTGGAACTCTTTGGTGCGGGTTAGAAACTTCCAAACTCTGCCTTAACGGGGACATACAGGTGGCGTTTGATGTGGGAACGGGCTGTCCCCAATCCCACTGCTGTGCCCCTGGGAATATTTCCTGGGAGTTGGCTTCAAACCTTCAGAAACATGGGAATTTGGGAATTAAGCCCATCTTCTTGTCACACCTGTCACCGCTGGGTTTTTTGCCTTTCCAGATCCCCATCTGCCCCTCAAAGCCCTTCTGTCCCAGAACGTGCCCCCAACTCATGGATCATTTTAGATCATTTTGGATAATTTCTCCGCCCTGAAATTCCCCAAATCTTCAGTGTGAGGGGCTTGGAGCAGATCCTGGCCGCAGTCTGAATCACTGATGGGGGGACAGGGCAGGATGAGACCCTCCCCAAAGCATCGCTCCAGCTCCGGGACGTCTCAAGGAATTGGGATCCCTTTAGGAACCCACTCCATAGAGCTGCTGACACCCTGTGGCTGTCGGGAAGAAACGCAGCGACTTTCACGGGAGGGTTGGGCAAATTTGGGTTTGAAAACTGTGCTTCCAGGAAAAAGAAAAAAGCGACTGTTCTAGGAATTAAAAAAAAAAAAAGAAAAGATGAAGAAACAAATCCTGCAGACATTTCCCAGCTGTGCTTTTAGTGCTCCCACAGGGACAGGGGTGGCAGCTGCCTGGCTGGCAGCCGGCTCGTGGCTGGCCCTGCTCCTTTCCCAAGGCCATGGGCCGAGGGCAGGGAGCTTTGAAGAGCTCCCAGTTTGGAGGACGGGGTAGGGAAAGGCCACTGCCAGCAGAGATATGAGACACGGCCACTTCCTTGCCAAAATAACTTTAACTCTTTCTCCTCCCACCCTGTGTCCTTCCTCTCGTGGTTTGTCACAGCCAAGACGCTTCCACACAGAATAATATTTTCCTCTCGGTGTTTTCTTCCCAGCTGCCAAGAGATCTGTGTGCAAACACCAATTTCTGCCTTTAACAAGTGACCATCTCCTCCTCCTCCTCCTCCTCCAAGGGAGCGTAGCAAAAGGAGAGGAAGAATGAAAAAATGAGGAGAAGGAGAGGCAGGATCACGCTCTGCTCCTCGACACGAAAGGGATGGGGGAGTTGCTGGCCCGGGCTAAAATTGGCAGTGTAATGAGTTTTAGCTGCAGCCTTTGAAGATGAGAGAAGAAGCAGCCGATTGTCACAGAGAGAGCGGGCTTGGCCCTTCGAACAACAAAGCTGGCAAAGATAGCCCCGAGTCCCAAAAATAAAGGCCTCACACTGCCAGCCTGTGTCAGCCCCGCCAGAAATAGGAGCCCAGGGGGAACCATTGGGGCGCGATGAGAAGCTCCAGTCTTCTGGGGCCGTGAACGCAGCCGGGCCCTGGAGGGTGCAGGAGGAGGGAGAGGGTTGGTTCCTGGCTCCTGGGGCAGCTGCTCGGGGTCTGGATCCATCAGCCAGGCTGGCACTGCCCTGCACCAGGGACACCCAGGGACAAGGCCCGTCCCTCCTGCCATGGAAATGAAGCACCTGAGCCAGCCCAGGATTGCTCCCCGTGGTCCCTTTTGGAGCCTGGCCTTTGTCTCACCCCGTTTTAAACATCCCGGGCTCAGGCTGAGCGCGGGGCTGTCAATGATGCCAGGGCCCCAGGAGGCACCGAGTGGGGGTTTTATGGCACATCCATCTCTGCACGACGGAGTTGTGCCTCCTGCGTCCCTTGCGGACGTGTCCCCTTCTTTGGGACAGCTGGTGGCCTGCTTCCAGCCCTGGAACTCCTTGGAGAGGGATAAAATCCAGAGCTGGGGGCTGCACGGTGCCGGACTCAGCCAGAAAAGGGCAGGGTGAGACCCCCAGACAGAGAGGGATGGTCCTGGGGCTGCCGTGGGGGCGGTGGGGACAGAGGTGGCAGCGGGACAGCCACTGCAGCTGCGCCATCTGCTGCACACGTGGAGAAGCTCCGGCCAAAAAGGAGCGTTTTGGGTTGGTGGCTTCCAAAAATAACCAACAGTCCAGCCCCAGCCCCTTCTCCTTCCTCTCCTTTTGTGCCGGATGTTGAGGCAGAGCCGCTTTTTTGCCGTCTCCCGTGGACCAGGAAAACTTTTGATGCAGCTTGCTAGGGGTTGGTTCAATAACTATTAAAAAACCTCTTTTCCATCCTTTTCTGTCCTATGAGACAGATCTGGAGAGAGAGAATGAAACAAGGGAGCTCCAGGCACCTGTCAGTCAATTTTCCCCAGGGCTCTGTGGAGCATCCTCAAGGGGCTGTGATGATCTCCAAACCTGGCGTTGCTGTGTTTTGTTTCAGCTCCATGGCACTGATCTAATTTCACCACAACGAAACGCCAGAAACATGGAAGGCTTTCCCTAAAAAGGAGATCAGGGTTTGAGAAAGAGGGAGCAAATGGCAGTTCCAGGAAAAAGTCTGTTTGCCAGAGAATCCTCCATACTGCAGATGTTTCAAGCTGTTGTTTGGGTGAGATCAGCGTGCACCTCAAAACGCACAGGGTTTTGCCATTATATCTCCTTGACTCAGGATTTCTCTAAATAATACCCCAAACTTTGGGAATATGAAACACCTGCATTATCCCGCTCTGGCAGGACTTCAAGGAAAAGGAGTTGCTCCCACGTTGGAGGTTTGAGGTCCTTTTTATTTTAGCTGCAGTCGCCAGCAGACGTTAATGCATTGGAGTCCTGGCTGCTACTGGTGTGTGAGTGTGGGGTAACCTTGCTGACAGGCTGGGAGAGCTGGGAATATTCGCCTGGAGAAGAGAAGCATCCAGAGAGAGCTCAGAGCCCCTTCCAAGGCCTGAAGGATCTCCAGAAGAGCTGGAGAAGGACTGGGGGCAAGGGCTGCAGGGACAGGACACAAGGAATGGCTTTAAGCTGAAGGGAGGGAGATTTAAATGACATATTGGGAAGGAATTGGGGACACCCTGGCACAGGTTGCCCAGAGAAGCTGTGGCTGCCCCTGGATCCCTGGAAGTGTCCAAGGCCAGGCTTGGAGCAGCCTGGGATAGTGGCAGGAGGGTGGAACTGGATGAGTTTTAATGTCCCTCCCAACCCAAACCATTCTGGGATTCTGGGATTGACTCCACCACAAAGCTGGAGCTGATCGGAGCAATAACTGGCTGCTCTTAGGAGTGATTCTGCTGAACCCTTCAGTGAGGAGGGCTCAGCTCTGACCCCCCTCACCTTTCAGCCCCCGTGCCAGCACCTTTCCGGTGTGGCTGTGGGGGGGACCCTGCTGGGACACAGCCTGGGCAGGGACAGAGCCAGGGGAGCCGTGTGAACCGAGGGAAAGAGCAGCGGGGATGAAAGGAGCGGTAATTCAGCATCTCAATGCCCTCCCTCCCCAGCAGCCCTCGGCAGGTACATCTGATCCCGGAGCTTTTGTGTCCTGAGCGGCACTCGCTGTATTGACGCTGAACTCCTGACCTTGCTTTGTCTCCAGCCACCACCCGATGTCAGAGCGGCTTCGGGTCGAGTTTCAGTGCCCGGGTTACCCTGAGGTCCCGGAGGAAAGTGATCCCTGTGCTTGTGTGAGGGACACGGTGCTGCTGTCCCTCCCTGCCCTCGGGAGAGAGGGGGTGGCTGTGGAGACAGGAGATGCTGCCCAGGCTGTTCTTCCATCACCAAAGGTGCAGCTCCTCCTCGACTGACATGTCCAAAATAGCAGGAAAATACCCAGTTTGGGAACGCCAGGGACCTCAGCAAGAGCACTGCCACAATCATCTTACAGAAACAGATTTTCCCCAAATTCTGCTGTCCAGACATGCGAGGGAAAGTTTAGGTTAGATATCAGGAAAATATTCTTCACCGAAAGAGTGATTGGGCACTGGAATCACCTGGCCAGGGAGGTGGTGGAGTCACCATCACTGGACTTGTTTAAAAAAGACTGGACATGGCACTCAGTGCCAGGGTTTAGTTGATGAGGTGGTGTTGGGTCACAGGTTGGACTTGATCTCAAAGGTCTTTTCCAACTTTGTTCATTCTGTGATTCTGTGACTCTGTGACTCTGTGGCTCTGTGACTGTGATTCTGTGACTGTGTGACTGTGTGACTCTGTGATTCTGCGATTCTGTGATTCTGTAGTTCTATGACTGTGACTCTGTGATTCTGTGACATCGTGACTGTGTGATTCTGTCACTGTGACTCTGATTCTGTGACTCTGTGATTCTGTGACTCTGTGACTGTGTGATTCTGTGACTGTGACTGATTCTGTGATTCTGTGGTTCTGTCACTCTGTGATTCTGTGACTGTGACACCGTGACTGTGTGATTCTGTCACTGTGTGATTCTGTGACTGTGTGACTGTGTGACTGTGTGATTCTATGACTGTGTGACTGTGTGATTCTGTGACTCTGTGACTGCGTGATTGTGTGACTCTGTGGATCTGTGACTCATGGTTCTATGATTCTGTGACTCTGTGACTGTGTGACTCTGTGACTCTGTGATTCTGTGACTCTATGTGATTCTGTGACTGACTGTGTGATTCTGTGACACTGTCACTCTGTGATTCTGTCACTCTGTGATTCTGTGACTCTGTAGCTCAGCAGTGGTGTCCGAGGTGTGGCAGTCACCACCCCAGGAATGTTTGCACTCTACCCCTACAGGATTTCAGGCAGGGACTGAAGATTTGTTGGTCTCCACTGATGCATCCCAGGGACGAGCAGCTTGTCCGGAGCTGTGTAGGCAAACAGCAAACCTCAGACCTTTAGAGGATGGGGGTGTCCTGCAGCTCCTGGAGTTCTATTTCTAGAGCTCAGCTACCTCGATCTCTGATGTTAAAAATGTACCCGGCTGCTTTGCCTCAGACAGGACATTGCTCTGGTACTCACACAGGCTTGGGGAAAGATCTGGGGCACAAAGGGAGCTGCAGACCTGTGAACTGGCCCTGTTGGGATGACAGTGACTCCTCTCAGCTCTGCTCTGAGTCCCCTCCTGGGCCGTGGTCCTTGGGCACCACTTGGCTCAGCTGAAGCACCCCTAGGCATGATCTGTCAGGTCCCTTTTGTGCTCAGATTTTCCTGACTCTCTCCTTCTGGAATTTCCCTACATTCCCATTTTGCCTGCAGTTCCCATGGACAGGAGGTTTTGGGCTGGATCAATGCTGTAAGATGGTGTTAAGCTCATGAATGCCATTCTAACCCATTTATGGGGCAACTTGAACTCCCTAGCAGCCTGATCTGGGATCTGATTGCCAGCTCAGCAGCCAAGCCCCAACCTGCATGGCCCAGGCAGCCTTTCTCCTCTCCCAGGAATCCCCTGCCTCTGCCTGAGTGGAATAAAATGTCAGCTCTCACCTCCTAAATCCCTCTGGCTCTGTTAATTCTGCCTTGAACATGCCTTGAGCCTTGCCCTCTGTGCCATCCAGCTCCTTAGGGCAGTTCCCAGGAGGTCTCCCAATCCTTTGGAGTGCACGTGGAGGGCTCTGCTTCCTCCACAGGGTCACTGGCGTCTCTCACCCGCACTTGGGCTGGTGCTGGGTGTGCTTGGCTGCGAGGAAATCACTCCCTGCCACCCTCACCTGCTGCATTCCCAACCTTTTGTTTCCCTCTGAACGGGCGCTTCACTCTGCTGGTCCTGGCTGGTGATTTACCCACATTAAAAATGTGCCTGCCACGCTGTTATTTTTCAATTCATCGGAATTACTTTTGGATAATTCAATCAAGGGGTTTGAATACACATCTGGTTAATGCTGATTGATGTGCCAGGAACCCCTGTGATTAAGGGTCTGGGGATCTGTGCCGTTCTTGCACTCATGGAGGTAATAATTAAAATCATAGAAGGATTGAGTTGTTAAGGTTGGAAGAGACCTCTAAGATCATCGAGTCCAACCAAAACCCAGCATTGCTGAGACCACCACTAAATCATGTCCCCAAGGGCCACTGCCACATGGCTTTTCAATCCCTCCAGGGCTGGTGTCCCTGCCCATGGCAGGGGCTTGGAATGAGAGGATCTTTAAGGTCACTTCCAAAACAAACCAGGCTGTGATTCTATGAATGGAGAGGACCAACAAATTGTCTGTTCCTGGAAGGAAAAAAAGCACGAGAGACGTCTTTGGGTCACTCGTGAGGGACCAGTGGGAGATGAGAGGAATTCCTGGGCAGACAAAGACCTCAGTGAGAGCTTTCCTGAGGGCTTTGGTCTGGATGGAGGTTGATGGAAGAGCTGGGACTTGCTGGGATCAGTGCTGCTGAGGAGGAAGGTGACCTGTGCTGGGGCTGGGCTGCCGAGAGTCGTGTCCTTGGTCAGGCGTCACGGACAAAGCAGAGAAACCTTTGGTAAATTGGGAACACCCTTCAGTCTGTGGGACATGAATGGAAGAGGCCTCGTCCACTGTTTCAGTGCTGGCTCAGTTTCCTGCTGCTTTCATGAAAGGGGAGAAAGGTCAAATGTGAGGTTTTGTCCCCACATGGTGCTTCCCTTTTATCTGAGGCAATATTGGAAGATAAGCATTCCCTTTCTCTCTTTCTCTCCTCCCTTTATTTTCTGTGGATAAACATAGATTATGACGGTTAAAAAAGCTTCGAGGGATGTTTTTTTATCTGATATTAAGTCCTTAATAGGTCACCTTGGCATTGAGAAGCCCAGGAGCTGAAAGAGTCAGCGATTGAATCACAATAACCTTTGCAGAACACGGCCCTGTCAGTGGGGCTGGGGCCCAGAGATATGTGGGACCTCATTATCTCAACCTCAGCCCCAGGGGTGTCAGCTGGGGACAAAAGGGCTGGGGACAGCTTTTCTTTTATGTCCCCTTTTCCCCTGGCCCTGGAGATAACCTGTCCCCACTCTGCTGACAGGAATTGTTCCCAAACCCAGAGCTCTCAGCAGGGGAGTGAGGGCAGAGCTGTGGGTCCCGGATTTCTCTGTTTTCAGTGGTGCTCTCACAGCCCATCACTCTGCATTTCTGGAGTCATTTAGCACCAGCATCTGACTAAAATATCAGTGCAAGAACGGCCAATCTCACCTGACCTGTGATGCCATCTCTGGGATGCGATTTTTGATTTGGTTTGTTTATTTCTTTTAGAGAAAGTGGCGAAAGTGCCCAAATCCTCAACAAAGCAGGAGCTTTGGTCTGCCTCTCCTAAGCTCCAAAGGGAAATTGCAAATGTGTCTTTCTGCCTCCAAGATTGAATGTGACAGGCTGTGATTGAGTTCGCTGCCCTTGCTGACGCCTGGAGCTGCCCAGGGCACTGCACCACCCGAGGTGTGGAAATGCCCCCCTTCGGATCAGATTCCCTGGGAGCAGATCCTTTGCAGGGAGTGCTTGTGGTCTCCACAGCCTCTGCTGGATGTGACAGTTCAAGGGGTGATGGTTTTATCCTGAAGGAGGGTCGGTTAAATGGGATATAAGGAAGGTTTTTACAACTGGCACAGGTTGTCTGGAGAGGTGGTGGATGCGCCTTCCCTGGAATCCCTTAAGACCGGGCTGGACGGGGCTCTGAGCAACCTGATCCAGTTGAAGATGTCCCTGGGTGTTGAATTAGGTGACCTTTAAAGGTCCCTTCCAACCCAAGCATTCAGTGATTCTACTTTTCTGCGATTTTAAGTCAGTGCATACGTGTGATGCGTGTGCTCATCTTTACATCACCCCTTGGGTCCTTTGCTGAGCCAAGAGGATGAGCCTGGAGTGCCCAGATGTTTCTGGATGCCTCCACTTCGGATATTTCCACCCTCTTTCATGCTGCTGTGCTGATGTGTGCCCCACCGCCCGGGTATCCATGTGAATTCTCGCGTCTCCACATGAATTCCCGTGTCTCATGAGAATTCCCGCGTGTCCACTCGAATTCCCGTGTCTCATGAGAATTCCCGCGTCTCCACGCGAATTCCCGTGTCTCATGAGAATTCCCGCGTCTCCACTCGAATTCCCGTGTCTCATGAGAATTCCCGCGTCTCCACTCGTGCCTCCCATTGCCAAAGGGCAGCTGGCTCCCTCTCAAGTGCCACAGTGTGGCGAGGACCCGTGGGTGTCTCAAAGCTCGCCCCGTCTGGCCGCACTCAAAGGCCCCTTTGTGGCGTTGCCCCGCGCCCCCCGCCCCGTGGCTCTCAACCCTCGGGGTCACTGCGTTCCTGGCGGGATGAGCTCATCTCTGCGGGAATCTGGTCCCTCAGCCTCGGGAAGGAGACGCTCATAAAGGACTTGTGTTCATCGTCCAGCCCGTGTTGTGGTGCATCTGTCTTCATTCCATCCCGTATTACTCTCTGCCTCCGTTTTTGAGCCGTCCCACAGAAGGGTTTGTGCTCCAGGCCAACTGTGTTGGGATCTTTGTCTCTGGTCAGTCCGTTTCACACACGCTCTGCGCTTCTGGGCATTTCTGAGCCAAAACTCTGAGTCTTTCTGGTGTTGCAGCTTGTCTGAGTTATTTTTATCTACAGTTCAGCCCCTGCTGAAGAGCTGATCAGAGTTTGGGGAGTATTTTGGGTTCTGCAGCTCATGAGTTGACACCCATGTTCTCAAATGTAAAAAATTAATTTTCATACTTTTTTTTGGCATTATTATTCCCTTAATGTCAATCAGAACCACTGTGACTCAGAACACCCATTTACAGTCTCTATATGAAGAACCAGGAGTGATGGCAATAACAGCCATAAATAATTTAAAGTCAGCAAGCTCCCAAATTTTTTGCCATTTAAAAGAAATTCCACCGGTTTGGGAGAAAGAGAAGCACCTGAGTGGCACTGGGATGACCTTTGAGATTATCCACTGGGGTCATAAATACGAACATCCAGCAGCAAGACCTTGTCTGTGAGCACTGAACTTTCCCTCTGGAGATGTCAAAAAGAATCCTTATTTTCCATGAAGGAGCTGGAGTGGCTCTGCAGAGCACCTGTGGCAGGATATGTCCCTGAGAGAGTGACCCATGGATGGAGGCTGCTCTGTTGCCAGTGGGACTGAAATCCTGCAGAGCTGGGGCAGCAGACACAGAGCCTGTGTGGCCTCCTGTGCTGAAGGAGAAGAGTTGTCCCTCCCTTGTCCCCTCCTGGTGCTTTGACAGAACGGTCAGTGGTGCCACATCCTTCCCTGATGGAGTTTCATTCCCCCAAAGCACTCACTCAGCTGGACAGCACCTGTAAGAGCCTGAAGGCAGAAATTTGGGTGGTAAATCTGGTGGCTGGAGCATTCAAATGGTCACTTTATGTGGCCAAACACAGCCTGGTGCAGACATTGTCCCTTAGAGGTGCCAGCATGGAATTTCCTAGGACACACCTGCAGGTCAAAGCCTTGAGTATCCACCTTCGTTTTCCACTGATAGAGGACAGACCACAATTTTTCAGCCTCAAATGTCTTTAATTTTAAGTTGAATGGTTGGGGTAAGTGGAGGACAAACGTCCAGGGTCTGTGGGAGGATGTGTGGTGCCTGAAGGAGGCTGCCT
>VYZT01001447.1:0-18039 GCA_013400735.1 Pomatostomus ruficeps
GAGAGGAGAGGAGAGGAGAGAGGCTCTTCGCATTAACTAATAATCACCAAGGTTATCAGGGAAGAAGTCAGAAAGTCTTGAGCATGTATTTGGTAAATCTTAACTATGTATGTATGTAATTTGTTGACCAAATTCCTGGCTGCGTTCATCAACTCCTTTCTCAAGAAGTATTTTAATGAACATATTGTAGTTAACATTGTCTTAAGACAAAAATTAAAATAACTATAATGAACCACAGTGGGCATCATTTAATGTTTTTATATTCCTGCCATGAAGAGAGATGTGTTCCTTTTGTACTGCCTGGCACATGTATCCCTGAAGCAATAGCCACATGAGGTCACTGTTGTTCATACATAAGTCATAAGCTCGAATCACAAAATTTTCAGTTGACTGAAGCCAAAACGTGTGAAAATAAAGTTGGTTGTGTTATACATTAGCAAAAGTCTGTTTCACAGTCTGCAAAGTGAATTTATTAATGTGGGAAATATTAAATACAAACATTAAATGGATAAAATACAGAATATACATTAATAATTTCTCTGCATTTGAAAAACAGTTAAAAATTATCCCAAAATGGCTGAAAAGAGCATGGGCATTATCAACAATGTTTTCTGTAACTTTCTCTGTAGTAGTTATTCAGTTGTGTTGGCGTAATAGCATCAAAAGAGTTTCAAGAGACTTAGAATTTCCTAATTATTTAACTGCTTATCTTTCATGAGAGAATTTTTTTCCTACTTTTGCGTGTAAATTTTATTATCTTCAGAAGCATGAAACTGCCAAAAGTTTAAATATTACAAGCAATGTGAGATGCTCTGGCTTTAGATAAGCAAGCTATTAGACAAGTATTGCTACAGCAAACATGTGTACTGAACTACAGTGCTGCAAAGCCATCCTAGCTGTGAATTTGCTTACAAGTTTTTTGTTGATTCTTAAAATAAATTATACCTATTATGCTGATAGACTTTCTCAGAATGATTCATCCATTCATGTGATTATATCAGCATATATTACCATAACAGCTTCTCTTAAAAGATTACATAGCATATATGATGAATTCAGTGTTATGAGATTTCAGGGAGTATATTTCTTTTTTGTCAAATTCTTCTCCTAAAAGAATAGTGTCATATTCACCAGTGCTATAGAGGCATGAAATTAAAAACCTTATCACGATCAAAATCATCAAGAGAATAAAACAGAAATAGCAATCAAAAATGTCAGCTGAATTTGAAGAACTGTATAATTAAAATCTTACTCCCCAAACTGAATCAAAGTCACATTTGTATGCTGAGATTCTTTCAGGGAGGTGTTTTTTTTTTTTATATTGGTGTATTTATCATCATGCATTTGGATGCAAAAGCACGATTTGTTCTACTAATAAAATAAAAGATAACTTTAAAAGTTGATTAGTTTTTGCAACATCTTTTATCAAACTACCATGCATATTAACTTCTACATTTGAGCATTAAAAACCCTCACTACATAATGTAATAAAAGCCTGCTTTAATAGAACATTAACACAGTAAAAAAACCCCAGATACATGCGCAACAATTCTTGCATTTATTTCTTCATCTGTAAGCAGGTGAGTAAATAAAATTTCTCATATTATGCAATTATTTCATACCTTTGGATTCCCATATGGGATTTTAGAGATCACGGAGAAAACATAAACATTAAATGTATTCATCTTCAGCGAAAGAGCAACAAAATGATGAGTCTTAAAGAACAGAGCATAAAAAATGGATGGAAAAGTGGGTCAATACAGGACATTACCCCCAGTTTCTATTGACAGTATATAGCCTTAAAACTGAAAAAAATATTGTTCTCATAATTAAATAACCATTAGCTTAAACTCTACAGCTGATCTGACTACACACAATATGACCTCCATGTTTATAGAAACAAAACATAGTATAATTACAAAATATAATTAACTACACTAATTAAGCTACAAAATAAAAATAACTCTCAGTAAGTATATGACTACAATTTGCTGCTTAACTGAATTAATTCATGACTGCAAAGGAAGGCTGAAAAAACTAGATGCAGGAGTGAAAGAGTTTATCCAGTCTCAGAAGTCAAGGAAATTTTGAAAATCTGTCAGAATAATTGGTGAAAAATCAGTAGCAGCAGAATGTGCAGCAGATAGCTGTTCAGCAGTGGAAATGGGTATGAGTGCACGTGGCTGCAAACACCATTCCTGTAGCCGGTGGCTTTTCTGTGATCTGAAAGGATAAAGAAGAGTTTGATCTCAAGATTTGTTAGCAGGATCCACAAAATAGTAGTTCAGCCAGCACTGCTTTTAAAGAGGAGTCAGATAATTACCCACAGAAATGTTTGGTTGATAGGGAAGCAACAACTGGGTGTTTTCACTTGCAGAGCACAATACACAAATTACTTGATAGTGACATGATGCAGGAAGAGAGGAACCTCCTTCACTCCCTAGGCTCAGATCACTACCAAGGAACAAATGAATACTTTTATTTTGACTCTTACGACCAATATTGATAATTGTACTAAAAATTGTCCTAACATCTGACTTTTTCAATCATACCAGCTGTCAGTTATTGTACAAGATAAATATACAAGAGATATCTTGAGGAACAAGTTATATGACAAAAAATTCAACTTAATATTTCTTAGTTGTTTATTAAAGAATGAGTACCTTCTTTCTTTTACTATGTTTTTCTAATAAAGTATTTCTGCCTAAACAAGCAAAATGAGAATACCTCCTGATACCTTGCCTTTACTCAGTAATCAAAATCCTTACTGAAATAATTGATTGCAGTGTTAGGAGCATATTTTTTGAGAAGAATCTCTTTGAGATATTGACAACACATCACTGGGTTCCCTAAGGAAAGAAAAAACCCCATCTTTATTAGAAATACATGTTATTACATCAACTACTATTCCACCTAAAAACTCAGCTACCCAGGGGACTACTTTTCGCCACTGAATGTAAGTGCCCCATATGTCACTCCAGCAGGCGATGATGGGGCAGGTAGAGAGCTCTTATATTCATCTGTTTCAAGTGAGTTTTAATTTATTCTCCACCTATTCTTTCACTGAGAACTTCTCTCCCTTGCCCTTATAACCCACTCCATTAGGGTGACTGGCAAGGCAGTGAAGAGGAGACAGGGTAACATATTTTTGTGTGAGTCATATGCTGCTAATAGTCTGAGCTATTTCACTGTCTAAAGCAGCATAGCTCTTTCATCTCACAGGTAGTTTTACTGCTGCTGGTTGAAGGTTTACAGGAATGCATGGTCAGTCTATCTTAGGGGCAGCTGACACACAATCAGAAAATACATTGGGGAAATTTTAGATCAGTGAGGTTCAGATATCATTTAGAAGCAGCAAGCAAAAAAATCCTTTCACCACAACCCTGTGGTCTCAAATGTAGCTTTTTTTATGTCTATAGCTTGTGACTTATAAGATGAATTTGGCAGCATTCTTTAGAAAATCTTTTGTGATTTCTTCCTTTTTGTTGTTCAAGATTGAATTTATAAGAGAAAAATTAGCACAGCTGGTGTCACCCACAACTCTTTTATATGGATCCATGTAATTTATACATAGGTATTATATATTTTCCTTCCTTCCAAATTTGTCAGCCATCCACAAAGATGTAAAGATCACTGCTGACATACACAAATCAGTATGGGAAGTCATTCAGAAGTCTATCAGGATGTAATAGTAATAACAACAATAAGAATACCATTATAATTATATCATAATTAAGCTTGTGTATAGTATTAATATGAAGCAAACAGTTTGTTCCAACTGTTGTGCAGATTTCTGAAGAGCTTACTCTCTGTGCAAAAGTTTCTTCTTCCAAACCATGGAATCCAAGGCTGACAGCCACAAAAGGCACCACCTCTCTGATCACCGATCATCACCATCTCCACAACTTCTACATATCTTTTCTTGAAGTGAGTTTTTTAATCTCCATTTTACCAAGATCCTGGAGACATGTAAATATGCAATTACTCATCATCAAGGCATTTTTGTAATCCATTTTTACTTGGGAAATGCGTGTGGACACACTTTTTTTTGCATGTATAAACAGGGTCACAGAATAATTTAGATTGGGAGAGGTTTCTGGAGGTCAACTTGTCCAGCCCTCCTTGCTCAAGGCAGACATACATCCACTAATTAGGCTAGAAATAGCAAATTATTTATTTATATTAGCATCAGGACAGCTATGAAAAAGAACCACTTTTCATGAGAAAATAATCTAGTACCTTGCAATTTTATACATTAAAGAACACCATTTCTCAGTTACCATTCTAATATATACACATTTCTATTTACACAGATATACACACACACGCCCCCACATATAAAGATAAAAAAATGGAATGGATAACAGAAATTACATTTGTAGAAAGAATATGGTTATATGAAATGTTCTAAAATAATACTCTTTTCCTCATGAATAAGGGCAAATCCACAGACCCTACTAAGAGAGATAAAAGGGGTCAGAAATCCACTTGTCTTTTACTTAGACCAACCTTTTCAAACAGAAATATCACATAATGGAGCCTGGATACAAGATGTGACATTTTGAGAACACATCAGTTGCCCCTCAGTGCATTCTGTATGAGTTTAACAAGTCAAGGCTAACCTGGGTGACAACTAATTAAGACACTACTAATGAGGCCATAAAAATTGGTGTCCTTAGAGATTTCTGATTACCAACTTCTATTGCTCTTTGGTCATTATATGGGGAGAAATGTCTCTGAGTGAAAGCTTGAATGTTTCAAGTAGATTTTCCAGAGCACGGCTTTCTGTGGTAAATAGAAAACAAATGTAGTTAATCATGCAGATATCAGCAAAACATGGTATATTATGTCTTTGTGTTCATGCAGAAAGAAAATGTGTCTGATGTAGATGTTTAGATTTACAATAGCTTAATAGAACCAATATTTGGCATATTCAAATACCAACTTACAAACAAATGTGCTGTCGCTCTGAAAGTTTTCATATGGTTGCAACTTTCTAATTAGCAAACTGGAAGTTATCTAAAAGGCAACATATTGTTATACTCTAATGGGCCATTATGGCATAACTTATTTAGTTATCTGTTCCAGCTTAAAATAAATTTCTCCAGATTTTTGGCTCAGAATCCCCACAGGGTTTTTACAATTTGGCTACTCCTTTCTCAAGAAGTAGACATTTTCTTCTGGGCTGTATTACAGGAGTGTGTATACCACAGGACTTGGCAATACATCTGAGGAAACGTGACCTGTATAGGCATTTTTTCCTGTGCTTATCACCTCTAGTACAACAACAGTGTAATGAAAAGACTCCCTTGTCATAGTATATCCTTGCATACAGGAAAGCAACAAGATTGATCTGAGCCTATTCAGAGAGAAAATGTCTGATCTCAGCACACAGAGAGAAGCTGAGTGAGGCCAGATTGCAGCCAATTGACCTGAAATGAAAACATCCAAGCTCCTATATTAGTTCCATTGATGCTCTACTGACTGAAAGGCATTCATATTCGTGATAATTTCCCTGTGCTTTTTCTCCAGACATTTTATTTTCCTAGTTTAAAGCAGAGAACATGAAAAAGGTTGCCTTCTTTATCCCATGTACATAACCCTAACTCAGAAATGTTGTTTTCTCAGATTTAGGCATCTTTCCCTGACCCAAACTTTAATTGCCCACAATGTAAATGTCTATATAGGAAACTGTTGTTTTAAACAAACTGGTTTTACTGTCAAAGGAAACAAATCTATGTAGTCAACACAGAGTTTACTTGAGAAGGCAATGCATCTATAGCTTCTCTTCATTGTTGTTACCAGATCTCTCTTGACTACAGAGGTACTGCATGACAATTTTTCAGATGATTTCTAGAATTACTTCAATTTGTTTAATAATGAAACCATTGCTCAGTGTAGTTAGATCTGGAAAAAATGTTGAAAACATGAGCTTGTTCCTTTGACTTTTCTCTGAAGGGTTGTTTCTTTTAAGCATCAGACCACTCACTCTCACACATCCAAGTGACTCTCGGAATTCATTTTGATATTCATTTACAAAATCAGAGTATACGCAAGTGAGGAGGTAAAGTTCTCATCCATGAAACTCAGAAATAACCACAGCTGAAGCGCTAGACTCAATTTCATTTTTGAGTTTTATGCTGAGTCTACTGCTATCTGTTGAAAGATTGGCATCTGTGTGCACACCCATTGGATTTGGTTCCAGATATTTACATTCTTTTACAATTTTGTGGAGAAAAAACCGAATTCTGAGTTAAATTGGGCATTTATATTGGTCAGATTTTTCAGTGCTGCTGAAAGATCAGGTTGTCCACGTTTTCTACATGCATACTGCATATGACCTGTGACTTTTCTTGGTGACTTTTTTCAAAGCTGCTAAAAAACTTTAAAAGATTCTTCTCAGACCTGCCTATTTTTTTATTATTATTGTTTTTAAATATTTTTTTGCAATATAGTCCTAAATAGAGATGTCTGTAATTAGTCATTTGAAGTAGTTCCAGAAGAGGAGTAATTATGTCCTTGTTAATGCATGCTCATTACATATGTCAAGCAAATATTTGTTTCCCTTCAAAATGCAGTGCACTGTCTCCTAGGCCATGAATATGCCATTTATTCCCCTCATTCTAAGATTTTATTTAGAAAGGAAAACAAGAAGATTTATCACTGACTCAGTAAGAGTCATTTCAGTAACCTTAGCTGTACATAGGTAACCTTTTCAATTCATGGTCATATGATTTTTCTCTTATAAAATCATCATATCATTTTATATCTTTATATTTGTTTTAAAAGTAATTATATCTATTAAGATAAAAATACCTATTAAGAAAAAATAAAACACAACTATGATTATATTCAAGTCATTTTCATATTATTTAGGTAGGGTGTGTGGTCCCTAATGTAAAATTGTAGTTGAAATCCAGCACAGTTCTCACACAGAGTTGGAGATTTAGACCTTTCTGCTTCTACAACTGTATATTTAATAACCCTAGGATAAAATAGACCAAAAGTATTTGGAACAGGAACCAGAAGCTGGAAGTATCTTCTCTCCCAGACTGACTCTTGTCAGTGGTTTGTTACAGCTGGTTTTCCCCTTTCTCCCATATCTTTGCAGAATGTCCCATTTTTACCAAGAACATGAGAAACATCTTTCTACTCTGGTTTAACTGGTGATTATGAGAGTTTCCTTGACAACAGAGCAGTGTGTGGCTGCTTCTCCAGATTAGTCTCACAAGACCTAGTAGCCACAAGCAAACAAAATGTGATTAACAGAGGTGAAAAAGTTTATTTAGCCAGGCTGTATACAAGAGAAATGCAATCACATTTTCCTCATTGGCTCACACCTTATAAGAAAATGATGACCAATATACCTTCTTAAATGAAATTCATAAAAGACTAATTGCAGAAGGACATTTTTTAATTTTTTTTTCCATTTTCATATACCAACTGAAGACTGTGAGAAAATGGCTATTAGCAAGATTTCAGATAATCCACTCTTTGTAGTATTTCCTGTTGAATTTTTATTCACTTGAAAGATCTAAGAAACTGTTGCTTATAACTATATTACATGATCTGTACAGAAACTGCCTCTTTCAGACATTTTACTGAGGCTCCTTTTGAAGCTATCCGTGCTCTACTCTTCGAGGTTGGGCACTGAAAAGGAAAAATCTTGATTAGCAGCCCCGGTTGTTCTCTCTGGTTACCAACATTAACACAAAACAGACCTGCAAAATCTTCCGATGATAAGAGTGAAGCAAGACTTTGCAGTGTGTTGTCTCACCTAAACTTGCAACTCCCCAAAGACTTCATAAATACGCAGGCATCACTTCATGACTTCTTTGGGGTGCATCTCTGTTGTCTTCTGCTGCACAGCCTGTGGAGCCCTGAGGCCTGCAGCATGCGGGTTGGTATTGCTTGGAATGCATCAGGGATCCCATCTGGAAAGTGCCCTCATTTCTTTTGCAGAGAAACTGGAGCCTGTGTGTGGAAGTGTGGGGAGGAGAAGAAAAGTTTGGAGAAGAGGTGGTGCATCGCCTTCTCTTGTTCCATCAGGGTAACCTGATGCAGCTATGCCTGGGCTTTGCTTTCTATAAATCAGGACTTCAAGCCTGAGTCATAATGCAGCATTCATGACTCATACCTCATCTTTCATCGCTTTCTGCAAATGGAAGGCTTTAAGCTTTTAAATGTATACTTCAAGATTGACCTGAGAATTAAAATCTTGGAAGCCCAGACGCATCCTTTGTTACATTGGTGTTGTGTATTGTATCATGCTGTTTGCTACTGTTTTCCTTTCCTATGTTAAATCTGTTAATCTTATCTAACTGTAAGCAATGTATCACACAAAATGCACTTTTATTCACTATGCCAACAGATAGAATGCAAATATTTCCCAGTTTGGCACACTGGGTATGTGTCATATCTTGTGACCATGTAACAGCAGCACACTACATATAAACAAGAAGATAAAATCCCTTGGCACTGTATCAGTCATCACATACCACCTCTCTCTCCATATAGTGTAACATAAATTTGCTTAATAATCACCTGCTGCTTTTTTTTTTTCTTCCAATTAATAAGTCATAGTTAAAAGTTCTCCATTAAGATATAATGTAATCCTCCACAATTTTCTCATCATGACTCAAGGAAACATCTGAGAATCTTGTGAAAAGAGGTTTTGGCCTATTTGAACAGGAGCATGTTTCACTAATGTATCTCTCAGCATACAATGATGAAGGAAGTTTACAGAAGCAATCAAAAGAAGATTCCTGTGCCTGTTTGTTCTGACTTTGATCCAGTCTGTTGGAAGCATAAAAATCCTTGTTCAAGACTGCAGTTTTGGGAAACAACAGGCAACTGGGTGTACTATGGGGTAATTTTCTGAGATATTAGAAATCTTCACATTGCTTGTATTAGCATATGAATAGAAGGAACACTCTTAAAGATAAATATAATGTTTATAGACATTTATATGTCAGGTCAAATGGAAAAATTATTCTCTTTTATTGAGAGATAATGATTACTTCTTATGACTAAATTTTATAGTGCTGCATTATTTACAAAGCTTTGAGCAGACATTAAAATAGTCATTACCAAGGGGAGGATTCTCCTTTCATTCTTTCCCTGTTCTTTCACATAAAAGAACATATTGCAAATGTAAACACACTTTGAGCTGAATATTTACAGTATTTTTAACACTCTTTCTGGCATCTTGCTGGCAGATGACTAGCTGTGATATAAAAAAAATATTTTTGTAACAATTGTTTTATGTGCTTTTTAGTGAGCTTTTCTTCTTATACATATGCTGTCAGAACACACATGCACAACATATTTATGCTCTGTTGACCACCCAGATTTAAGATATACCAGCTGGATACAGGAAAAAGGATGCAGTCAATCTCAAAGGTCTATGCATCTCAGCTCTGCCAACTGAAGAAATCCAGGTAGCTTTCTAATACTTGCACCTTGACTGTTTCATGTTTCTGTTCTCTCACCTGTATCTATTTACTCCATTTGTATGAACAAGAAGGAAAAAAAGAATCATACACAGGCTATTATTACAGACAGGATTAAGATTTTAAATACAGACAACAGGCGAGGTACGCTCTTTTAAGCCCAGATAGCCCATGAATAGCTCCCAAAGACAGTGTGCTTCTCTGAGACCCAGCTTTATACTTATTTCTCTCTGCAGCCCTAGAATCCGTATGTGGAACAGGCTAAGAGCAAATGTTAGCCTATACAACCAAGAAGGCACTTTTCCCCTCTGCTAGTTGCCCATCTGATCTAATAGAAAAAGTCCCTGAACCAAGGAAAACCAGATGCTGGCTGCTATCTCCATGCAACTGAGGATGGGTTAGCCCAGAAACTGACCTCGTGCCCATTACCAGTGCTGAGTTACTTTCTGCTTCCCAGCACATGAAGGCAAAAAACCCTTAATCAGAAATTTCAGTTGGCTGCAATGCTATTAGAGATTGTATGGGCCTGCATGAAAGGAATAATCAAGACTGAAAAGGGTTGCGAGGCTGAGCTCCACACATCCGTAAAATGTAAAAAAAGAAGGCCTTACTCCTTTGCGAAAGCCACTGCCCACCGGGGATCAGATTATTGCTGTGCAATTGATGCATCCGTAAGCCGATTGCATGGTGTGTGGGGTGGATGCGCAAAGATACGAGGGAGGGAAGGAAAGCCTATGCTCCTATGGACTGCCTGTGCTTCTGGTGAGGAACAGTTCTTAAAACTGTCCCACTATGTTGAAGGAGATGGCGACTTCCATAGGTATGCTGTAAAAAGATCATCTTGAGTGAATTATTCAAAATAAATGCATCAAGGACAGATAAAGCAGACAAATGTGGAGAAAAAATAAATTTAACTCATCCAGGCTGGTGTTAAAAAAAAAAAAAAAGGGTAACACTGATCATATTCTTTTATTTGTGATGATTTGCATTATTCCAGTCAGTTCTATCCACTCCTAGAATCTTGTTTGATGAAATGAAAATCACTTTAGTAATATAGTTTGCAGAGGGCATGGAGAACAAGATTGTTTATTCTTATGTTATAACTTTATTACTCTGCATATTTACAGAACTTGCTTACTGTAAGAAGAAAAATTAAGGTTTATAGCCTGGGTATTCACTTCTTATATTTGGTGTTTTTTTCACTTATATTTCATTTCCTGTCTCATTTTTAGGTAATTAAAAAGAAAGCTACAAATAGAATTAAGTTGAAGATTCACTCATAATAGGGAACTTTGGCAATGTCAAAACCTGAATGACTGAAGTATCTTCATTTCTTGATTGTTTTCAGTAATTTTTGATCAAATTGATATAATCAGCAAACAGCAGAAGTGGGAAGAATATCCAGTATCTCTGAGTCTTCCTCTCTTTTACTCTGTAGACAGAGGTTGAATGTGCAGTTTATGTGATTTTTTCCCCCAGTGCTGTTTGAGCAATAATCAGACTACCCTGACTAATGTTTTCAGAGTCAAGAAAAACAAATAAGTGGAAAGAAAGCCCCAGGACTAGCAAAAAAGATCAATTTGAGAGTTTCCTGCTGGAATTATCTGAAAATGAACCTCAGAGTTCTTAAGGAAGTTTGGGATATGGAAGGGATTTTAGCAAGTGAAGAAAGAACTTCAGTGAAGCAAAGAAAGCTCGATGACAGAAGCAAGACCTACAGGCAGTGAGACCAAAGAGGAAGTGAGTCAGTATGTGAGAAACGAACAGTGTCAGGGAATAAAACAACCAAAGAAAAAATGATGAAAAAAGAAAGAAGAGGAACAGGAATAAAATGTGATTGGAGACTACAGTTTTACTCTGGATGATTTGTTTATGTGAAATCTTCCTAACATGTACTGAAAGATTACTCCAGGCTGGTTAAACCTTCTTAGGCAAAATAATCCTGAGAAACAGACTGAAGGGGAGATATATTTTGGCCTTTTACTGAATATAATGGTAGAAATAGTCCTGAACTCTTACCCTCAGAAATAAACAGTCTTTCACATTATTTACCATCTTTTTCACTATCATCTACTGCTCTATTTCTTGGGGGTCAGTAAAATGAGAAAGCTTTTGCATTATTTCCAAAGAAATGTAAGAAAATGCTAGCAAAATTAGCATTTTCTCAGACGTCTTCAAGTCAAAGTTAGTCTACCTTTGTGTGCTTCTAGAACAGGTGCATGGGATAGTAATACTCAGTAGCTGGCTGGAGGGATGGATGGATGGATGGATGGATGGATGGATGGATGGATGGATGGATGGATGGATGGATGGATGGGAAACACATGGCAGGTGAGGGCATGGATTGAAATGTACCACATGAACTTCAATACCAAGCAAGAAACAATACACATATTTTCCTAAACACAAAAAACAGAGATGAGCGTTTTGCATCCACAAAACAAATAAAATAGATCTCTCAAGCAGGAAGGCTTTGCCCAGAGACGAAGGTAAAGAAACACTCTGGACCATCAGTAAAAGACACATGGATAAGGGAGCCACAACATATCCTAAATAAAAAGATAAAAAACATAGGGAAAGGTATAGAAACAACAAAAATAAAACCCCAGATCTGGTGGCTGCAGGAATTGACAAACTCTTCGTGTTTAAATCTAACCTCAAGGCAGAACATGAAAAATTGGTAAAAACATTAATTGCATGAAAATGGAAAGATCTGACATCTGCCACAGCTAAAGAAAAAACCAAAATTAAATCCCTTTGAAATATTCAGTGAATTTAAGAGCAACTGAAAGATTCTGCAAAAAATCTTAACAGGATACACAAAATAGGAGCTTAAAGAACACAGTTCTTTAATGGCCTAGCCTATTTAATGTCATTTCTTAAATGCCCAAATGTATTAAACATTTTATGATACAGTTAAAGGCCCAATCTCTGTTCTGAAGAGTTCAATTTATATTTAAAGCACAGCTTAGGAAAAAAGTATTTCATAAAAAGAATTGGAATTGGTAGTTTCAGGCTACACTGTTCAGGTAGTTGCGTGTTAAGCTCACATGCGCCTCAGTGGTACCTGAAACCTACATTTCATGTTGAAAAAAACATATCAGAGATTAATTTTAAATAAAGGTTTAAAGAAGGAGAAGATAATGAAATATATGAGAGAGAAAAAAATAGACCCTAAATTTCTAAAAATAATCAGAGAATATTACTTCTAAATAATCGGATTGGTGGATACTTCAGGAGCCTGTTACAAAAAAGAAAAAAGAATCATAATTAAAATCAAAGCTTAAACTAGCTTCACAGGTCTCTGATAGTTGGGTGATAGCAAGAACGAACTTTATTTCCCAGTTTATATGACATTATGATAAGTTTGACAGCTCTTTCCACCAAAAGATCTAATTCTTGTCCTGATAAGCTGTTTGACCTAAACTTTCTTTATTTCACTTTAGCAGAAAAAGAAAGTAAATCAGAAAAAAAAAAACCGAAACCAAACCAAAAGAAAAACTAAAAACCCCTAAACCAAGCTAAAACTATTGAGGAGTTGCTATTATTATAACTAAACTAATATACATTTAGTGGTCTGAAAGGTTAATAATTTTCCAACATGTATCTCCTTGTAACACAATAACATCTTGCCCTATCATCTCCACATATTAAATCTATCTCAAATCTCTGTATCAGCTATATAGTTGAAGAAGATCTCCATTAATGAAAAATAAATGGAAGGGATCATCTTCAAGTACATATAAACTGGATCGCTGTTTTCTGAATGCTGACACACAAAACGTGACACTGCTATTTGATAAATGCTTTAAGCCAGTCAGCAAAACTTGTTCCATTAAAGCCCTTTCCCTGCTTTTTGTGAATTGTGTTAATCACAGAGTCGGAAGCTGTTCCTGTGCCGTTTGTACCAGCTTTCTGGACACAGGAGAGGAGCACCACAAAAGAGACCTCTTTGCCTACGTCTCCCCCATCAACAGTGCTGAGGATTTCAGCCTAAGAGCCAGCAGGACCCGAAAATTCAGATGGCCACCCCTGCTTTCACCCAGCACTGAAGGGCACTGTGTGCAGAAGTAAAAGTATTTCTCCTGCCTCTGTGTCTCTGACCATGGAACTTTCAGCAGCCAATGCTGTCACAGCAGGGCTGGGACAAGGACTACCAGGGGTCCCATTCCCATCTGCAAATTTGCCCAGCTCTCCAGTGGACTTCCCCAACACCCCAAGCTGCACAGAGCAGGACTTTTGGAAACCTGAATCTCTTGTCAGCTCTGATTTACAGCCTGATTCCACGCAGAGTTGTACAGCATCTCTGGGAAGGTGGTCCGTCGTGGGGGATGCCTTAATGAGAGTGAAAAACAGGAACTTCTTTCACTGACCTTACTCCTGGTAGAAACAAAATGGGAAGTTATATCTTAAGCCTTGTGAGTGAATGTGAATCATGGCCAAAGAAGATGCCTGATTCTGGAGAAATTCATATCTTTGGCAGCACTCTGCACTTGCTGTTGTAAATTCACTTTCCACCTCTTGACATGCATTGCATTGGGAACTTCCACTGCACATTTTACCAGGCAGCAAGGCACCAGAGTCCTTTTGCAAATGTCTGAGGATGACAAACTAATAAAAAAGAGGGAATGATGGAGGGATGAGAGGAAAAGAACAGTCAAATTTAGCAAAAAATGAAGACACTTAGAACAAAATTAATCAAAAATCCAAAGGATATGAGGAGGAAAAGAAATCTTTAATTGCCTATATTCCAAGGCTAGGAGCCTTTTTAATAAACAAGAGCTGGAATGGCTCATTTATGAGCATGAATTTATCCTCGTTGGCATTACTGAGACTTGACTGGGTGATCTGCATGACTGGAATACTGAAATTACCGCCCGTAATCTACTTAGGAAAGAAGAAGTTGAGAGAAAGAGTGCAAAAAGACCCTTCATGTCAAAAATGGCTCTTTCCAAGTGCTGACAGTGTAGAAGTGACAAATACTGGAAGTTTGGGGGTGAATATTTAACTCGCAAAGTACAAAGTACCAGCTGGGATTGGCTGCAAGTTACCATATCACAGCAGGGAGCCCCAGGCTCAGGTGAGTACCTGTCTGTATTGTAGGAGGACTAAATGGCTGTGTAATCAGAGGGACTTCAGCCTGAGTGACATTCACTGAAGAAATTCTGATGCCAATGTTAACATTCTTCTAGAATTCCAAAGTTATAGGTAAAAATTTCTAACATATTACTAGGTAAAAATCATGGTTATATTAATACAAATTCCTAGATTTGCTGTTTGCACACAAAACAAAGCCCAGTCAGCACGGACCCAGTATTGCTTTTAATGGGTTGATTTCAGTGAGTTGATAGCAATTAAGAACCAAATTAAATGGAAGGGGGGGAAAAATAGTATCACAACATAATGAGCATACATTGAAGTAGGAACCAGAGAAAATAGATAAAGGAAACAAAATTAAAAGAATACACAATCATTTAAAAATGAACCTCACCAGATTGAAGTAAATCAAGATTAATCAATTACAAAATTGAAAAGGCAGTAAGACCTGCCATGGCTGCTAAGGTCAATAAGAAGAGAGACTATTTGGGCTTTTTAAAAGGATATTAAAAGCAAATAAATGAGAACAACAATATTGGTTTTGCACTAGCAGATGGTAAATGGAGAATAAAGAATAACAGTGCAGACAAGCCATGTGTGTTCAGTGCATAGCCCCGGCCTCTGTTTAGGAGGGGGGAAAGTAGAGATTTTAGCATAAGGTAATGCTGAAGTACTTTCCATTCCAGTGGTCACTCCAGAGAATTAAAAGGCAGTTAATAACAGCACACATTTCCAAATAAAAAGATCCAGGTAGTTTTCATCAAGAAGTTTTAGAAAAATCTGGTAAAGAAGTTCTCTAGACCATTAATGTTGATTCTCAATAAGAACTGAAGCACCATAAAAGCCCCAGTGAAAAGGAGGAAAGCTAATGTGCCAATATTCTAAAGGGGTGAATGAGATGACCTGGGAAATTATATGCCTGTCAGTCTAACATTGATCTGAAGCAAAATGATGAAACAGCTGATATAAGACTCAATTAATAAAGAATTAAAGGAGGATAGTTAATGCTGATCAACATGAGTTTATGGAAAACAGATCTTATCAAGCTAACTTGATGGCTTTTATTGACGAGATTACAAATTTGGATGATGATGGTAACCATATTGGTTAAAAAAGTTTAGACTTTTTGAGCTCATTTTGATGATCATTTAATTAGGAAAACTAGAAGGATGAAAAGTCAACATAGAGCACGCCAAGTTAGTGAAAAAGGTAGGTAATGATACATCTCAAAATAGAACTTTAAATGGAGAACAACCCCTGAATATGTCAATAGCACCTTGTACTATCTACCATTTTAAATATTTCGACATAAAAGGAAAAACAAAAGAAATTGCTATCAATATAGTTTGAAGATGAAAAAATAGCTTCAGTGGCATGTTATGAAGAGGACTGGTTGTTCTATGTAACTTGGCAAGCTGAACATAAAGAAACATCTCTCTGTGTAGGGCAGAATGCAAAGTCCCACAGCCAGGAAAAGAAAAGCAGTTCTGAGGGAGTCCATGGAGGAGCCTATCTCAGGAAACAGAACCAGAGAAGGAGCTCTAGAGGTCACGGGAGATGAATGAGATGGACAGGACATTTCATGAGGATGATGAAAGCAAATCTGATATGAGGCCTTTTGCATTTGAAAATGCCACATTCCTTAATAACATACTGTGTTCACTTTCACAGCCCAAATTCTTAGAAAATATTGAACTGCTAGGGAGGATCTAAAAAAAAAAAAAATCTGTGAAAATGATTGAATGATTGAAAAATCTACCTGGTAGTATAACACACAGGGAGACCACAATCTTTACCTTATCAGGAGGAAGATTATATATTGAAATGGCAACAGTCAAGACAAGTTTATAGAGAGAAGAAAACAACCTTTTTGATTTCTAAAGGGAACTTTTCAGTGTTGCTGTTAAGACATTGAGCAAGAAGCAGTTCTTTAAAAATAAGGTTTAGACTAGAAATAAACCATAAATTTTTTATATTATTTCTTCTACCAGATCTCCAGGATTTATTACAGAACGCTTTGTGCATTCCTTGTTTTTAGAAAATTCTAAATAATGTCTGGAACAGTATTTCCCGAATTTAGTTCAGTCAGAAATCAGCCCAAGGAAGACCTATCACTTATTGCAGAAGGTTTGGGTAAACAAAGGGACTCCATTTCACCTAGAAAGCCATTAACATGTTATAAACAAACATAATTTGGGTTTTCTTCTCTCTGATCTGTTGTGTGAGTTACAGGACCACCTATGATCTCAGGAAAACAGTAGGGTTTTCCAAGATCAGAGTCCAGAAGATATCATTAGACCTGCTGCATGCCTTTTACTTTTCCTTCTCACAGTTCACTCTCCACGAAGCCCATTAATTCCCTGCGAGGCGAAGCGGGACCGCGGCAGGCACAGCTGCCCCTGGAGCCTGGTACCCGCGCGGCCTCCCGCTGTCCCTTGGCGGCCGGAGCGGGGCACTGCCGGCGGCGCGGCCAAGGCAGGGCAGGGCGGGGCAGGCGGAGCGCGGCGGGCTGGGAATCTCTGCATCCACAGGCATCCGCACGGGCGGCCGGCGGCGGTGCCGTGTCTGTGCATGAACACAGTGCCCTCTCTCGACGGGTTTCAGTTTGCAAAGAATATCAAGGTTCAGCTGCGGCTGAGCGCTACCAGAGCTCTTCCAACTGCTCGGACCTTCGGACACCGGCAGTACGACGGTTCATTTTATTTGCTCATCAAATCTCCTCCTTGAATACAAGCCATGTTTTTTTTTACACCTCTCCCCATTTTTCCTCCATTTCAAGGACCATAATCACACTTTTCTCACAGCCTCACCACAGAAGAAAGTATCCTTCTGTTTTGTCAAACGTCAGGATTTTAGTTTCACTGGCAATCAAACTATTTGCTGAAAACAGAGCCTGTTTATTTCAGAATTAAAATATGTTAAAATAATTTGTTAAATAGATTATATTAAATACAAACTTCATAAATGAAAATTAGATTTGACAGTGGCTTAAGGAAAAAACAACTTTCAAGAACATTAGTAGCAGAACGCTTAAAAATACAATGTTAATAGATATGCATCCATGATTTCATGGCAAGGAAGCAAATAGAAAAAAAACAATGGTCACAAAGAATAATTTGACCTCCTCATTGGCCAATTTTAAATGTGAGAAGAAATTCCAATGCTATGAAAATGGTTTCTCCCTTGTGTTACCTTGCCCTAGGCAAAATGAGAACACATTTATTTTACAGATGAGGTATATAAAAAGCAGAATGTTTAATCGACTTGCTAAAGGTTACACAAGTTTATAGGAGACAGATAAGAAAAATCTACTGTGTGGATGTCCAAAGTACCTAACATATGAAGTGTTTCAAATCTCTGCACTCAGATCTACTGAAATGTAGGATCAATAATATTAAATTACCTATACAATGCTTTAATGTCCACAAGTGAGAAAACATTGACTAAAAATAAAGCAGTAATAGCATTATTACTCACTTCTTTCCGCCGC
>VYZT01001447.1:22993-72864 GCA_013400735.1 Pomatostomus ruficeps
GCCGTGCGGTGCGGTGCGGCGCGGGGGAGCCCCGGGCGGGGTGGGCGCGAAGAGGTGTCCAGCCGCGACAAAGGCGCCCGCGAAGGTGCAGCTGCGCTCGCCGCGCCCGCGCAGACAAAGCGGAGGCTCCCCCCACCACTGCGCCGCCCCTCCGCGCCCTCCCGCGGGGAAGCCCCCGGTAGAGGGGTTCCCACAGCTGGGACTGCCTGAGCCCTACCGGGAGGAGGAGGAAGAAGAAGAGGAGGAAGGCGGGCGGGGGAGCAGCTGTCCCGGGGGCAGGGGGNACGGAACCGGCTGCTCGCGGCCCTTCGTCCATCCCGCCCGTCCGTCCGTCCGTCTGTCCGTCCATCCGTCCATCCCGCCTCTCCCCATCCGTCCGTCCGTCCGTCCGTCCCTCCCTTCTTCCCTCCTCCCTCCGCCTCCCCCCGCCGCAGAAGGCTGCGAGCCCGGATGGTTTGCGAGCGGAGTTGAGGGGCAAACTTTGAAGCCCAGATGCCTCTGGGGCTGCGCGGCAGAGCGCGGCTGCTCCTGCAGGCACCTGCCACCGCCCTTCCCCCGGCGCTGCCGCTCTCCGCGGGGGCGGCCGGCCCCGCTGCCCGCGACCGCCGAGGCGGCGGGCGCTGCNCAGGGTGGGAAGGCAGCGCCCGCGCTGTGGGGGAGGAGGGGACGCGGGAGCCGGGATGGGGATCCGGGCGAGGCGGCAGGGTGTGAAACTGGGGCTGTGTTACAGGTAGTTTGGCGGGGCTCTGCCAGGGAGGCTGTGGCGGGCGCACGGCGGAGTTAATAAACTCGGGCAGTTCTCCCAAGCGTGGAGTCAAGTTGGTACCTGGTTTCGTTTTACTGGCCCTATGTAAGGCAGAGACGCGTGTCAGGGGTGACGCGCACCTTGCGAACAGTTTGCCATACAGGTGTGTGTGTCTGTGTGAAGTTGTCACGCCTGAGCTCTTCTGCAGATGTGTATCCTTTTTTTTTTTTTTTTTCCTCCTTTCAGGCTTGTTGTCCAGCGTATGTTAATACTGTATCATTATGTTGGTACAGAACTCAACGTATATTTATATTTACCGTTGGAGGATACATGTGGCAGCACTTGTAAGCTCAGCTACCAGCGAAACTAGACTGAGTTTAAAAAGTAGGCACTCAGATACAATAACAAAGAAGCTGCCTAAAAATAGATCTGCTTAGCAAGATGGTTAGGCTGTGCAATTGTATTGTGGCACTTTGAAAGAGACTGGTGTTAAAGTTAAGAAACTCATGTCTCTTCCTGTAACGTATACATGGATTATTTCATTGTTGTGAAATCAGATACATAAGAATTCTTGTGGATTTGGATGTAATGACACACAGGTAAAGACCTATCAATGGAATATGCCCCATTTCTTATTCTCATTATATCGAATGTTCACGTGCTGGCAGAACAGGTGCTGGAAGCACCTTTGGTAAGCAGTTAACCTTATGGCAGAAAAGAAATATTTAATGTTACTCCATCCCTCTACCTCTTACTGAATAGTTTTGCTGAGAAAGTGTAAGTCAGTGTCAATAGCAACCAGCATTGTTGCCAACTTCTTTCCTGCAGGCAGGTACTGTGAGAACTACAGAAGAAGAAAAATAATAGATTTCAGGAACCAAATCAGTAGAACAGTACACAGGAAAGAAAGATGTGTTAGCAGATGAGAAATTGGAAATGCCTGTGATGTTTTTATCAGTTGTCATCAACCCTTAATCCTTTTGTATTCTGGAAAACATTTTATTTGTATATGCTGTTCTCCACCTAAGTTGTCTAATTCTTTGTACCTGGGTGTGTCTTATCAGACATGATTTATTCATGCATATTGTCTAAAAAGGAATCTTGAATAGTAATAATAGTAGTAGTGAATATTGAGTGGAATGGTAGGAATGTAGCCTTTTCCAGCAATTTGGAAACATAAAATTAATGATTGAAGTTCTTCAGATCCATTTAAGTTTCAGATGCATACTTCTCTTTTTTTTTTCCTCCAAAGGGAACAAAAAATGCTTTAAATTGTGCCTCTTACAGAATTGTTTTTTTTTTTTTTTTAATGCATTTAACAAGCAGGAGGTCATGATGACTATAGAATGTGCTGAGATGTTAAACTGTTATTGTTTTGAAAGTCTGTGAAGGAAAACATATTTGCTAACTCATGGTGACAAAAAATACGTGCAGAACTCATAAAAACATCAACAGGAATGCCCTGTAGGAATATATCAGCAGGTGGATGAGCAGGTAAGCTAATAGAGAATTGTAGCATTACTTTCTTTATGAAGCTTTCTACAAGTGGTTGTAAACTAAAGGGTCAAATAAATATATTTTATAATAATATAATGAATGCTGTTTGCTGGAGTAGCTTAAGGAAATTTTTGACAGAATCATGAACTGAAAGCTAACTTGGAAATTTTTGTTGAGCAAGGAAAGAATGTGCTAACAGCAACACAAACCTCTGAATCACACTTGGCCTATGTAATGGCATTTAGATAGGTTAGAAGCAGGAATAATCATTTAAATAAGAAAAAGGAGATGGAATGGAAAAAAAATGCATTCTATTAAAATCACGTGTCATATTCCTTCATGTGCCATATCATCAGATGGGAATAGGTTATGAGTTTTAAGTCAAGGAGATTTAACTCTCCTCTGTAGGCCCATGGGTAATTAATCGGTTGTCACTACCTTTTTAGGTAAAGACTACTTAAAGGAGCAAATGCTGTCAAGATTCATCCTAGAATTAACAGCCACGTTAATGCAGATGCAAATCAAAACCAAAGGATCTAGTAGTTGTCTGGCCTGAGGAGATGGGTGTGGGAAGCATTTCCACACTGATAACCATGCTTCAAAAAAAAAAAAAAAGGTGTAAAACTTACAACGTGAAGGTTATGTGTTACTGGTACCTGGGATTCAGTTTTAAAAGGGTCATATTTGAGTAGAAATTATACTTTTGTTTCAGGGAAAAAAGTTGGTAAAAAGAAATGTTTTTCCATCTCTACAAAGCCAGGGTGTGGTGATATAATTGGTCTTTGTAGGCACTGCACAATGAACAGTATTGTGGAATACTGCAGTTCATTAGCGAAGATGTTGCATATTGTACATGTATGAATGATGTAGATGTTGCAAGTGGGTGAAAAAGGTGGTTGTTGCAAGTACTGGTGCAGGAGTTGAGCTGCATTAGCTTGAGAGACCCTGCACAAGCAGAATTACTTTCATAAATGCATTTTAAGTGCTCATAGTTAAGGCAACATACTGTATACCATCAGATTATCAGAAACCTCAAGGAATGCTTCTGCTCTCAAGGGCATACTGATCATTGTTCTCTGCTTATTAACATACATATACCTCGCCGTTTGTGCTCTAGTTTGTACTATGGAAAACAACCTTTGACAGCTCATTTTCCTCTGCATTTGTAGCCAATGAGAAAAATTAGCAGCAAGTAAGAGCTAATTTTGCTCATGTTAGGAACAAGGCATTGCCTTCTGTATACAAAATCAGTTATCTCAAAAATATAAATATGTATTTTATTTTTTTAAGATACTACTTTTAGTCTCTTTTGTTCTTTTCCCTTCTGAAGAGAACCCTGAGCATAGGGGCTCTGGTGGTTTTTGTTGTGTGGTAACCATCCTGGTTGCAATGAAGGAATTCTCAGTTATTTCGTCCTTTAAACCTCTTTATTTTTGGGTGTCTCCTTTTCTATTAATAGCTTGCATCAGTAGCACTAATAGCTTGTTGCCTGGTCTTTTTAATAGCAAGAGCAGCAAAGGTAAAACTGCTATTTAGAAGTCTTCAAGAGCCCCACAGAAACCAGTTTGAAACTTTCTTCCTTCCCACTGTTGCTGCTTGGGAAAACTTGGAGCATGACAAAACAGTAAAAAGTACAGCATGTTTTCAACTTGGAAGCTCTTCCCTAAGTGCAGTGATGAGGAAGGACAATATTTCATAAGGAAACTTTAAGTCCCCAGTAAACATTGCCTTATTGTTTCTATCTATCAGATAACAAATAATTCAGCTTTTACACTCCCTTCTCTCAGTTTCAATCTGAATTTACTGAATTCATTTATATAATGATTTCTGTAAAATTTGCCTGTTCTGCCTGTTTTTTTTAATTTTCTTTTTTTTCTCTTGTTAAGTAAATTGTATTGCAGTTCAGCTATTCCAACTAAGTAATAAAAACTATACAACCTTTGTAAACAAGCCACATATATCCTAAGGATCAGTTAGTGATTCTGAGGTGCTCAATCTGATGCTCTAAAGAAGTGTGTATTGTAATGTGTGTATCCCTGAATCTCTGAAAACCGGTATCTTTCACAAGCCCCACTATATGATGCTTGTAGTCTCTGCTTTCCCTTGCTGGCACCTCACAGCTGGGGTCATGAGCACACAGGCACACAACCTCGTGGTGACTCCTTGTGAACTCACTCTGTTACAGTTCTGGCTGAAGCCACTGTCCAAGCCTGTCATGCTGGCTAAGCAGAATGGAAGACACCCAGATGTGGTTGTTTTTGCTAAGAGGCCAAATCTCTCGAGCTAATGAAAAAAATTATCAAAATGTTAAAGGTTTGTATAGAATGTCCTCATTCTGTACTTTTCCACAAATGAATAATGCTAATTAAGAGAAAACAAAAATACTGTGTTTCAAAAACTGTTTCAGATGGGGTAATTTCTATACTTTACTGTGATATTGGTGTCCATAAACACATATTTAATTGCTTGTTGGATGTGAGGATACATATTTGAACTGCAGCAGGTAAAGTGGTGGAACCTAGGAAATGAATTACATACAAACTAGTATAGGAGGTAGTATCTACTATATTTCTTCTATAACAACAGATATCATGAGAGATGCCCATAATCTATATTGCACTCTTGATATAAGACTGAAGAGTTTCTTGTACTCTTCTAGTTCTCACTTGCATTATTAAAAATCAGTACATGTAACTAAAGAGAACAGAGCAAGGTACTTGGAGAAAAAGTCTGCCTTAGTGATCAGTCCTGTAAAGTTTAGGTTTGCCTTTTTTAAATATGAATAGCAAACATTCTTATGCTCCTTCAAACACTTCAGGAGTGGTGATCATGACAGGCTCTAGTCTATATCACAAATCTAGCTGCAAGGTTTAATATGGTTTCACACCATGAATATCCTTACTTGGGGAAAACCTCACGTTTTAACAGTTTGGAGGTTGAATTGTCTCAGAACTTTCAGAGAGTGAAGTTTGCTGAAATAGACGTCAGGTCCCACTGAGAGCAAAGCAAAGGCAGTCACAGCGGATACTCCTTAGAATTAGCTATCCTGAAGTATTATGCAATAAAGAACGTATTTTTGTTAATACAGAGTCTTGCGCCATGAATAGTGTCAGGGTACTTTGCCATAGCACACCAGATTACATAACTATTGAACATAGCATGTCTTTTTTTTCTATTTTTGTTAAAGAGAAGTGGTAGTGAAATTTTTGGACTTTGCTTTTAATTGCTGGGTTTTGGGGAGAGGTTTTTTTTTTTGTACGTGTGTTTTGATTGTGTTTCATTGTCACTGCTGCCATAGGCTTTCTATAGCAGCTTTAGGAGAGAAGTGTCTGCAGTGGAAAATTCTGATGACATGTACATGTTCCTACATTTTCTGCTAGCAAAAGGGAAATGAAAAACATGGGCTTTTCATGTGGAATGGAAAGTGATTTTGTTGCTGCACTTAGCCTGTGGATCTGTAGTTTTATTAATCTGCAAAGAATAGAAAGAATTGGTTTCTGTGTTTTGGATAGTACTTAAATGGAAGTGCTGCCTTTAAAATTGTGACTATGTCAACAACTTGTGTCTGTCCCTTCTTTAAAGTCCTGGTTCTAGCTTTGTTTCAAATTTGATAGGAAAGTGAAAGTTTCATTGTATCCAGAAGCATGTGATCCTACTAGCAATGAAAAGGAAACAGTCTGTGAATAGCAGACTTTCAGCAGATGTGTGTTTGAGAGCTATTGTATAACACCAAGGAGTAGATTTTGAGGTGTTGCTGGAAATAGATAAACCAGAAACTTGATCATGAATTCAGAGAACTAACATCTCTTGCCATGAGAAAATATGTAGCAATGCTTTTAAGTTCATGAGACCTTGGTAGAAAAATAAGCACTTTTAAAAAATTCTAGTTTTGAGGTAAAATACCAATGATTCATGACCAAACTTTTTTTTTTTCCCCCTTGTGACTTGAGCTCAAAAAGGGTGATGAATACAAAAAATGGATGTCAGAGGTAACAGTCCATTATATAATTTACTTTTAGTGGCTTGACATTTGCTGTGAATGGTACAGTACTATTTTTCATAGAAGTGTGAATGTATAATAATTGTGAGTAACTGGTTATGCACTTCAAGAAAAGCAGAGTATGTTGTTTTAAGTTACAGGGGGTAAAAGATTTAAGACCAGCTGAGTAACAGTTTTAATTTACTGCTTTTTGAAGCTGAACTCCTTTAGAGTTCTGTTAGCAGAGTCAACATTCCTATACTGTGGTATTTGGTAGGAAGGAAAGTTTTAAACAGATTGAGAGAAGTTGAATAAACTACCTGATTATAGGCACCTGGAATATCTAGCAAAGTTCTCTTCTTGTACAGCCATGGGGAAAATTTGTGACAGTAGGAATTAATTTTGTATTGACAGAGATTTGAGCTAGCACAGTGAATGATGAATGTAGGGTGTTGTGGTTTTGGTTTTTTTTTTTTTTTTTTTCCCTGTTGCTTTACAAAAAGCATTAAGTAAGCATTTTAAAAATACACCAAAGGTTCTCTCTAGTCAGTCTGTAGTCAATGAAGGGAAATACCTCATTTAGTAGTTAACAGAAATGAACAGGTTCTATGGTTCAAAACAGAAACATAATATTTTGAGTTGGTAGTGACTTTACCATCCCAGGCAGGGCCGTGAGAATGTACACAGTGCAAAGTGCAGCAGATAAGGTGTGAAAACAAGTACTTGGTGAGTTGTTCCAGAAAAGAATTCAAATCCGTATGGGGTCTTCACAATGTTTTGGTGCATTTGATGACACAGATGTCAACATCCAGTTTCATTTAGCATGAAGTTTTTAGAAACTCCCCTGGCCTTAGAGACTAGTGAGATTCAGGCAGTGTTTGCACTGGAGGCTGATGTCAGTGAACTATTTGTGTATCCTGATACACTCCAAACTTGAGTTTTGGTCCCATGGTCCCATGAGCTCAAGAGATTAGCTCAGGTTTAAAATGCCAAAAGAGACAGCTGTTTCCAATGGTGTTTTAAAAAAGGTATGTCAGAAATTATGAATTTTTACAGGATTTTACTTAAGGTTTGGAATTAAAATGACATTTTATGGAGAATAACCATAGTGAGTTTTTTCAGATTTGGATGAGCACAAGAGTATTGATGATCTGACTAAATCAGAATAATCTCTCTAGGCTTCCCTGTGGTCAGAAGAGGAAGTCCATCAGAGGACAGGTCAGAGTGCCTAATGTTGTTTGTTGGCCTAAACTGATCATTAGAGTTGTGTCTTAAGTAAAGTGGTCTTTCAACTAATGTAGGCTTTTTGAGAGTGGAAGAGAGAAGAAAAATCACAGACCCATTGTATGATGTTAGTCATTCACTTTACTTATTATTTATATTTTCCTTCTTGCATTTTCACTTGTTATTTTAGTGAGGAATTTTTGATTTTAAGGACAACTGTGATCTACAGATTGAGAAATGCTCTTTTGGAAAGGTATTTGTGTCTTCATTGGCTGTCAAGAGAAATGAAGGAGCCTGCTTTCATTGGAACAATGTCAGCCTTTGTGCATACTCCCTTATGATCCCCTAAAATATGATGCTAAAATCACAAGAATAAAATGAATTTATGCTCACTTTGGGGTTTGGATGATTTTCTGTAGCTTCCAACAGGAGTGAGGAAGACAGGGAACATTGTAAATAATGTGTGATCAAAAAAAGTGTGCTGAAAATGCAGTAACTTTAAAGAATCACATAGTTTATTATCATCCAGATTAGTCTTCGTTTATATTTTTTTATTACGCTGAGTGAACATGAGGGGCTGTTGAGTGCTACCTGACTTGTAAAGTAGAATGGGCACAATAGCTGAAATGACATTTTCTTGCCCCTGTGGCAAATAAACATTTCACAGTTCATTATTTTATGTCCTCTCCCCAGTTGTACATGTACCAGCTGGATGGCATCTGAGAATCGTTTAAGCATTTTATCATTCTATAAGCCTCTGATGGAAATGACATTTAGAAGAAAAATTACTGATTTCTGTGTTCACTAAAAAGTAAACATGCATAGCTAATGGTTCTGTTCACGACAGATCATACTTATGCATTTTTAATAAAAACTTGATTTTAATTCATACATAACTTATGAGAAATGTTTATCAGTTTAGAGATCTGCTGATTCCCACTTAAGTGTTTACATATATCTGGATACCTTGAAAATATCTTCTATTTGATGCTTGGATTAAGGTGAATCTTTATAGACAGCTTGCTTCTCTGCTGCCTATGTAATGACATAAAGTATGTAGGAAATACTGATTATTCTACTGATTGCTGAAAACAGTAAAAAACCCCATTTCTTTGACATAAATGAATCTCATATTTTCCTATGCTGTTTGAAGTAATAGCTTTCTAATACTGGAGTTTGGGGCAGCAGCGTCTGTGCTTGTGTGGTGTGTTCTTCCTTTTTTTTTATTGTATTTGGGATATTAGGCAGCATCTCTAGTGGCAAGTCACCAGTTACATGTAACTGGCAAGTCACCAGTTATGTGAATGGGAATAAAAAAAGTCTGTTGTATTCTATATTCATACCATACCAGATTGAGTTTTGGTTTCCTCCTCACCCTCCTTTTCTTATGAAGGAATTCTCATTAGCAGAGTTTTGTACAGAAAGCAGCATGTGAGGTTAATTCTGTTATTTCTAAGAGGTATGTTGAAATGATGATGCCTGTCATGTTTATATGTTACATCACCTTTCAGAAGGCAAAAAATGCCGGAGCATTTGCAGATGGTGGGAGAGAGCCTCATGCTATCTCATTCAAGCATGTAGTGAACAGGCTCTGAACCACCTTCTGAAAGTGGTTGCCTCTTTTCATCGACTGTATAGGCCTCTCTTCTGCATGAACCTTTATTTACTTTATTATATAGTTAAGCCTGCTTATTTTTGATGACATCTTTGTACTAAAGATTAGATAGACTGTCAAACCCTTTTTTTAGAATTCAAGCAGAACATAATTGAGTGATACATAACATTTCTTCTGGATGAATGGAAGTCATGCTAGAGGCCTAGAATCAGGGTCAGAGGGCTGCCCCTGATCACCTTGAGTAGCATTTACTGTCAGTCTGAGTGATGCAGCAGTAGTGAATTAAATTGGTGTACAAGCACGAGATAGTATTAGGAGCTAGAGGGTCTTGAGTCCAAGGTACTGACTAATGTGTGTGTAAGAAAGCTTAACTGTCTTAGGAAATTATCTCATTCCTCTCCAGGTGACTCATAGTATGGGTCAATTTACTAATTAAAAATTCCTTTAAACTTCTTTATAGACAGACTACTAATTGGCCCTCAACAAGTATATTCTTCTTGTTTGAAGATAAGATTTTGTGAGGAGAGGAAGAGAGATGCTTCGATGTCTCTTTACAACAGTGCATGTCTTTTTGGAAAGCCATTCTTCAGTAATTAAACAAAATGTAAAGTTTGCAAATTTTTGCCATGACCAACAATGGCTTAGCATTTTTCATTATACTCTGGTCCCAGTCTTTGTGGCAGGGTGTTCTATTACAGAGCACAGAAACAAAAGGAGAGAAAAATCTATCGTGTGTCATTGCTGCCTTCACAAAGCCACAAATACATTAAACTCAAGGTGCTGTTCATTGTGCTCTTGAGCCACCAGTGACAAAGGTGCTGTAAGTACCACTGAATATGAGGGAGTCATATGTCATTACATCACTGTTCAAATTGGCAGAGCAAATGAAAACATTAGCAGCTAAAGAATACAAAACAGTAAGAGGCTTGCCTTAAAAAAATACAGAATTTAGATGTTATTTTTATCATGTTATAAAGTTGATTTTACCTTTTTCCTGTCTTTTTTTTTTTAAATTTACTTTTAAGTTCTTGTCCACACCCATTTTATGCCCTTGAGACGAGTTAGCTTTTATTTTTTTGACACTTGCAGCAGTCACAGGCAGTGACAGCAGCTTGATAACAAGCCAGATGATGGCACTGGTTGTGTTAACATAAGATCTAGGGTTCAGTGTGTCCTGAAAACAGAATTCATTGTCTTGGATGTTATCAGACTGGCTTTCCTGAGTGTGGAGCTGGCAGTAAATGTGGTACTTCTAGAAGGAAATCCACAACAAACTGGAGTTGCATGCAGTATTCAGCAATATTCCTAATAATGCCTATTTCTAGTCCTGGCAACCACTCAGACTATTTAGAGGGCCTACTGTCTGGTACGATTTTTGTTTTTTTTTTCTTTCTTTCTTTCTTTGAGAATGAAAGTCATATCCTAGTGGTGGGGTCGTAATGGCAAGTACAGTGTTGTCCTGAGTACAGAAGAAAAGTTATTGGCCTCAGTGACTGGAAGAAATGTCTGTTCTGCATTGTGCTAAACTGTGCTTTTTCAGATGCATAATAAAAGTTATTTATGGACACCAATAAAGTGGTATCTGTTGTATAATATCACAGATAGGCATAAGGATAATAACAAAAAGCAGCCGGTTTAGTAAGCTCTATTTGCTGCAGAAATGTGCTGTTTTTGGCGAATTGAAATTAAAAAAAAAAACATGGAAGAATGTTGAGGTTTTTTCCTGTTTCCTGGCATTTGCAGTCATTCTTGCTTTGCAGTGTGCTTATAAAGACAATTATGTGGATCCCATGTCAGTATTATATTTGTCATGACTAGCACCTTATTAGAGGACAGCTGCTCTTCTCTGCCCAGCACATGTATGTAACTACCCCTGATGATAACAGAAGCTGTGAGTGTGACCCTCCTTTGCATTTCACCAACAGGGGATGCTGGGACTCTCAAGGTTTCAGTTAAATAACTTAGGAACAAAACAGTGATGGATCTGTGACTATTCAGTTCCTTATTCAGAGTTCAGTGCCTGTAAGGAGGTTTTGAACTTCCAGCAATTATTAGTTGGCCTTTTTAACAGGGTAAGAAAGGCACTGTCCAAATGCACAACATCTGAGTCTTTCAGAGCATGCTGGGTGTCTTCACCAGAATGCCAAGTATTCAGGACCCCATCAGCTCAAGAGCAGTCCAAGGGAGCTTGGTGTGCCGGAGATATTTCCAACTTGTAAGCATTTTGTGGTATCTCCTCGGTCTCTCTTTAATTCCATTGGGATTAAAAAAAAAAAAAAAAGGAGTGACCATCAGATTTTTCCAAAGCTACTCAGATGTTGTATTGGTGCTTTGGCTGCTGTCACTTCTGCTGAGAACTGGACTGAATTGGAACAAAGGAGAATATAGAAGTGGCACAGTGCCATCATAATGCTGTTAAGAACTAATGTAAACTCAGCTGGAGAAAACCATTTGCAGTGAACAACAAGGTTTATTGATCATGTCAATCAAACACATTCTCAAGAACCACCTCTTGGCATTTTAGCTATTGTAATGAGCTGCATATGTAAATCTGTAAGCATTTGCTTCTCTCGGCTCAGAGCTGCCTGGTGGGCAGCCCAGACTGGCCTAGGGAATGTAAACACATGCCTCTATGTTCATGTAAGTTTCTCTTCTGTTTTTTGTTTGCTTTTCAAAATTTGACTAAATTGGAAATTCTGCAGTACTAGGGGTGACTAATTAGATTTCTTGGTGAGCACAAGCCCTGACTTTTTTTGGAAGGTGAAAATTATTCATCTTGAAACTACAGCATCTATTCCAGACAGTTTCCTTACTAATTTAAGACAAGATACAAAGCTACAGTGATGAATGGATTGAACAGTTAATATGTGACATTTCCTTTTATGCTTATGCCATTTAAAAATAGCTGACTTTTGACAAACTGCTAGTATGTTTTTCTATGAATTAAAAAACCTAGACTTACAGTAAATGCACTGCTACCTTTCAGTTTGAGGTCTCTGGAGAATGGCTGTGCTAAAGGTCCTGGCTGCTTTGAGCACAAGTACAATGGTACTAAATTGGGAGGAGCTGTTGACTCCCTCGAAAGCAGGGAGGCCCTGCAGAGACACCTTGACAAATTAGAGGGCTGGGCAATCACCAGCTAGTATGAAGTTTAACAAGTGCAAGTGCCAGATTCTGCACCTGGGATGGGGCAACTGTGGATATATGTACAGGATGGGGAGTGAGAGGCTGGAGAGCAGCCCCATGGAAAGGGACCTGGGGGTCCTGGTTAATGGCAAGTTCAAAATGAGTCAGCAGTGCCCTGGCATCCAGGAGGGCCAAACGTGTCCTGGGGGGCATCAGGGACAGCATCGCCAGCCGGGCAAGGGAGGGGTTTGTCCACTCTGCTCTGAACTGGGGCAGTCTCACCTTGAATATTGTATTTTTGGCACTACAGTACAAGGAGCATATAAAGCTATTAGAGAGCATCCAAAGGAGGTCCATGAAGATGGTGAAGGGCTTTGAGGGGAAGCCGTATGAGGAGTGGCGAGGTCATGTGGTCTGTTCAGCCTGGAGAAGAGGAGACTGAGGGGAGACCTCATTGCAGTCTACAAGTTCCTCATGAGGGGAAGAGGAGGGTCAAGCACTGATCTCTTCCTTGTGGTAACCAGTGACAGGACCTAAGGGAATGGCACAAAGCTGTGTGTCAGTAGTAAACTTCAAAAACTTGATTAGCTTTTTTTTTATAATTTTATGAGGTATTTTGGATCTCTATCAAAAGTGCAAACTGGTGATACCAACAGGTGCCAGAGGAGTACTTTAGAACAGCCCTCTCTGAGGCAGTTTGGAAGTTATGTCTCTCATAACAAGATGCCAACCTCGTATTTTTGCTGCTAGGGATTTCATGAGAACATAATTCTAATCTCTGCACCCCTAGGCCCACCTGCCCAATTTAGGACAAGATTTTTTCTGCTCTCATAGGTGTCTCCCTGTGTTGGTAGTGCCCTCTGGTGAAGACATACTCAATGTCCTCCATGTAAGCTGTGAATGGTGGCATCCAGGGGACCGAGCCATGCTGGCACCCTTCATACTTCAACACAATGATGGCCACGAAATTGCATTCTTACAGTGTAAAATTATATCACCATGAATTAAATTCATTTTGTACCCATATAATCCAGGAGGAAAGGGAAAGAGAAAGTTTGTGCTCATGCAGAGACCTGAGACTTCTGCCCTGGTTTGTCTTTGGTCTTTTTTAGTGGAGTGTTGTAACTTAGAGCTTTTATCCCATTTATCTTGAAGATGTGAAATTTGTTAAGGAGTGTGCTGAGACATGCTTGATGAGCAAAGGAATGATTAATCTACCAGGAGTGTTTCCACATAAAGTGTCAAATTACATTTATGAGGAACCTCTACATCATAGACATCCGAGGACTTATATGAGGTCATTATACAAACACAGCCACCAAAATCTCTTTAGAACATCAAATTTGATAGATATAGAATGTGCCTAGTGAATATTTTTTTAAAGGTCAAAAAGTAAAGATCATGTATTTACTTCAATTGAAATTCAGCAGGTCTTAAGTTAAAGTGAGGGATAAAGAAAAGAAATCTCTAGAATGATGTTATACTTGACAGAATATTGATCAATAATTATGTCAGCAGGAACTGATGATGGTGAGCTGAAAATTTGAATACAAATTTACATAAATATTTCTGATTGGCACATTTTGTACATAGCTGTACATAGCTTTACCTTAGATTTTTGTTCCACACTTTGCCTCCACATTAATGTTCTAGGAATGTTAGACCATCCTTATTTTTGATTAAAAACATGTTAGAAAACTCTGTCTTTTGGTTAATGTTCTTACAGTGTAAAAAAATAAATATTTGCTTGGACATTATTAGCTTATTAATTTCTTGAAGAAGAATGTTTTACTCTAAGTGGTTTTACTGGATGCCCCACAGAGTGAGTACTGCTACCATAAGGAAGTTGGCTTTGGAAAGGGAAGCATTTTCACTGGGAAAGGTAGGAAGATGTATCTATGGACTCCTTCTAAAGAGAGTACTCATTTGAAAAATGTCATACCGGTATTTTCTTTTATCACACCTTTCTCCTTGTGTCTACTTTACAGTCTCCCTATGACTACAGAAGTAATACAAGGTGCTTCCTTCCTCTTTAAGGGTGGGTCATCACCAGTCTTTCACCAGTCTTTCACTAGTGTACAAGCAAACCAGTGGGAGGAATTAACTCCACAAAAATATCTTGTGAGAGATTCCGAGTCAGAACTACAATTTAATAGGAAAATTGAAATAAAGGCCATAGTACAGAAACACTGGCTTAAACTGACAGAGTCAGAATACAACCTGGCACCCTGTTGGTTAGAGTGGTGGTAGCAGTCCAATTAAGTGGTGGCTACAGTCCAGTTAAAGTGATGGATGTAGTCCTATCGAAGCAGTGATCCTGTAGAAAGGCCTGGTCCTTCTCTGGAGGCCCAGTGGTGGTTATCAAGAGCTCTCCTTCTCTGGGAATCCAGTGGTGGTATCACGGTGACCCAAACCCCAGATTATGTACTGTTAGGAATGTTTGGTACCTCCCCAGGCGGGGGTCATGTAATTCTGTGGGTCATTCTGGGGAGTCCTTGATGGCCCATAGCAGAGATGTGCCCCCGTTTAGGCTGAGTGTGTCTTGGGCAGCTGTTGCAAACAACTGATCATTAACAGCTCATCAGAAAGTGATGTAGGTGGTGATAGAATGCATACTTTGGTAACCCAAGACAACTAGTCAGCTAGTATAATCTTAAAGTAAGTATTTCTAGTGCACTGTATTGGAGATCTGTTTTCTGTACCACTTTCTGTATTTGCTGCCATACCCTTCCATGCATGCAAGCACCTGAGAGGAATTCCCTCCAGGTACCTACCTCAGTGCCTACACTGCCTATCAGGATGATGGAGGCAGGCAGCGGCCCCAAGGGGGTGAGTTCACTACTCTTCGTTAGCATTTAGAAATGTAACTTGGGTGCTTTAAATCATGATCTGAAAGAACAAGTATCTCCATGAACTTGGTATAGAATATGGACTCATAAATTAGGTGTCTGGAATACACATAATACCTGTGCTTTTTCTGCTCCCATGCACATCTGAAGTATACTTTGTATTGAATATAAATTAAGTTAAAATATGGATCATTTTATGTCTTTGTTTTTTCCTTTCTTTTTACCCCTCATTATTTCACAGAATCACACAATGGTTGGGGTTGAAGGAATCTCTGGACACAATCTCTCCATCTGCATAGTCCAACCCTCTTGCTAAAGCAGCCTCACCTAGAGCAGCTTGCACAGGATCATATTTAGGTGGGATTTCACAACCTCTCTGGGCTGCCTGTTCCAGTGCTCTGACACCCTCAAAGTAAAGAGGTTTTTTTGTGTTCAGGTGGAAATTCCTATATTTCTGTTTGTGCCTGTTGTCTCTTGTCCTGTCACTGGGCACCACTGAAAAGAGTCAGGCCTGAACTTCGTATCTTCTTGACATGCACATACTCTGCCATTACCAGATTTTTAGGTTATATAATCTCCTTATGGATCTGCAGAATACATCAAGGAAAAAACAAACAAAAAAGAGGCTATTTCTTCAAGCTTACTTATGCAGTGAGATGGATGTAATTGTAAACAGGAAAACTGTAAAGCAGAGTTAATGAAGTTCATCCCCTCATAATGGTGACTGAGTCTCTGCTTTCCAAGAGCTAACATGCACTAATGGAGTATGTGACTGCAGTTTTCTTTCATACCTGCTTTTTTATCACTGTTCATCTTTTCACTACACAGGTCCTATTTTTTTTATTTCCTTGAAATGTCTTGGTATGAAGAAAAGTTACATGGAGCCACTACTTAGTTGGTATTTTTATATTAGCTTGCCTTCTGCTGCTGCCATGAGCTACAAGCTAGGCTATATAAACAGCAAGGATTGCCTACTAAGTAGTTACTAACAAATGTGAAATATTTCTGGATGGAATCACTCTTCCTGGTTCTTTCATGGGTTACTGAGTCTGCATGAATTTTCTTGGTTGCAGTCAGTCAGTGATCTATTTGGTCCTGCGGCAATCTGTAGCCAAATACACACGTCTGTATTTCACTGGACTATCTTCTTTATTCCCGTAGGTAACAGTGGCTAAAAATGTGACGGAATATCAGTTCTGTTGCAGCTCGATGGGAGAAAAAGAGGCGGAGCTGTTTCCTCCATATACTGCACATCTTGAGGAAATGCATCTTTAGTGAAAGAAAATCCACTGATAATAAGTGAATGAAATGACAGTAAGGCTTATTGAGTTCAAGAAGTGCAGGTAGGAAAATAAGAACTGGTCTCTGCTGTAGTAACAGCTACCATGAGATGAGGGGATGAAGGAATGGGGAGAAGAGATAAATGGAAGAGAAAAGAAAGAAAATACATCATCAATGGAACTAGTTTTTAATTTTGGGAATTTCTTCTCAGAGAGGTTTCTTTCTCCTAGACCAACCTCTTTTTATTCTGGTCTGAAATCAAAAAGTACAACAGTTTTTCAGGGATTCATGGTTCAGATGAGATAAAGAGGTTGAAGGAAGCAAGTCAGTTTGAAACATTTATTCAATGTATGTATATATATACAGGAAATATATGTTTATGTGTTTATCTAACAGTAAAAATTTGTATGTCTCAGTGATGTTTGACGATGTCATACTTGACAGTGAATTCATGTTTTAAGCAGTGATATGCCAGGTACTGCAGGTGTACTGCAATGCATGCATGATGACACTGAATGTGTCACAGCATTGGGGACTTTCAAAGAAAAACTCACATAACTTTACAACTTGAGCTGAAAAATTTGGCTTCTGGGGAAAAGTAGATGAAGCTTAGGCACGGGCAGTATCTTAATATGTTGAATGGAGGGTGCACATAAGCAATGGATTACATACCCATTTTCAGCTCAGTGTTGCAACAAAGGAACCAGCAGCTTAAGAAAATATGCCTGAATGAAGTCACAGCTCTGAATGTGTATACTGTGAGTTTTTAAAATAGAATCCTGTTGAATTGAATAGAATCATAATCTCCTACGCTGCATGGGTGGTACTCAAGACTTTAGGGGAATGGATGATAAGTCTGATACTAATGGAAGTCTATTAGAAAGAGATATGAATTTATCTTGCATGTGTCACAGGTCAATTTGTCTTTAGGACACCTACAAGTTGAGTAAATGATAAATGTTTCGTATTTATGTCATTGAATTAAATGGGAAAGGTCCTTCATTCAGCCATTTCCTACTATTATTATCAGTGCCAAACTGCTAATTTGGGAGAAAAAGGAAGGAGAGCAGAAGAAAAAAAATAATCTTGGTAATGAGTGAAGGTGTCAAGACTCAGGGCCCTCTGGGAACACAGAAATATAGAACTGCACTTCAGAGATGGTATAATCTTCAGGAGCAAATGCAGATGGAGGGCCTCTACTGCTGGATCTTGCTGACCAGGGATCTCTGGACATTCTTTAGAGGCATTAGTACTGCAGTCCAGGGAAAGGAGAGGTTTGTTTGTAGAGAGATAGACAAGCTGTTGCATGTCCACAGAGTTGGCTTTTTATGCCAGTAACCAGTATTGCTGACCATCAGAAATGGTGCTCCTTTTGGTGGAGAAATATGCATTTCTGTTCATTCCAATCACCCACGGCTTACCTAAGAGAGAAATCAGTTCAGGAGTTTGAGCAGTGGGGGTAGAAAAAACCCATACTTTTAATTTATGTGCCCTATCAGCAAGCACACACATTTAAAGTTTATTTTGTAAAAAAAACCTTGAAAGTATTCTTAGCTCAGTAGTATAAAAGTTGTGATAAAGTCTATGGATTATGTTGAATATATTTAGAAAGTCTGCTAAAATTTAAAGAAAATTAAATTCAGTTCAGATTTTACAATAAAGGAATCAACATAAATTGAGCACCCTGTGTTATGGCGGTTAGACACTTTTATTCAAAAATTGTATAAATTTTGATTTTAAAGTCCACACTAACGACACATGGTAGAGGAAAGAATGCATTACAGCTGGGCAACTATGGTATTTTTAAGACTACCCACAGTGAGGGAGCATTTGGCTAAGACAAGGTAATAGTTTGCAGGTTTCTCCTACTTATGAAACCTGCTCTTTTTTGCTTTTCTACTCACTTAGCTAAAAAAACTTAAATTATTTTATTTTTCCATTTTTCCTTTCACTTTTTGTCAAGTAGTACATGCTTTTTAGGTGCTGAATGTATAATAATTAATGTTATTTTGATTTTGTGGGGGGTTAATTCTAGCTGATAAGAGCTTTTAACGTTGCTTTTTCCTAACTTGATTTTAGTACTTCTTTAAATATATTTGTATTTGTTTCCTGGAGTTTATCAATCACCTCCAAAAAATCTGAACAAAATTTAAGTATGTACTAAACTCCCTTGAAGCTTTACTGGTATTCTCTTTCCTGTACTTGTCCTTATTTATTTTAGCTGCTACTCAGGTCTAAAGGTTGGATACTTTCCTGTTTTTGCTAGTTGATAAGCTGAAAAATAGTATAGTGAAAGCTGTTCAGATCGGTTCCATGGATGTGCCTTAGGTCCTAATGTAGGCTGCTTGCTTGGTTTTTCTGCTGTGAGCAGGTCATGCAGAGCAGGCGGAAGTACTCCTGGCTCATTCGGAGGGTGTGGAAGGCGTCTCATTTCCCTTCCTGGCTGGGTTTAAGTGGCCACCCACTGCACACATTACATGCCTGCATGGGGTTAAGATCCACGCTTGCAACCTGCACTTGAGGCAAGAACTGAGGTTGCTTTTTCATCCCCAAGATGAGGCTTGGTCCTTTCTGCCACGGTGTCTGTCACTGACCGCTAAGCTGCCCGGTTGCCTGCGGGCGACAGTAAGCGCTTGGCTAGACAGGCTAGCTGCGTGCGGTGCAGCTCTTTATTTGTCTCCCGAGCTGTCAGCTCCACAGCAGGTGGAGCAGAAGCAGCCGATATAAAAGCAGCGACAGCAGGAACAAAGGAGCGAGAGCGGTGCTCCATAGCAGCACCCAGGATTTTATTATCAGGGACGGGAGGCTACGAGAGAGACTTCGTGGAACAGTTGCACAGGGCTTTAAGGGGAACAAAAAGGGGCGGATATAAAGGGGAGGATTCGGGGCTCAGCAAATCAGGGAATAATAAGGGGTGACAGGTATCCAGTAATTTTTGAACAGGGGAGGAACATATTTGAACTAACCAAGCAACATAATGGAGTAACAGAACTTTCCAGAACTTGATGAATATTAAAAATAACTCCGAGGGGAAAGGGGTGGAACTGGAACTTGGATTGACAACCTAAAACTCGGGAGAATCAAGGGATTCCCCAGGCTTACCTTCCCCATTCCCCTCAGAATCACTGTCCTGAGGGGAAAAATCAATCCATTTGATTTCATTAATTTTCATAGAGAAGGCAGGCTGGGTCACTGCCACAGGTATGTAGGAGAAGAAGTAGTGGTAGGTGTAGCACTGCTCAGTTTTCATGTAGTGAGTGACTTGTTAGTTTGTGCACACAAGAAAAGAACCCATCCATTTGTTTGCCCTCTTGAGAAGATGGGGGCTGAAGCCTTAATTTCTCAGCTCTTTCGAGAGAGCGTACCCTTTCCAGCAGCCCAGGAACAATTGGAACATCTATCCAGCTCTTACTCAGCCTGGACCAAGAACAAGACAAAGAAAGAAGATTCCTGAGCTCCCTCGGTGTAAAACAGAAGAGTTCCCTAAAGAAATGTACCTGCATTCAAGCCCTTTGGACCACTCTACTCATTTTCTGTGGTAGAGTTCTAAGTTGCATAAACAGTATTTAAAGCAGATCTCTGCTGGGGGTTTGTTTAGTGTGGTACAGAGTCAGGTAGAAATAATCTTAGTCATTCACCCAGAGTCATGACATCAAGAAGTGGGAACTGGACCTGAGTCCTCAATCCTTGTTGCTTTCCCTTTCAGTACTGATCTTATTTAATTTCTTCTTTGGTAAAGTGGTTCAAAGATTACCTACATTAATCATCTCTGTTACCAAAAAAGTCGATTCAGGCTCCAGGACAAAAGCCTTTTTATGAAGCAGAGAGTCTTATTAAAATATTAACTAAAGTCTCTAGAAGATCCCTTATAAAGACTACTGTTACTACAACACCAAGTTGCTTTGTCAGGGAAAACAAGATTATGGTAGAAAGATCAAGCTTAACTTCTTTTTTTTTTTACCTTACACTGTAAATTATGGTTGTTTCTATAATGATTATTAGTTATCTAAAAGAAAGCTTTACAGGGGGGAATATCTTAAGCTTGCTTTCTTCTGCTCTGTTACTGCTCATGGCCTGATTTTATTCAGTGAGACATTAAGTCAGTTTCAGCAATAACAATAAATGAGTATACTTGGACTTCCTGTGCCTGGGAGAAATACTGAGTAAGTTTGCCTGTGGACAAGGTGATAATCATCATGACATTGCTCCTTTCTGTTCATGCTCTTAGCTTTGCACCCCCTGTGCAGGGCAGTGCTATGAGTGTGTCACCTGCCACAGACTGTGTGAGAGTCCTTCAGACGTGGGATGCCACAAGGGAGGGGCTGGTGGCAGTACTTAGAGCACTGTCACTCCTTGCCAGATTGTGGTCTTTCACCTTTGAGTATCCCTCTATGGCTGTTTCATTTCTCTGAATAGCTCCTTACAACAGCATCCAGAACTGATGAAAATACTTTGATGTTTGAATTAAGTTTTTTTTTTTAAGCATCATCTTTCCTCGGTGTTATTTTAAAGACAATGTTTTGCACAGAATGATGTTTTTGCTGACCATTGTCCAATGTTTTACATGATTCTTGTGGGTTCCTTCCAACTTAAGATATTCTATGATTCTATCTCTGGTGTCCCACAGGCAGAACTGAGCAGTTCATTTCCTAACCTGTCCTTCACTTTAAACACACTTTTCTCTGAATCTGGGAGGGAAAAAGAAAGGACATGGTTTATTTCTTCCCTGTACATCTGATTACTTTGTTATGAACTTACTGCTCTCTGCCAGACAAGGGAAAAACCCAAAACACCACCAACACCACAAGAAAAACCCCAAACCTTTACAGTTAAAATGTAATCTCTTTATGACCTACAGGCTTCCTAAGTATAGTTCTGGTACTGTCAGATGGGTGTTGTGCTTTCTGGGCTCAGAAATAATCAGTGATCTTCGTGTTTGCTGTGTCTTAATCCAAGCAAGTGGGCTTTCAACAGATCAGTTCAGAGTTTGTGAAGGCAAGACTCAAGTTTTTGAAAGCTGCCTCTGTTTTCAGTCACCCAAATCTGATAAAATATAAATATAAAATGGACATCCAGATGCCCGTCTGACAGCTTTGAAAGTCTTAGCTTATGTGATCTCTGTTGCAATTGCCAGAGTAACTGTCCATGAAGCCTGACAAGTGATTCAAGGAAATTATTGGTAGCCACCATTATGATTTTGTTTTCATTGGCAAAAACATTAGTGTAGTAGCTTTGCTGTCTTGCCTGAGTTTTTCATCCAGATTGCTAGTAATAAAAAGTATGATTACTTCATTGGAAATGTGCTGCTTGCTATAATTCCTGTAATCATATCTGTTTTATTTTCTTTTTCTTGTCTTAGTTTTACATTTCTTATTATACAAATAAAAGTTAATCAGAAGGTGATGTTTGGCATTTGTAAAGCTTAGACTGTACCTTATATTTGGCAAAAAACTCAATCAGGGATCTTTTCAAGTTTTGATTTTCTTTTTCTTTTACCTCCCATTGCTTACCTATATTAGCATTTGTAAATATTTTGAAAAAAAGAAGAAACATGGTAGAAAACAGTTTCCTGACTACTTTTTAATTTCTTCCTTTTTTTTTTCATACCATCTCCCAATAAAATTTTAAAGCATATATGCCTGACTTCCTTTTCTATATGAAGGGATTAAGTATGATGTTAAATATAATTTGTAGAAACAAATGAGTAATAATGTGCACGATAGATGCTGTGTCAGTATCTTTAAATCATATCTTTATATGAATGTTTACTCATGTGTAAATTATTTTCTCTTTAAGGAACACTGATAAGTAATAAGATGGTGGGTTGACCTTATCTGGATGCCAGTTACCCACCAAAGTATCTCTATGACTATCCCTCCTTCCCTGGACAGGGGAGAGAAAATATAACAAAAGGCTTGTCAGTTGAGATCAGGACAGGACGAGATCACTCACCAGTTACTGTCATGAGCGAAACAGACTGACTTGGGGAAATTAGTTTTATTTATTGCCAATCAAATCCGATTAGGCTAATGAGAAATAAAAAGCAAATAATAAAAAAACCACTTTTCTCCCATCCCTTCCTTCTTTCAAGACTCACAGATTCTTTACTTCCTCCCTCCCTGTTGCAGCACATCAGGACAGGGAATGGTGTCTGCATTCAGTTCATCACACGTTGTCTCTGCTGCTCCTTTCGCTACAGGGAGAGGACTCACACTCTGCCGCTGCTGCAGTGTGGGGTCCCTGCCATGGGCTCTCTCCACCGACTACTCCAACGTGAGTCCCTTCCACGGGCTGCAGTTCTTCACAAGCTGTGCCAGTGGGTCCCTTCTGTGGGGCGCAGTCCTTCAGGACTTCAGGCCCCCCTGCTCTAGAGGGAGTCCCCCATGGGGTCACAAGGCCTTCCAGCAAACCTGCTCTGGTGTGGGCTCCTCTGTCCATAGGCCCACAAGTCCTGCCAGGAACCTGTTCCAATGAGGGTTTCCACAGGGTCACGGCCTCCTTTGGGTACTGCTGGGATCCTCCAGGGACTGGTCTGCTCTGCTCCCCTATGGACTTCCAGGGGCTGCAGGGGCACAGCTGCTTCACCGTGGTTTGCATCATGGGCTGCAAAGGAATCTCTGCTCTCGTGCCTGGAGCACATCCTTCTTCTTCATGGATCTTGGAGTGTGCAGAGTTGTTGGTCTCACATATTCTCTCTCTCTCTCTCTTTCTCTCTCTCTAGTTCAAGTTGCTCCGGCGTTTTCATTTTATTTTCCCCCTTCTCAAGTACAGCATCTCAGAGGCATCACCACTGCTGCTGCTGATGGGGCTCAGCCTTGGCCAGTGGCAGGTCTATCTTGGAACCAGCTGGCATTTACTCTTTTGGACATGGGTGAAGATTCTGATAGCTCTGCACAGAAGGCATCCCTTCTGGGATAGCCTCTCTGCTACCAAACCCTTGCCACACAAAGCCAATATTTACTAGTAGCAAGAACTTATGTGTGAGGAAAGATTAATTTAAGAAAACATTGAAACCAACTTTTTTTATATTCAAAGCATATTTCCCTTCTGTTTATGTAGCACAGACACAGAGCAGTTAAGCTGAGTTTCATTTTATGATAAGAAATCTAGACAGTGATTATCACTGGGTCTAAAGAAAACAAAAATAGTTATGGTGAAAGAAGACTTAGATTATCTTCTGTATTTGGGTATGTCTGTCCTATTAATTTTTATGGCAGTACTAAAGTTAGACTGCAGATGTGTTTTTCTAGTCATCATATAAAAATATCAGAGAACACAGATCCCTGTCTGACAAAGCTGTCAGAGTGGTTATGGCAGTATGCAAGTTGGGGTAAATTATCAATGTTACGAATTTCCAGCATTCCTAGTCACGCAGAGAAATATAGATACAGGCTGGAAGTGGTTATCACTGCTGCTGGTTCCTTAGGTGGCTGTAATTCTGAAAGCACTTCCAAGAACTGATTGGAAAGCAAAAGGCTTGTTTGCCATTCATGTTGCCTTATCTTTTGCAGCCTAGTACATGAAAGGTTTATGGCCAACAGTAAGTATTAAGGATCTGCTTTTAGAGATTTGATAATTTTTGTAAATACTGTAGTTTGCTGCCAGTGATGATGCCTGCTGAGACGGAAGTTCAGATGATAGCGGTCTTGAAAACAGAGTTGAGAAGGTGACTTGGCTTTGAAGTGGTTCCTTTAACTAAAGGTGGAGGGAACAGGTTACCATGCCTGTTCATTTTAGAAATCTGTTGACGAGAGCCAGCTTGTTACCTCTAAGGTCTATGATAGTCTAAAATGGCTTTGTTTTACTGCCATCTATGTGATGCTGTAACTGACTTGTAGAGTTTAACCTCTTAGGGCCAATCTAGAAAAGTATAGATTTCTGTTGCTCACAAACACTCTTGCTCTTGTTATATATGTACACTCTTACAGTGCATTGCATCTTCAGACTCTTTTACAATGCTAATCTAACTCATTACAATATTTAAAGGACAACAGTCTCTCTGCATTTTGTATGAACTGAAAATCTGAAGTTGCAACATTGTCATTGATTAAGCTGTAATAAATAATTGTACTGAAGTGTGGCGTCAACTGATTTCTAAATGCAAAACATCCGTCTGAGAAGTTCTTTCTTTAACGTTATTTTCAAGGCACAGAAATAAATTTGGTGGAGTGATCAAAGTGAATCACCCATGTTTTCCAGTTCAAGCAAATATTTGGAAATGCTCATTACTAAGCTTTATGTGAATTTGGTCTGGTGTGTTAAGTTTCAAAAAACATACAGACATGTTTATTCTAGAGCAACAGCGATCAAACGAGTAGCTGTTCTGGTAGTGAAACACAGTCTGGGTTAACACCTTTATTTTGGGCTATTCAGTCTATCTATTTCAAGGAATTGCTCAGAGGGTAATACTCCGATTTTAACATAAAAATTGCAATTGGTAGAATGAATTTTAATCTCTGCTTTATTTTGCTTCATCTAATACATATGTTTGCTTCATCTACATGTATGCTTAGCTTCAAATATTTTCAGTATTTCACTTTTTCTTTGACCTAGAAATTATAGCACATACTATAAAAGTTATAATTGATTAATATTGTATTCTTTTCAATTACAACTATTTTTTAAATCATACTTAGATATTCTTACCAAATTATTATATACTGTTCTTAAATATTTACTTTTTCTCAATGGTTGAAGCGATATTCAGGAAAAATTTACATATAAATTGCATCTCTGACTCAAAAAATGGCAGAACACACAGGACAAAAGAAAAAAAAGTAATTCCTCAAGTTTTCTATCGAAGGTGGCTTTCAAATCTGTTATTAACAAGTGCTCAACTGTGCAAAAAATTTTAGATTTTTTATTACTTTAATTTTTCCCTAACAAGATTCTGACTTGAAAAGGTAGCCAGATCTTTTGATACACAGGGATACAAGAATAGCAGACTTCTGAAGCCATAATCCAGAATTCTGTCTGATTATTTTGGGTCTCTTTTTTTTTTTTTTTGTTAATGCAGTTTTTTTCCCACATACCTTTAGTATGTTTTAAGTATATGCTGAAAACTGTGTGATCATATGATTAAAGACAATATCATAATGCATATCTTAATCATGTATCATAAGCTCAGGAAATTAAATCTGCAGAGGCTGTGTCTTGACATTTTTCTAAAATTTGCATGTGCATTTTCTTCAAGCTTTCTTATCAAATTTTTAGCTTTTAAAAAAATTATTAAGAAGCATACACCACATGTTATGCACTGACCGCTGACATGAAATTCTCCCGTTTCAACCCCTGTTAGCTGTTAGTGAAGTGTGCAGAGTCTCTTATAGCTGCTGTATGCTGTCTGTCCTCCCTCACGTCAGTCATTAGTAGTGTCTGGTGCCTGCAGAGTGCTCTGTGGATGGGTTTCACAGCTGTGTGCTGATGGCTGAAGAGCGCTGAAATGTGCAAGATGTACATCCCATTGGCTCTGAGTTGTGCAGAGATGTCTGTCCCAAGCCAAAGGATGCTTCCTGTGAAACATGAAACTTGACTCTGGAGCTGTAAGTCTGCAGCATTATCTCCTCTCAGCAGGCAGTTAAGAATCCTTTTGTCAAAATGTCCTACCTCCAGAAATAGTTGCTCAAAATAGCAAGTTCTTGCCACTGATAGCCTGCTATGTTCATTCTTCTGGCTGTCATATGATCTGCTATTAGTAACCTTATAACCTCTCTTGTGAACTGTGGCGTTGATTGGAAACTTGGGGTGAGAAAGCAAGCTTCCATTTCCTGGATAGGCTTTCTTATTAATTGTGATTTCGATTTCCTGAGTCTTCAGCATCTTCATGGTCTAGAACAGTGCTCAGTGGATTGCAAACATGCTGGAACAGGACTTCAACATGAGCATCTCCTGTGACATCATGAGACTTACAGTATCCAGACCATGTATCCTGCCTCATACTGCACCAAATGTCTCCCTCCTTCATCTCTCTCTGCTGCACAGGGTGTCATTTTTCCCTTCCCACTTCTGTACTAGGTTTGTCCACGTCCCATCTGTTGTATCCTTGAAACCCACCTACTCTTAACTCACTTGCTTTCTTAATTTGGCCCCCTTAAAATAAAAAGGCAAAGAGCTCTGCTCCAGTATATGGTTCAGTATTAGAAGTGATCAACTATGATGTCTCTCTCTCCTAGTATCAATTTAGTTTATCTGGACATCATCTGAGCCCTTTTTCATACCTCTCTGTATCTTTTCTTCTTTTACTACTTTTCCCATTCCCTCCCACCATAATCCTTCCCATTCTTCCAGGCCTCCTTCTTTATTTCAGTCCTGCCTCATTTTTCTTCTTACAACCTTTTTTTTTCCCTGTTCCTTTTTCTGCTTTGTGGGTGTCAGGCTGCCACTTCCATCATTTGGTATCATTTGGCATAACTGAAAGCAAGTTAAAACAACATTATATTGCACTGACACAGAAGAAAACCCAAGTGGATTGAAGTCAGGTGGTGCTGTCATCTGTCAGTCTCTTCTGGATATTGCTCTTCTACCTCAGAGACATATTTGAAGCAGTTCCTGAACTCCATTGTACGTAGGCACATCAGGCGGGGTGTATGTTGTAAAGATCCTGGTACTGTTTCAAGTGAGGTCTGACATCCTCCCTAGGTTGCCAGCTCATGTATGGAAGAAAGATGTGGCTAGTGGAGCAGAAACCATGTCAGGACTCCCAAGTTTTCCTCATAAATCAACACCCTTGGACTGAAAAATACATATCTAACCTGATAATGCTGTCGTAAATGAAGAAGGTTTGACTAGTGTGAGTAATGGTGATTTGGAAGCAAGAGTAATATCTCATGTGTACTTGTAGTCTCTGGCATGTGATTTTGTTCAGTAAGTGAGATGTGGTTCTTTAAAATACGAAACAAACATGAACTTAAACTGTTAAACTTCTAATTGCATAATTAACTTCTGGAGAAAAATGTAATTGTTGGAATGTATTTTCATCTGACTTTACAAATGGTTAGGCAACCTTCCAGTCCTGCATTTTGAAATTAAGATTACATTGCCACTTTCTAAATAAGACACATGTAAATTTTGAAGAAGTGTGTAATGAATTCTGGTAGTTCCTGTGTCAGTTATGCTGACAGAGTGATTAATAAAATCACTATGTGATTTTACTCATACAGTCGTGGATAGTATCTTTTGGAAGAGTGTTTCATTCTTAGTCAAATTGAAAACACCTCTCTGTGCCTTACTGTGCACCTTATCAGAGAACCTCACACTGTTCTGTTCATTCTTGACTGTAGAAACCTCTGTTTGCACTAAAGAAATGGGAATAACACTGGCTTTTCTAAAATATTTGCAGTCAGGCCAACAAGGCCTCTTAATGGATGGGAGTGATAGACATAGCAAGTATTTGTCGTTGTCCCTCGCAGTTTCCAAATCAGAGGGGGGGAAGTGCTTAAATGCTGCTGAGTCCAAGGGAAGTCACAAGGGATGTGTCCATAGTGGGGGTGAGGCATATGCTGTGGGGTCCCCATCTGACTGGTGCTTCACTGATATAGGTAGAATTAAGGTTGATTCATGAAGCAGGTACTGAGTTCCTGAGGGTGCTGTTGCTGAAACAGCCCTGACATTTTCTGGGGTGCCACCCAATGGCACAGCAGATACACGAAGGTAGTTCAGTCTCACTGTTGAAGTGATTGGTCAGAATTCTGGGCGAAGAAGATCCTGAGTCCAAAATTTCATCAGCAGGCCCAAGGTCTGTAGTCACAGTCCTCTCCATGAGTCACTCAGGGGTTTAAGCAGCTGTGGAATTACAGAGCAATGGCCACAGGCAATACTGCAGCTGTCACACTATCTGAATATCATGAATTCATTAATCACAAAATTTGTCGTAATGTGATTGTCCCTGATCTGGGGATGTGTAGTTGCCAGCAAGATTGTCAGGACTGCACTTTGACTCCCCATGGAAATAGTTTTTATTTACTGTATAATTAGTTGGTAAGTTAAATGGCTGAATAATGCAAGGCCTGACATTAAGTTTGATGCTGGTTTTCTGGCAGCCCTTCAGGGCAGTGCTCTTCCTCTCAGTGTTCCCAGCATAATTAAATATCATTCATCCTTTGAAGGACTTCCCAGGTAGGAAAGAAAAAAAAAGAGAACAGTGGGAGCAGGGAGGATGCAGGAGAAACAGAGCAGAGCAAGAGTCCTTAGTGTGGGGGAAAGGGGAAAGTGGGAACAGGACAGGGACAGTATTTGGGGCAGGTGGAGGTGGTTAACACAGCTCTTTCACAAGTAGCTGAGAGCAGCTGAAGATTTCTAGTGATTCAAAAGCACAAACAAGTTATGGTATCAGCTGATGCATTATAGTATGCTCTGCATGTTTAATAACACATCCCTTCGTCTTTCTGGTACTCTTTTTTGGTAGATATACTTGTAAGCATTAGAAAAATGTTTTAGCAGGATGACTGACCATGTTTTCAGAAGTGGCCATTGCTTTCAGATAGCTCAGTTTTAAATGCATAACTTGAAATACACCAGGATATCATTTCAGTGGGGTTTATAGCCACAGTTTCTGTTTACTGTACTCTGAATTTTGGATACAACAGTTGATTTTGAACCACAGATTTACTTGGTGGGATCCATGAAGTTGTTGTTCCCTTGCAAAACTACTCGCCCCAAAGGAACTTCCAGTCCCTATATGACAGCATTAGGAAAAAAACCTTCTAGATTCTGAGTGCAATGTGTGCATTTTATTCAATTCTGAAAGAAAGTAAAAGAAATATACTGCAAGAAGAGCATATGATGCTAATTTGCATTCCTGAAAGTTTGTGCTAGTGGAATTTACAAGTTCTGATTATGGGACTGTAGTTTATAGAAAATAAAAAGCATTTTGTAGCTTACTTAGGAAGTTAAGAATTACAGCTTTGCAGTTTTCATTGAGAGTCAGTGATGATAAAGAGAATAGAAATTTACTCTTCACTGAATGAATATGAGTAATTCAGGCTTTTTTCCCCTCTCGGCAAGGATAAAAGGAAGGCAATGGGTGGCACAGGATGTATTGAATTAAGAAGTTAAAAATACAGAAGTGAGTTTAGAATGGATCTTAGGGTAACAATCAGAAAGCATTCATATAACAAGTCTGTTGATGGGTTTGGATCTAAAAGGTAGGTGTTTGTAGGCAGATTAGATGAGGGATCAGATCCTGGAGCTCATGGATTTACACTAGTTGAGTTTCTAGCACAGGGGGCATGCAATTCCTTTGGGGGTCTGTTTTGCTGCTATTCTCCAATGCTACCTCTGATCATTTACAGTGAATATTATTGGCAGGGAAAAAAATAATCGGGGAATCAATGTGGCAATCCTGACAAGGATCTGGTGTTAATTTTATGATAATGTGCATTTTCTGCAGCTTTGCTGTTGTCATCTTTCATATGCCTCTTTAAACTACCTGATTTTTGCTGTGAGCCTAAGTGCTCAGAGCTAAATTGGGGCTGACTACTGCCACTGCTGAGGGCGGGAGGGCCACAGAGCAGAGCATTGCTGCTTTTGACCTGAAATCTTGCTGAGCATGACCATCTCCTCAGGGAGCTGCAGCTAAAGGTGTGTGGTGCCCTGAGCCCAGCAGTGCCACAGCTCTGGCATATATGTTTTTGTGCCTTGCTGGGTGTGATCCAGAGCAGGAGGCAGAGGGACCCATTACTACATCTTGCATTCCTCACTTGGATACCTTTTTTTTGCTGTGCTGATGGAATATCAGTGAAATGCCATACCATTTATTTACAATGCTGTATGTATTCATTAGATGTGTGCAGAATAAAGTAGATATACAGTGAGTCTGCAGGGAAAAAAATAATCGGGGAATCAATAGCTGGAGAAACACTGCTATTAGGCTGTCAGCTGTTCTCAGCAGAGTATGGCAAAGCAAACTTCAGCCAAGTGACCTGGAAAGACATATGCTTTATCAAGGAGTCAGCCTGCTTCCCGGGCGATAAAGTACCGCAAGTGAATGGTCGGTGGCTGTGTGCTGACCTGTGTGCTTGTCTGCCCTGCTGCAAGCAGATTCTGCTCTTGCCCTGCCTCTGCTAAAAAAACACACAAGCTCTTACAGCTCACACACAGACGAAGGAAGTTATTTCACTGGAGTAATTTTTATTTAAGTTGGCCTTTTCCATATCTTTCCATAAAACCATCAAGTCTGTTGCTAGTGTGCCAGCAGGTAGGTTGAGGCTGTAGTCTGCTGTGCTGACCAGGGTTTTAGCTGTCTGATTCACTAAGGTATCTTGACTGTCTGTACCCTTCTTCTACCTTCCTTATGTGCCATATGCTCTTTGCTTTATTTACTATCATATATTGTGTTTTTATTATGCTGAGTCCTGAGATCTGACATGGATTTTACACACTAGAAAACCACCGCTGTCACTGTGCTCTTCCTTATATAGGAGTTGATGTAATCATCTCTCTGTTTAAAACTAAATTTTCAAAGGAACACTGTAGTATTTTATGCTTTGAAATTAGGCTGCTTTCAAAGCTCCTACGTCATACAATCACTAATCCTGAAGCATTGCTAGCAGTAAAAATGGGAAGGAAAATATTTTAGGTATGTTTAGCAGGGTCTGGATTCTCCTATCTCATCACTTCTGTTGGTTTCCAAGCACAATGGCAATTCTTAGATCCTTCAGAAATTCAGACATGGGGCTAATTCCAGCAGGAGAACACACCTTTAATGGAAGTAAGGTATTATCAGTCAGAATACTTTGATAATTTAAGAATTAGCACCTGCTTTCTCCCCAGCCTACTGCCTGGTGCTCTCAGGATCTCAGTGGAACCTGCAGTCTTCTGAACACATGCATTCTTTTCCAAAATATATGATTGTGTTCAAAAACACATGAGCTCTGCCACACTCTTTTCTACTGACTTGCTTTGAGTAGTAGGCATGGTTTATCTTGAACACTCAGAGACCTGCTGGAAGGACTATAATGCAATTAATTAACTAAAAGGAATATCGTGACGAGTAAAGAGCAAGATGTTGAATATTCTTTGCATGTGCATCTCTTAGCTTCATAATGTGTGCAATCTGAGTATTCATTTAATGTTTTCTTTTTTTCTGGGTATTTAATTTTCCCTATTTCTTCACCTTCCTTCAGAAAGCTCATAATTGAGAAATGTAACGAGGCCCACATGTTCATCAGTACTACTGAAAGAGCATAATTAATTGCAGGAGAAAGGTGTCACTCTAGGGGCAGATCAACCTCTAGTGGTCAGCAGGGTTTTGGAGATACAGCATCAGTGGTACAGAGGGACTCAGAATTCACTTTAAATGGTTTTGAGGGGCATAGTAGCACTTCAACACTAACTGCACTAACTGATGAAACATTCCTGCTCTGTAAAAAAAAAAAAAAAGTGTAATCAATACTGTAAGGCACACATTTGAATGTATAGGTGCATAGACACGCATCTGTCGGCTCATGGATCTGGGAAGTTCCAATATCAAAGCAAACCAAAAGGGACAGAATAAATTTTGACATGAAACCATTGCACACTTCTTTCTTTGGCTTTGCTGAACCTGGCTTATTATTTCTGCTCTGACTGGTTAGTGATAACTCCTTGCCAGATTGCATATGTCAGACCTTCAACCCAGGCTCTTTGATCAGCTTGTGATGACATTTTCCTCCTCCCCACCTACCCTTGCACTTCTGGATATCAGCAAGTCTGTAATATTTTTCTTTTAAATTTGACATTTGAGCATTTTCACATTGACAGTTTGTTTTTATGCTGCAAGAATGGATGTTTTTGCCCCCTTTTTGGCTTTTTGGTTTTTTTAATTACAGCCCCTGACTAGCCTAGCCAGCTTGTTTCTAGCAGATTGTTTCCTTATCTGCCAAGAAAGAGGCAATCAAAATTATGCAGAACTTCTCTGTACAAACTGGATTATCATTATACCAAGCTCTAGCTTTCTGTTTTATAAAAGATTTCCTTCCATAGCCGATTTACTTCCACAGCCTTTTGCTTCCTTCCCTCCCTCCCTCTCCCTGCCTTTCCAATCTTGTTTGTGGGACAGACAGGCTTGCCAGCAAAAAAACCCATAAAATCCTGTCCTTCATTGCCCTTTTAAATTAATTCTCTGTTGTCTGCGAATGACTGAAGCAAATAGTACTTATATTAAAATCTGTAGCCCTGTGGGTTCTGATGATTTTAGAAATCTGTTCAGTGCACAATCCTGGGAAACCATCATGTCATCCTCCTGGGCATCAACCTTTAACAGATTTGTTTACTGTTTTTCATAGAGTGGAAACTTAAACAAGGATCAAGTGAAATCCTTAGAAAGTTGATGATCTCTTCATTAATACACTTACAGCCTTTGGGCTGGCCTACACAGTTATCTGTTGCTCATGTGTTTGCAATTTCAGAGACATTTTGTAAAATTTCTAAACCAGGAAGCTGATATTGCTGATATGTTGGGGGTTTGTTCAGTTTTGTTTGTTTGTTTGTTTGTTTTTCATGGAAGCTTTTAGCTGTGTAGAATGTCACCTGGTTTATTAGCTTCTGGTAAATTAACTGCAAATATCTCTGATTTTCAGTCTCTCGACTCCTGTGTGTGAATGTTTGGTTTTCATGTATTTTTCAGGTTCTTGTCCTTTTAAATTATTTAAAAACTGTACTTCCACATTGTCTTTTCTGGATATTTATTGAAACACTTATTCCAGTAGAATATCACATTATCTTACCTGAAGCCAGATAGCGTGTTTTGGGGTTTTGCTTGTTTGTTTGTTTGGTTTTTGGGGCAGGTCTGATTGTTTGCTCTTGTGCTCTTAGTACTGTTTGTGATGATACTCCTATCACTGGACTAAAATAAAATCATTAAGTAGGCTTACAATGGAAGCATTTTTGTTATCATCTGTCCTCATGTACTGCAGACAAGAAGAGATATTATGATTTGCTCTTTTTTCTCTTTGCAAAGAGACGCTGGAATGAAGGATTACATTCAGGGTAATATCAATTTCCTGGCTGTTTTGTAACAAGATTAAGGGGAGGGGTGGGAGGAGGCCAATCTACCTATTCCAACTAATGACTATCTCACACCCACCTTTACTGGAAAAGAACATAACATGGAGAGCGATGGTTGTGCAGAACAGCAAACTCCGGTGACCACTACCGTTAGGAAGTTGTTCGATTTTTGGAGAGCTCCCCCATGAGGAAGACCAAAGACAAATGATTTTTCTTATAATGTGAACCTTATGGTATAGGAAATTGCTCTGCCACTCAGTGTTTCCCTGGTGGAATATTTCACTTTTATCTTGGTTGTACACTCCTTCAGTGCCATGGCACAGGATTGCGTGCATGACTCCTATGAGTTGGGATTTGCAGGGGCTCAGAAGCTGCTCCATGATGCTGTCTCCTGGTTTGGGCACTTATGTGTGACCTGGTCACCTGAAAGCACAGCTGCACAAAGAAGCTGGCTTACCCCAAGGTACCATTTGTACCTCACTAAGAAGCAAAGATGTGGCAGCGGTGATAAGGGTTATCCACATCTTATAAACTATTTCCTTTGGCTCCCTGAGGTGTAAGGTCTGACTCTTATCTCTTGCCTGGATAACTATTTTGGTATGGGTCCTGAAGGTAGGTGGCTTGGGGCCCCTTCTTAAATGTGTATCATAGCTAGCACCATTTGATTCCGTCATTTTCCCCTAACTGCAGCTTTTCAAAAGACATGACTTTTTGATCAGACCACCCAACTGACGGAAGTAAACCAGATCAACACCTTAGTTATCTATCCTTAATTAAAATAAAATCCTCAGACCCTGAGTGATTTGAAACATCAAGAACAAAGGAGTCAGAAAAGTTAATTACCAGGAGGGGCATGCTTACAGTAAGATGCAAGACAGATTGTGTGCATATGTATGTATTAGTGTTGGTTTGGTTGGTTTTTTTTTGGTTGGGTTTTTTTTTTTGTTTGTTTGTTTGTTTTCTCTCCCTAATGGAGGTAATAAAGAGGCTAAGATGAAGTTGAGTAGCAGATAGGATGAGTGAGGAAAAGGGGTAAGTGTGGATTTTGTCACTGACTTTTTAAGATTGATATATAGGAAGAAGGTAACTGACAAGTTACAAAATGGTAGCATCTCATTGTAATGTGGTTGATAATTTAAACATATGCATTTCTAAGTTCTGATCCATAATAAAGTTGGAATATGAAAATGTGAAGTTTGGCACTCTCCATGTTAGATTTTCCTCTTGAGGAATTATGTTTTAGAAAGCAACTACAAGGTGTAATTATAACATCAAATTTATTATGTTGGTTTCCATACTCAAATTATTTGTACATTCCAAAGTAAATGGCTATCACAGAGAATTCTGTATTGAATTCTTGTGTTTTAGGTTTAATGGAACTTCTTTAATGTTTTGCTTTCAACTTTTAATTGTGGCCTTTTGTAATTTATCCACTCTATGATAATGCATGAAGATAATCCACTAAGAAGAATATTCTTCTTAATTAGACATGGATGGATGGATGGATGGATGGATGGATGGATGGATGGATGGATGGATGGATGGATGGATCTTTCTTGCTTCTCTGTGAGATCACCTATAGGATATGTCTGAAATGCAAATGACTTTATCTAAAATACAGCTAAACCTAATTTAACTGATGTAGTTACTAGCTACTCCTAACATCTGTGAAAATTATTTCCCTCCAGGCTGTTTTAATGTCAGCTTGCTATTTGGGACTAATTGTGAACATGTGATTATCATCACATATTATGTAGAATAAGAAAGCAGGGGCAAGGTATAGAAGGTAGGTTGACTTGATAGCTTGAAATTACTTATTCTTCAATTTTGCTTTGTCACTTTCTCTATTCATATATTTACAGTTTATATAAATAACTCTGTGTTTCATTTGGCTTGGTGTTCCAGAGGGAAAAAGGGAACATAATATCTTTGTAGGAGAGGAATAATTTTCTTTCCCAGAGAAAAGTTACTTGGCTAAAGTGGGTAACATTGAAAAACCAGTTTTCTGAAAAGACCACAGTCTTTTGCAAATGGCCTACGGATATTCTATTTTCATTTATTATGAAGAGTAGAAATGCTTGAAACCAAACTAGAGCAATGGACTGGTTACAGGTGTGTAGACATTTGTCAAACACTTTGTTCAAGTCTTCACTGAGCTTTGGAAGCAGCACAAAGGGGTAGAAATAGGCCATGCTGGCCATCTAAAAGTGTGATTCTTCATCTGTGTGGAAATTTAGACATGTGATGTTACTGATGGTGTCAGAGTGTCCATAGAACTCATTGTTCTGGGGTGGGGCACCTGGGATGGGGCAACCCTGGCTGTGTGTATAAACTGGGGAATGGCATGCTGGACAGGGAAAGGGACCTGGGGTCTTGGTCAGTGGCAAGTTGAACATGAGTCAGCAGTGCCCTGGCAGCCAGGAGGGCCAAGCGTGTCCTGGGGTGCATCAGGCCCAGCATGGCAAGGGAGGAGATTGTCCTGCTCTGCTCTGCACTGGGGCAGCCTCACCTTAAATATTGTATTTTTGTCACCACAGTATAAGAAGCATGGAAAGTTATTAGAGAGCATCCAAAGGGGGGCAACAAAGGGGAAGCTGTACGAGGAGTGGCTGAGGCCACTTGTTGTGTTCAGCCTGGAGAAGAGGAGACTAAGGGGAGACCTCACTGCAGTTACAACTTCCTCGTAAGGGGAAGAGGAGGGGCAGGCACTGATCTCTTCTTTCTGGTGTCCAGTGACAGGACCTAAGGGAATGGCCTGAAGTTGTGTCAGGGAAGGTTTAGATAGGATATTAGAAAAATGTTTTTCACCCAGAGGGTGATTGAGCACTGGAAGAGGCTCTCAAGGGAAGCGGTCGCAGTGCCAAGCCTGACAGAATTCAAGAAGAGTTTGGACAGCCCTCTCAGGCAGAGGGTGTGATTACTGAGGATGGTGCTGTGCAGGAATAAGAATTGGACTTGATGATCCTTGTGGGTCCTTTCCAACTCAAAATATTCTATGATTCTTTGATTCTGTGATTCTATGATCAAGAGCACCACCTTATTGACAGTCAAACCACTTTCTGAAATAACTATAATAAATCAAAGTATAAAACCTCTTCTGTATGTTATTTCTAGCCTTCCTGTGCTGTGTTGAATTTTATGTAGTTCTGACTTGAAAAGCAATTCTCTGAAAATTACATAACAAGATTCCATTTTGTATCATCTTTTTGCCTCTCATAAGTGCACACTTTACAAGTAAATTAGTATTATTTTTTTAATGCATCTTTAACTATCTACTGGCATGTCTGGAAGTAAGGACTGAGATTCTGACCATGGTTTGTTTATATTATTAAAAGGTTTTCCAGGTGAATCGTGTTCAGGACCTTCATATTTGCATCAGATCAGAGTTAGCAAGCTGTTCTGTTGACTCAGGAATGAAAAGCTCCAGTTTGTGCTGTCTGTGTTAGCTCGGGTGGTTTCACAGGACTAAAGTGCATTTTTCATTTTCATCTTGGCTGAATATATACTGCACTAGTGCATGTGAAATGTAATACTATGCTTCACCCTGGTTCTGCAGTGGTATTTCTTTAACAATTCCCAGTGGAGAGCTGTGGCCTGCCTTATGGCCAGTTTGCTGCCAAAAACTGGGATGGGATGGTTGCAACTGATTCCTACCTGAAAAAGGCATCAAGCAGCATGAAGCTATTGGTAGAATGATTGCACTGGAGGAGTTTAGTAAAGACTGCAGAAAATGGTAGGATGATGAGAAAGACAGAGAAAAGACAGATGTCTTTCCAGAATTCATGGGGCTGAACTGTGGTGCAGACTGCAGTTTGTTGCTAGAGAGAGCAGTCATGATGCTGACTACTTAAGCAAAATGGACCTGTTGAGTAAGAACAACTTTCTCACAGACAATCAGTTTTTAAAGGTATTTAAATGCTGACCTAATGGTGATTTCACCAAGAGTTAAATGCTTAAATAACACATCTCTATTATTTAACACACACGGATATCTTTGCTGTCTTGTGTGATACTATTATCTGCATAGGCATCTAAATGGTAGGAAGAGCTGTGCAAATAAAGATACACTGAAGGAGAATATCCTCATTCATTATAAAAATGACCTTTGGAAAATACATGATGTATTAAAAAAATTGCTGTCAAGGTAATATGACCTAGTACACCCATGCTAGACACCAATTTAAACAGAAATTCTGGTTAAATTGGATTTTAATACCAACATGAATTTTATTCCTATTTCTCCTGTGTATTTATCAGGCAGTAGTGTACAAGTGACAGTACTACTCAATGGCAGAGAATTTTGTTGTTAAACATCAGCGTCCTGGCTAGAATTCTACGTTTTCCATCAATCTTTGTTGTCAGGTTATTATAGATTATCCATGGTTGTTCCAGGGTTCTGTTATTTAATGGTGTATGGTAGATATGACACAATATCTGATGTGATGGTAGACACATGCATTTGTGTTGCGCATTAAACATCACTACTGCCTGACATTTTAGGTCTCTGAGCATCTGGAATGCAAATGTTGCTATTCAATGTCTTAAATTAATGTGAAGCTATCCTAAGTAGGTGTTCATTTGAATGTCATTACTTTAATTGGTCTGCATAGATTTCTGTCAGAATTTTTAAGGCTATTGTAATGTTGCAGAGAAGCAGTAGGTTGAATGCACTGCTTGTAATCTGTGACTGTAAACGTGTTCCTAAGCAGTTTCCAAAGATACATCATGTTGGAAGTTTAGGTAGAAGTATACTATGATTGCCAAAGTACCTGAATTATTGTAATGCCAAATGACCCATAATTTAACCATTAATTGTTGGGAAGAAAGAAGTGGGGAATTTTTTTTTTAAAATTCATTTGAAGATTAAGCTGAATTCTCCCCAGTATGTGTGGTAGTATTTGCAAGTTAAAATTATGTCTTTGATCCCAAACCACAATTGTTCTAGAAGCATTTCACTCATGTTTTCTAAAGGATTTTTCTGTGTTCCTACAAAACATAAAATGTTCACTTCAGCTGGTAAACAGACTTTCATTGTTGTTTTAAGAATATGAAAGATGATAGTTTAATTAGAATACAAAATACGAAGAAAGGAACAGAAATGCTATTTTAAATTATTCTTAACTGAATATCAGTTTTACAGCATGCAGTGTACAAGTGTGTATAAGAAGCACTTTTTTCTGATGGAAATTGTTTGCAAATGAATCTTCAAAGGCACCCAAGTGATGAGGATCAACTCTAAATTGCTTATCTGCCCTATATGTCTTCAACATATGAAAAACACATGGTTGGGCCCATTCTTAATGGATGCTGTTCTTTTTTTACTGTGTATTTTACCCATGGACCACCACTGTGTCAAGCTAATACAAATTCAATTTCAGGGCATGTTCCATCTATATGATACAGTCTCCTAAATCCTCAAATTTAAATTTCTACATAAGGCAGGGATAAAGCAGGTTGGTTTTGCAGCCAGAGTTTCTGTTTGACCAAGGTAGAGCAGCTGTAGCTCTGAACATGGAAGTGCGCTTCACAGACAGGGAAGTGAGTCCAATATACAGGTCTCCAAGAATGCAGCCATTGGGGTTCCTTGTTGACTTAGCTAAAAGCATCAGGCTGTTTTAATTCTTTACCAATTCTTTTCCATTTGAGATGTTTGAAATATGGAATGTATTTAATTTAAAATATTAGACTTAAATATCTAAAATATTCAGCTGACATCTTATTATGTCATCACTGAATGTAAACACAGACTGTAACTGTGATCTTTTCAGTCTGTCTGTTCTGTAGCTGGTAGTCCTTAGTGGCAGTAAAGGAGTTGTAATCATGTAAAAAATTTGATTAAGGATTTTTTTTTGAAAACTACATGTACTTTTTTTTAGATTGCCTATAATGGCTCCAGTGTGTAAACATGTAATTATGGAGTTTTCTTAAATGCTTACTATTTACTCAATAGGCCATGAGGGCTGCAAAAGGAGCTATTTATTGCTTTGCAGATCATTGAACTTATAGACTGCATAATAGCTCCTTTGAAGCCAACATGTGCTGTTTTAATGTGGGTGCTGTGTGGAGTCCACATGCCCACATCCCATTTTAAAGAAAGAACAGTAAAATGATCTTCTCTTAATAGAAAAAGCAGTTGCTTCACACTATGTGAGACTTAAAATGTTGTTTTGGAGTACAGAAACCCTTACTGATTTAGGCAGATAGGGTTTAGGTTTTTGTTAGGTATTTCGTGACTTTTTTTTTTCAGGCTGTATGACCCAGATCAACATTTTTTACAGCTAAATGTGACTAACTGAATATAGAGCTTCATGAAAAAAAAAGATTTACATGATTTAACATTTGGAACATGAATAAAGCCCTACAGAGAGACCTTGACAAAGAAGAGAGATGGGCAATCACCAACCATATGACATATAATAAAGGCTAGTACTGGATTCTGCCCCCGGGATGGTTGTGTGTATAGACTGGGGAATGAGAGGCTGCAGAACAGCCTCATGGAAAGAGACCTGGGGGTCCTGGTCAGTGGCAAGTTGAACATGAGTCAGCAGTGCCCTGGCAGCCAGGAGGGCCAAGCGTGTCCTGGGGGGCATCAGGCCCAGCATCGCCAGCCGGGCAAGGGAGGAGATTGTCCTGCTCTGCTCTGCACTGGGGCGGCCTCACCTTGAGTGCTGAGGGCAGTTTTGAGGGCCACAAAAATAGAAAAGACACTAAGCTATTAGAGAGCATCCAAAGGAAGGCCATGAAGCTGGGGAAGGGTTTGGATGGGAAGCCTTATAAGGAGCAGCTGAGGACACTTCAGCTTGGAGGAGGCTGAGGGAAGACCTCCTTATGGTCTTCAGCATTCTCCTGAGGGCAAGTAGAGCAGCAGGTCCTGATTTCTTCACTCTCAGGAGCAGTGGCAGGACTTGAGGAAACGGCAGGAAGCTGAGGTGGGGGAGATTTAGGTTGAATATCAGGAAAAGGTTCTTCACCCAGAAGGTGGCTGGGCACTGAAACAGACTCCCCGGGGAAGTGAGCACAGCACCAAGCCTGATGGAGTTCAAGAAGCGTTTGGATAATGCCCTCAGGCACATGGTGTGACTCTTGGGGTGTCCTGTGCAGGGCCGGGTGTTGGACTTGATGATCCATGTGGGTCCCTGCAAACTCAGCATATTCTATGATTTTATGATAAACTTTAAGGACTCTGACACTATTAGGCTTTCAAGTGCTGGTAGGGGAAAGTTGCCAAGCTGGGGATCAGAAAGGACAGGAGTGGTATTGAGAGGGAGTCTGTTTTGTCTGTGGTTACTGTAATAGTCAACACTGTTTGCCCTCTGTTTAACTTTGCAGTTTCTGTCCTGGACCTGATCACTGAGGTGCCTGACATGCAAACCACTGGGGCTATGTTCTTAATAAGACTCTTTCACCTCTTTCCAGGCCAGAGGTGAACAGGGAGAAGGCAGGACCAATTTTCTGCATTAACGTGGGAGAGGAATGCTGTGTAGATATGCAGAAAAAGCAGGGCATTGAGAAGAAGGACCATGTTTGAAACACTTGCCAAAGTGGAGGGTAAATCTAGCTGGCAGTCCATAGTGGGGAAGAAAAGCATCTGGCAGGTGGTGTGGAGACAAGAATGGGAGAAATGAAATGCCTTGTTTGTTCTTCAGAAGTCATAGTGTGGTTGTTTCTGTGTTCTCAAAGCTGGCAGCAAATAGAAGTTAGTTTAAAGAAGTTATTTCTGCAGTAAAAGGGGGAGAAAATGTACAGTATTGTGAAGACCTCAGTAGTGCTCCTGAGCAGTGTGGGAGCAGAAGACCAAAACTTCCATTTTCATCGTTTCATTTAACTTCTTTTATATTTAATTAGCTACATCCAGATGCACAAGAAATTATGTCTGAAGAGTAAAAGTGATAAAAATTATCAGTCTGACAAGACTAATGAGCTAAAAACCAGCATATATTCTGGTGACTGAGAAGAGGGTATTGCTTAGTTCTTTAATAAGAGCTTATGTCTAGCAAGTGCCTGAAAGCAAAATCCAACTCCATCACAAAACAAGTCTTTTTGCAAGGGAAAAGAGATGGGTCATTTCAATAAATGTATTGTAAATACCTGAATGTCATGCAAGTTTAAAGAAAAAGGTTTCTTGCAAATGAAGAACGGATGAATTTGGAGAGTAACTGTGCCTAAATAAGAAAGCTAGCATTCAAGTTGGAGAATTTAATTAAGACTTCTTAAACTGCAACAATCTGTTAAGATATTTGAGATGAGTGTGTTGCAAATGAAGAGTTTGCTGTAATTTCGGCATGGATGTCAATGTTAGATACAGCACCATCAGTTGGGAATAACAACACTGACAGACTTAATGTATGTCTTTCATTTTGTTTTTATGATGTAGTGTAATGATGTTTCATTAGCTGACTAATTTGTCCGTGTTCCACTGTATACAAAAAGGCCATTAGATGCACCAACATAAAAACCTTTTCTATCAGTCATTCACAGAAGAGTTTATTAAAAGGCAACATTGTAAATATCTGATTGGTTCCTAATCCAGTTTGTAGTTTGTTACTAGTGGCATAATGGGCATTGACTTGGTAGAGATGAATAATGTTCTGTCTCTTCTCAACCCTTGAACAGGCATTTCCAGAACCATCAGATCAGCCACAGGCTGAACTGATTTTAACTTTATTGAAACTGTTGCACATCAGGCCCTTGCAGCCTAGAGCTTTACAGAATTACCCTCTTTAAAAATAATGTAACATAATCATCTATGCAAAAAAAAAAAAAAAAAAAAGAAAAGAAATAAAAGAAGACAGTTCCTCCTATATTCAGCTCGGGTGTTTTTCCCCCTAAAATGAACTGAAAGTCACTGAAAGAGGTAAAAATAATGACATTCTATTCATCAGAATTCTACATCGATGTCTCATAGGGACAGGTAGATAGACAAGTTTATGTCTTTCAAGATGATACCTACATTCTGAAGAGTGTTGTTAAAATGATTTTATGAAGAGACGATGGAGAAAAAACAAAATATCCCTTTCCCTAGGAAGTGGCATGTGAAATAGGACTACATATTTAAAGATGACCTATCAAAATAAAACTACTTACAGGTGCAATCAAGGATGAAAAAGCAAAATGTTCATTGGAAGTGTCTGTCCAGTTCAGACTTCTACCTTATGTTGAGATAAATTGTCCACAGGATAGACCTATTTGTTTCCACTCACCATAGGCAGCATGGAGTTTCTAGTTCAGATGTAACCAAATTATTTATAGAGTTTTGAAGTCAGATGACACAGATTTCACCATGACTTTGTTAACTGTGAAAGCCCTTGTGCGTCACTTTCATTCACTGTATATTGAATGTATTGCTCAGAAATCTCAGCAATCTTGTGCGCAGCAACTTTTAGAAGTTAATTCTATTGCTGTTTGTGAGGCAAACAAAGAAAGTCATTGTGTGTTCAGTATGAAGCCCACTGTGTCAATGTAAGCAACATTTCAAAATGCCTCTCAGTAGAACACAGATCAGTAGAAAGTGCATGGAAAACCTTTCATCCTAGCAACGTACATTTTGCTAATCTGTTGTTTATTCCAACACTGATTCTTCCTTCAACTGCATGGATAAAATCATACTCTGTACCCCATCTCCCAACTCTGTTAATCCTCTATTGTTTTGTAAGCACCTCCAATAAAAGAGATGGACTTCTCTATTAAAAAGTACAACAAAAAAATAACATGTACAGGAAGCTTGCATTCAAAGTCCTCAGGCTGTTCCTAGTTTCAAAATACTTTTGTTTGTATACTCCTGTAGCATATGTAAGCACTAAAACTACTTCTAAATTTTTCAGCCATGAAGTTTTGTGTCATTTTACTAAAAGAATATTTTTTTGTAGGGGGAGAAACTTCTCTTAGACATAATATTTACTATCTACAGGTTTAGAGCAGACAGATGACACACCCTTTGCAGTGCACTTCTTAAAATAATGTCATGGGGAAGGTTCAGCGATCAGGGAACTCAGCTGGCCTGGAAAGTGCCAGGTCATTAGACAGCACCTAAAGGAGTGCTGGGGCTGGAGCTCTCCTTGGAACAGGTGGTGGTCTTAGGCCACAGGGGACAACAGGAAAATGCTGGAGATGTGTAGGTAGAGCTGCACATGTTGCAAGTGAGAGTGATTCAGCCAGACAGATTGACATGGTGGGAGAATGGATGCTGTTGTTAAGCATGCCAAATGGTCAGAGCTGTGTAAGCTGGAGATATTATGGACATTCCTGCTTCCTGTTCATACTTTCCCTTGCCTACACCCTGTTTCTCTTCATCCATTCCTCTCCTACTGTAGTCGAATGGAGAATGGATTGGAAGTAGTTTAGGAGGGTCAGTCAGTTCACAGTGAGTTGAGATTTAGCGTAACAATGAGTCACTACATTTTGTACAAGTGAAGTCTGAAGAACTTTTCTTTGGGCTGCGGATAAGGATTCGCTGAGGTGATTCTGTTTCCATTCCTGCCACATGCCCAAACTTGTGGACTTCCTTACACAGAGTAGTTTGTGTTCGTTCTTATTTTACTTTAAGAGTTACTGATCGTTACTTTATTCTTTCTCTGATTCATCCTTGCCTTTCCAGACCTATTGATTTTGAAAATGGCAGCACGCTACTGAGCTCCAGCCATACATCAGATTTGTTTCTCCCTGTTCGTGAATTACAATCCTATGACTCACCCAGAGTTGCCAAGAAGATAATTGAATGAAGTCACCATTAGCTTCTGGAGTATAATTCTCATCAGCACATATTGGCAGTTTTATGAACTTACTTAAAATGCAAGACAAAGAAATCTGAACCTGTTCACAAAATAGTGAGATTAAACCCAGTCACCAGTAAATTTAAAAAAAAAAAATCAGCATCTTCAGGTACTTTGAGAGTCTTGAGGGAAAAGACATGGAGTATGGATTGGTTAAAATAGAAAAAGAACTGAGCTTGCAGTCACATTAGGAGGCATTTTGGAATTGCCACTAATGGTATCAGTGTGTCTCAGCATCACCTGCAAAATTAATAATGGAATTTTCTACACTGGGGAAAAAATAGTGATGAAGACACTGTAGAGAGAGATATTCCCTTCTCTGAGTACTAGGCTAGGAATGAAAAAGGGAGAGATTTGCAGAATGTTGCTTTATGAACCAGACTACTTGAGTGAATGGTTGTGAGATTCCTGCAACGTGTTCAGCAGCACTGACAGGTAATAAGTTGTGGCATGGGAGTATCAGCAATAAATCTGCAGAGACCTTTTCTGTCAAAATGGTTTTTCAGAAAAAAAACCTCAGTGCTTTGTCAGAATTTCATTTTTGGTGAAATTTGTAGAGTGAACCATACACTAGCAGCCACTCTGTCTTACCAAGATACGTCTTCCTGGGGTACCTTGCGCTGAAACACTTCCCTAGGAGAGGAAACTCAGGTTAATGTCTCTGCTGTGCTTAATTTAAAGCTTGGTCTCACAGGTGTCAAGAAGGTGTGCAGGTCTCAAGACTATTTTCTGTTCAGTATTTTTGCTTTAGTTTATTTTAAGATTTTGGGTTAGTTCCTGTGCTGAATGTAGAAAGATTTTAAAACCTTGGTATTTTTGTGGTATAAAGCTCTGCTTCTCTCTCATTCTGTATTTGCCAGCTGGTGTACAGCAGAGTGATCCCAAAGCTGTACATGCAATTTGCCAATTGAAAAGACAGATTTCAACAGTCCTTCCCTTCTCCTGTGCCACCTGGAACTCAGGGACAGCACTGTGTCTGCCAACTCTGTTGTTAATGCTCTTGAAGAGGCATACACTTTGTTAATTGCATTTTGAGATTGTATGAGACTGAAAGAAGTTGTAAATACTACTGAAGTGAAGAAAATGATTAATAAAATGAAGATCAAGGGGTGGTGACATTATTCAGTTGGACAGGGGAACAGCAATTTGCTTTTGAGCAATGTACCTAGAATGGTTGTAACATCTTGGCTCAGGGAGGTGACAGTTCAATTCTATACATGGTGTATTGGGGAATGGGAACATTTGAAAAGGTTGCTTAATTTTTTGGTATGCTTTAACAAGCTTGTCAGGAAACTCCAATTCTTAGACTGGGGAGGAGTTGCCAAATAGTGAACTTTTGACATAAAAACTTGCACAATGTTGCTGAGCAGCACACAGAACCTTATCTTCAGATTTTCTACCTGAGAAATTATATTCTGGTGCAGCCATAGTGGTTTTGTTCAGGTTTGTTTTTTAGTTCTTTTTAAAAAGTGATCTGTGAAAACAGGAGAGAAAAATTAAATGTTGTGGCCTTAATCTTCCTCTAGCAATATGTAGAACTATTACAATTAATGAGCCACATAAATTTACCTCTAATGTACATTCTGGTCTGCATTTTCGTCATTTCGTCTGCAATTCCTGTCATTAAACTGGAGTGAGTTTTGTCCTTACACTGTTTCAAGTAGGACTTGAGTGACTCATAAACTGTGTAGTGATTCTCTGCAAGATTTTCTTTTGCCTCCATCAGAGAACAGAGCACAAGTCAGATGACAGATATAGATAGATAGATAAGATAGATAGATAGACAGACAGAAAGATGCCCTAAACAGGAGCATGTGCAAATGCTGTTTTATAAGTTTTATGTTGGGTTCTTAGTCCCCAGGTTGGCAGAGGTGAGATTATCATATGTGACAAGACAGCTAGGGAAGGAAATAGTTGACTTCTGATTGATCGTGCCAGAATGTATTTCTTTAAGACCCTTTATTCAGTTTAATCTAGTCTATTTTCTCTATCTTTGTTCCCAAATATCTACAGTAGAATCTATGAAGAAGTCAACAACTTTTTTTTTCTCTCTTTGTATGTCTGGCGTATTCAATCATGAATCTTTTTTAAAAAAAATTATCATATTATTCCAATGAGAGATGAAAATTTCTATTCTCATCTTTAGTTTTAAATTCCTTTTGCTTTGTAGATCTCCAATTTCAAATCTTGCAGAATTTGACAATAAAAACATATACCTGCAGGGAAAGGAAAAAAACTCAAGCTCCCAAAACTTCAGTAAAACTTTACAGAAGGTTGAATTAACATGACCTAAGCTCTCCTTTAATAGGCTGCAGTTAATCCACCCTATCCAAAAGACATTAGTGTGCCCAGTGTCTGGAAAAACCATGTTTTTCTTTTGGGAAGGTTGTTGTACCAATCGCTAAGCATTTTCTATTGAGAGAAAAGCATCATGTTTTAAAATCTCGTAGTCTGAACATGCTGCCAGTAGTTATTGTAGGATTTCACCCTCTTCCTCAACTATCCATCTCTGTAATTAGGATTGGGTTTTAAAACTAAATGTTTGGGTTTGGCATTTGTGTCAAATCGCAGGAGCCATAAGGTCAAATAACTTTATCCTACTAGGAAACATTATATCAAAAACAGTAGACAGCATCAAAGTGCTAGTTAGACTGCTCAAATGGGTATTCAGGTGAAATTCTTGAGCAACATAAAATCACATCTGATGACTGCTGAGTTTAACGCTGCTGCGGGAATTATGGCACAGACCTCAGCACGAAGGTCAGATGGGCACTGCTACAGCAGCCTCTGGGTCAGAGGCGAAGAGATCTGTTAAAGACGGATCTCTCTGGAACAAATACAGACTTCTGAAAAAACACGGGGTTGTGCGTCCAAAGAGATGATGACTATTATAGAAGACGCAGCTGGGACAAAGCCTGTACCTTATTACTGATACTGAATATCCTGTAAGAAAATGCTACTCTGTTAAAAGATAATTAGGAGCAAACACTTTATTCTGCTGTGTTACTCAGAGCTAAAATGATCTAATGAGATATCATTTATATTATGCAAGGAGTTTAATAAAAATCTCATAACAATTTGTGTAACTTGGCAAGAGAATTTTTCCCAAATGGAAAGAAAGATTATCCTCTAATCATTATTAAAAAAAAAATAAAATTGAAATAAACACAGGATATGTTCAGGAACTGTGTAGTGTATCTTAATAGACTATTACAAGGAAGATGTTATATGTTGTATACATAGACCAGTTACACCTCAGAAAACAAAGGAATGCCTTTCTAACTCACATTTCAGAGCTTTTCATCTGTTCTGGGTAAAAACTGATTAGTAGTTGTGCATTGCTCTAAGCATAAGAGGGACTAATGGCATTAAGCTGAAAGAGGGTAGATTTAGATTGGATTTTAGGAAGAAGTTCCTGACTGTAAGGTGGGTGAGGCACTGGAAAAAGTTGCTCAGGGAAGCTATGGATGCCCATCCTGGAAGTGTTCAAGGCCAGGCTAGATGGGCATCCTGGAACAACTAGGGCTGAAATTATACTATCTGAAAATTCCTTTCTAAACCAAACCTTTCTATGGTTCAATGATTCTATGACTAAGGGTCATTTCTGGGGAATACTAAAACCAGAATGAAATATTAATTTAAAAACAGGCCACAAAGGCATTTACACTAGGAAAATACGATGGTGAAAATTCTCACCTTGTAAAGATGAAAAAGGTGAATTTGACATATAGAGCGAGCTGCTTCTGATTCCCAAAAATAGTGGTCCTTCTCTTAAGAGATGGTACCTGTAGTATGGATGAGGCCGACTAGGCCGAGGAGCTAAAAGGAGAGCTAAAATGAGAGACCACACAAAGAGAGCAAAAGGAGAGGGCAAAAAGAGAGAGAGGGCAGAACCTTCTGACCTTTATTTATATGTTTTTACAAATCTCCTTGGATTGGAGGTAGAAATCACTACTTCTCCATTCTATTGGTTAAAGCATTTATCTATCATATTTTTCTGCCCAGGATAATGGAATGATAAACAACAGAGACAGTTAACAAAACATAGATAGTTGTCAAGAAACTATGGCCATGTTTACAGCAGAATGTGTGAGAAAGTATCACAGCAAAGAAAAACACTGACAAACTGCAAAACTCAAGACAACAGGGACCCTGCATTTGCAGATTGATTGTTTACCACCAAGGAATTGAAAAAAGGTCAAATCCATGAACCATACAGAGAAGACTAACATGACAATGTTATTTCTTAAGACTGTATTTCCTTTTCTCTTTATATATTTCAAATAATTGCTTGGAATTTATATTTTAAGAGCTCAATAAATTAAATATAACCCACCTACACCTTAATGACACAAAAATATAACACAAACATAACATGATAGAAATTCATCTTGTTAATGTCTCTCATCATATTGTTTATGTGCAGCAGCAAAGTGAGAGATGAAGTTAGGATGTGTTAAACATTGAATGGTGCAATGGATATTGCATGCAGATGCCAAAGAATGTATAGTCTTCGCTGTTTGTGATGTATATATTTTAGTACATGCTGTTGAAACATTTGTAAAAGTTCCAATACGCTTTTTGTCAGATTGAAAGCTTTACTGTGTGAACTCCTCACTGGGAATTTTGTTAGATTTAAAAAAACAAAAAGGATGTCCAGTCAGTATTTCAGCAGGAGCTGACAAAACGGGCATAAAGTATCAAGCGTAAAACCAAAGGGTTAAAGGGCACCTATGTAGTCAATAACTCTTCCTGCTATCTTCTTGTAAGGAAAAAATGGTACAGAAAATGCTAATTATTTTTCCAGTTTTGAAGTAATTTGTTTTGTTCAATTATTGTCCATTACACTAACACAGGGTCTGTTATGTTTCTTGGTTAATTACTGCTTCAGAATGGGCAAGTGGTTAGCATAAAATATATGCTTGATTTAGTGCTGATATAGCAATGAATGTAATTGTTTTTCAGTGACAGAACAATAGGTATCTTTCAAAAGCTACTGTGATAAGTGCTTTCTATGGCCTTTCCATAGATGCCTCTTCTTTTAATTTTTGGCAATCTTTTCAGCGCTGATTTAAACATAACTTTAACTACCAGGCAGAGCTGGTTCAATTGAAAGCTCCCAGAGCTGTTGAGAGTCTGTATTTTCTCTGCAAAATACTGTGCTTGAAATCCCTATAGATTCTTTAACTTTTATCCTGCTGAAGCGAACAGGAATGCTATATTCTGGTTTTCAAGGAAAATCAGAATATCTCTGCAGCTTCATACAGATACCTGAGATCACCTCATGGTTTTCTAATACTTACAGCAGGATATAACTAATTTTTTGGTCAGCATTACACTGAAAGTACATAAATGAAGATGTAGAAACAGAAGTCACTCCAGAGCAGTACACTGCTATAAATACGTAACAAAGCTGCATTTTTGCCATGCCCATTTTGACTGTTTTCATAGCTGTCACTCTCTTCCTTTTCTTCCCCCCAGTAACTTCTCTTAGATTCATGCACAGAAATCAATCTCTACTGTTAATGTTCTCTCCACAGCTACGTTCAACTGTTTGTGCATATATGAATTTGAGGGTTTGACTTTCATAAAATTCTGCTGTTAATGTGCATTAGCAATCCATTAGCCATAATAATTTGTTTAGCCCAATATAGGTTTCCATTAGCACCCTTATGGAAACTAAAATGGAAAAACGATTTGCTCATAAAAGACAGAAAAGGAAGGATTCAAAGAGGTGAGTTCTTTCATGATCTGTACATCTTTCTGATCAGCCAGCATGGTCATTGAAAAAGTTAGGATCACA
>VYZT01001452.1:1938-14285 GCA_013400735.1 Pomatostomus ruficeps
TTCTGCAGACACTCACAGAATGTAGGAAGAGGTATAGAAATCAGATTGTATGGGCAGCAACTGACTTCAGCGGAGGAAATGTGCACTCAAACCAGCGAAAGGGAGCATACCAATGTGGTAACTATAGCAGGCATCTATTTAATTATGTCTTATGTTTAAACCATTCCTTTTTTAATTAAAATCATTGAATTTACCAGTATAAGGGAAACCAAAGAATCCTCATACTTTGAACATGAAGAAATAAATTATAATTTGTTTGAAGGATTAATGCCGTCTGGTTTGATTTTAATAAAGATAAGAAAGGAAAAACAGAGACATGGATCCATACAACCCCTCATAATGAAGCACATGGCTTTTCTCTGCTCAAACAACAGAACAGATGTATTAAACATACAGTACAGATTTAACAAACTATCATTTGTGTTCTTTGTGAAGGTTTTAAAAGGGATTTGGAAATTCATCTCGCCCCAGAATCCATGCTTTACCTGCAAATTTTAAAGCGATTTCTGAATTACCTTTGATGGATTTTTCTGCATCAAGTTCCAAAGGAGACTCTTTACATATCAGACCATCAAACTTCTCTATCAGTCTGTGGACTGCTTGCTTTTGGGTGATTGTTCAGGGAATCGGCAATTTCCTTCAAATGCAGGGAAGCCTACATTCTCTTAAGTGACAAAGATGTCATTTGGAAAGCAATGATGGATGAATCCATGGTTTTGGCCACAGGGATTTGGTTCTATTGCTGGCTCTGCTGCTTGCTTCTTGCAAAATGGCTAGAAAATACTTGTGTAAATTTTTCACAAATACAAGAGTTTTAAAGGTGAGGAGACACCATACTTCCTGCATTTGGCCTATATCTCCCCATTGTTTGAAAAAAGATGGAAAATTCTGATCATGGTTAAGAGTTGATCTGTTTGATGATGAATTAGTCTCTCCATAAAAACCAATGCACTTCATTCTTTGCTAACAGGGAAGAATTGCAATTGTATCCCAGAGAAAAAGCACAGAGAACACAAAAAACCCCAAAAAAACAACAAACCCACAGGAATTCAAGAAGAGAATCATCAGTAAATGCAGCAGGTGGGTGATATCCCATGGGTGACAAGCTGACAGAAAAAAGAGAGACCAGGCAGTACTAACAACACAAGAAATCCATGCTCCAAAATTGAGGAGGAAGAGAAAATGCAGGAGAGACAAATCTGTTTGCACCATAACTGCTGAATTTTTATGAAGAACATGGGGAAAAATCATGCAGCAAGTAAAAAAGTAGACCTAGTTGCAAAGACAAACACAAAAGAACATCATGAACACACAGGACCAAAAAATATAAAATAAAAAATTGTGAGGTCAATAGCAAATAAGAATAACTAAAATGACACCACCTCCATGAAGACCCTAACAGAAACCCTCCAAAACTCCAAAAATGGGAAGTCTTTGTCTGCCACTCAATGAAGAGAGAAAGATACTGGCAGATGGCACAATTTGTGCCTTTTGCTTCACTCTTCGTTAGAGGTCCTCTGCAACCAAGCGGCAAATCCAACAAATGTCATCAACATGAAGAGCAAATCATGTCAAAATAACCTTATTTCTATCTCTGACAGAGAAACCGACCTCATGTGGATGGAAATAGTAGGCCTCATCTAAATCAAATTTAGCAAGGCTTTTGACATTATCTAGGAAGACATCCTAATAAATAATCTAAGAACATCTAAATAAAACTGAATTACTGTGGGTACAAAGTGGTTGGAAATCACACCTAAACAATAATTATCGGCAATTATTTAAACCTAAAGATGTTTCCAAGAGGATTCTTCTGGGTTCTGCCCCCAGAGGACTCTTCTTGTGCCAGTCAAGTCCTTCAGTCGGTTGTCTCAGTGAAGGCAGGGGATGGAGACCCATGTGGTGTCAAAGACATGAGGCTTATTTATGTCTTAAAAGCCATGGAAACATCTGGAAATGATCTATACCAATGAATGTAGTGTGGGCAACAAAGAGGAGCTGAAAGACAACAAGGCTAATGGTTTATGCACAGGAATCAGGGAAAAGGCCAACAAGGCAGATGTGGTGGGAGTCTGTTATAGACTGCCCAGCCAGGATAGAGAAGCCGATGAAATATTGTGTTAGCAGATGGGAGAAGTCCCTGTTCTTACGGGGAACTTCCACTGACCATATGACTGATGGAAACACAACACAGCAGAGAGGAAACAGTCTAGGAGGTTCCTGGAGAGTGTGGCAGAGAAGTTCCTGACACAGCTGGTGAGCCAGGCAATGAGGGAAGGTGGCCACTGGACCTGTTGTTCGGGAATAAAGAAGGGCTGGTGGTTGGTGGAACAGTTGGAGGCTGTCTTGGCCAAAGTGACCATTAAATGAGAGACTTTTTGATTCTCTAAGTAAGGAGGGGTGCAGCAGAACTGCCACCTTGGAGTTCTGGAGGGAAGACTTTGGCCTGTTTAGGGGACTGGCTGAGAGAGTCCTTTGAGAGACCATCCTGGAGGAAAAAGGAGTCCAGGAACACTGGATGTTCTCCAAGAAGGAAATTCTAAAGGTTCGAAAGCAGACTGTCCTCATGTGCCAAAAGATGAGATTGTGGGGAAGACTGGCCTGACTGAACAGACAGCTGGGTCTAGAACACAGGTTAAAAAGGAAAGTTTGTGACATTTGGAAGAAGGATCAGACTACTAAAGAGGACAACAGGGATGTCATGAGGTGATTACACAGGGATAAAATTAAAAGGGCCAATGCCCAACTGGAACTTAATGAGACTGTAAAAGACAATAAAAATGTTTCTAAAAATATGCCAACAGCAAAAGGAGGACTAAGGAGAATCTCCATCCTTCATTGGATGCAGGTGGAAGCAGTGATCGAGGGTGAGGAAAAAGCTGGAGCACTTAATGCCTTCTTTACTTCTATCTTTAATAGTAAAACCAGCTGTTCTCCAAGAACCCTGAGCTGGAATACACAGTGGAATGAAGCCCCCATAATCCAGGGGGAAGTGGTTAATGACCTCTGCACCTGCTAGACACATGCACAAGTCCATGGGGCAAGATGGGATCATCCCAAGGAATTCCACTGAGAGGTCTGGTGGAAGAGCTCACTGAGATACTTTCAGTCATTTACCAACAGTCCTGGCTACACAGGGAGGTCCCAGGACTAGAATTTGGCAAATGAGACACTCTTCTTCTTAATCCTTCTGCAAGATGGATTAAAAGAAGGAGATGGAGAACTACAGAAGTATATAGGCCTGTGACCTGCCCTCAGTGCCGGGGAGGTCATAGAGCAGATCCTCTTGAGTGCCATCAGCCACAGGTACAGCACAGCCAGGGGCTCAGACCCAGCCAGGCTGGGTTTAGGAGAGGCAGGTCCTGCCTGACCAACCTGATCCCCTCCTGCGACAAGGTGACCTGCTCAGGGGTGAGGAAAAGGCTGTGGATGTGTCTGCGGGGGCTTTGCAAAGCCTTTGGCACCTTCTCCCCCAGCATCTCCTGCAGAAACTGGCTGCTCACACACAGGGCCCTGTTCCCTGGGAGAAGAACTGGCTGATGGCAGGGCCGGGGAGCTCTGGGGAATGGAGGGACACCCAGCTGGGGCTGGGCACCCGTGGGGTTCCTGTGGGATCAGTGCTGGGGCCAGGCCTGTCCAGCATCTTCATCAAATGTCTGGCTGAGGGCATCGAGGGCTCCTCAGGCAGCTTCTGACAGCCCCGAGCTGGGTGGGAGTGTGGGTCTGCTGGAGGGCAGGAGGGCTCTGCAGAGGGCTCTGGGCAGGCTGGATCCAGGGCATGAGGCCAAAGGGGCAGTGCTGGATCCTGCCCTGGGGTCACAACAACCCCTGCAGCTCCAGGCTGGGGGAAAAGTTCCTGGAAAGCTGGAAAAGGCCCTGGGGCTGCTGGTGACAGCAGCTGGACATGAGCCCAGGGGTGCCCAGGTGGCCAAGAAGGCCAATGGCCTCTGGGCTGTATCAGAAGTTGTGTCTGGCTTTGGATATTACACTTGAAGAGAGACATAAATCTCCCTGGAGAAATGGCAGCATGATTGAAAATCTTAAAAACATGTCTAAGACAGAAGGACCAAATGAGTTAGGATTGTTCAGAAAAGAGAAAACTGTGGTGAGTCATGAAGGTAATCCTTTCATACAGTTGAGTTGCTGCAGAAAAGAAAGATTCAAATGCTTCTCCACACCCAAAGACTTAAAATGCAGCAAAGAAGATTTAGATCAGGCAGACATCAAGGGAAGCTTTCTGATAGTAAGAATAGTTAAAGACTGGGGAGGGTTGTCCGTGGAGGTTGTGGAATCTCCATCTTGCCAGCTTTTAAAAAGCAGATTGATGCAAATAAAGGTAGATACAAAGACAAAATATTGCTTTTAAAATGTGTCCTTTGGTCTTTCGTATCACTGTGATTCAAATGCAGAATGAGAGCCATATTGCTCTTCCAACCTCATGGGGGCTTTCCTGGGATATTAATGAGTATTTACAAGACACTGAGTGCTGCACAGATACATTCTCCAATGTAACAGATAAATAACAATCCTCATGTCCAACAGGGAGAGGGGGGAAAAAAGCTGTCAAAGGTGCCTTCTTTCTGGTTTCACTGTCACAGGTAATTGATCTGAAAATGTTGCACATTACATGTGGAAACTGAGGCAGGGGATATAACGCGTCCAGAGTCACATGGCAAATTGTTGGCAGAGCTGGAGCAGACCCCATGAATTTTGTGATCACTGAACTACAGCAGCAAATGCCTGGAGCATCAGAGGCCCTGCATTGTGACCCATAATGTGTGTTCAGGCACGGAGACAAGCCATGGTTAGCTGTACAAAATACTGTTGTCCTCTCTGGTGTCTGAATAAGAACATGCTGCCAGCCATCATCTTATGCTTTTAGAAACTTTAGGACCTTATATAAGGTCTTATAATGGTGCTTGCTGTCATAAAATTTCTCAGAAATTCAGGCATATTCTTCAAACTTTACATTTCTACAAGGTGGCCAGATAGGTAGTCAGATTGATACAACTTTATTATGACTTCACTGTGTGTCAATGGGTTTCCCCTGAAGAAAAGACTAATAACATCAGTCTGCTTTTCCCCAGTTTTCAGCCAAATCACAAGGGCTTGGAGCAATATACATTCACCAGAGCAGTAATTAGAAGGACCCTTGGTTATCCTGGAAATGAGATTCAGATGGCAGAGATAAAACTGGTAGATGCTAAAACACAGACCGCCACCCCCCTCCCCACCCCTGCTAAAGTTCTGGGAGATGAAATGGCCCTGCTGTATATCACATGTCACTGCAGTAAATTGTGGCTGATGAAGTATCAGACATGGGAACTCTGAACTACTGAGGTGCCTCTAAATGAGCTCCGGACCTCGGAGAGCCAAGCCCCCTCTTGCATGAAGGGTAGGCAAGGAAAATGCATGCAAGCCTTTGTTGTGCCTCTTGACACAGGGAAAACACGCGCTCCACAGTGAGGAAGTCTGCGAGGAGCTCAGCTCCATCCTGCAGGGTGCTGGAGCCTCCCAGGCCCCTTTTCCTCCACAGATGGGTTTGATTAGCAGGGCAGGACTCTTGCTGCCTTGAGAAGTAGCAGCACAGCTCTGCTTCTCAGGCATGGTAAGTGCTTGAAAAGAGATGGCGCCTCAAGGAGAAGGGACATTTCCAGTACAGAAGCTGAAGTTTTCCCTGTGACAGCAGGAGATGCTATCGAGTCCTTATTTGCTGGATTTACTGGCTTCCATGCAGGCATGCTGCCGGGAGACCGCTTGCTGTTTGATGGGGGCCTGAAGTTTAAAGCTGCTTCCAGAGTTTTGTTGAGACAGACAGAATTCTGTCAACAGCACACCAGACAGAGAATCGTTAATAAGAACACACTTTGGGATGCTGCTGTGTGTATGCTCTCTTCCTGGTGGTTGCAGTTCTAAACTAATTAATTTCTGTGATCTGAACCATTCTCTTTTATTAGTAGTACCAGCATGTGCAGTGCTGCATAGTTATAGATGATGTGCTCTCTCTGGGGATCCTATCAGCATGCCATTGTAGGTCTTCACAACATGGAGAGAAATGTCTCCTATGCTTCCTCAGCACTGTTAAATTTTTTTTCATGTTGTTATTTATTTCCCTTGAACTCATTCTGCCTTCTCCCTCCTTCTGAGCTCTGTGTTTGCTCCTTATGGGTTTCAGGGGCTGTTCAGCTCTGTCCTTGACTCTGACTGCTCAGAGTGACCTTTCTGATAATTCTTCTTCCCTCCCTGGGGCTGAGGTTTGTGGGTAAGACAAACTCACAGTTTCCTTGGATAATCTGACTTCATTATTTTCATTGTCAGGAGAGTGTGAGCTTCTTCTGCTCCTTGGTGCACGGCCTTCAGGATGAGTGATACATGGGTTTCTCCTATCTCATGACAGATAATCTTGACAAGGCTCCTCTTCTCTATTGCTTGTCTCAGTAGATATGGCACAGAAACACTAACACACACACATAGTCCTTCTCTGTGCATGGGCCTTTATCAGATGCAGAGCAAGGTCTTGGGGGATTCTCAGCTCTCTTTCTTGCAGCTCAGGTAGGAATGTGTCCACCAAGAGTCCCCAAAGCACCTCTCCATGCATCTTTCAAAGTGTCCTGATTTGCAGAAGCTGAAGGACAATTAGTCAGTAATCACTGGCCTTTTTTGGAAACCTAATATAGGGCAGAGCTGCTGTTTCCAGAAAGTGCTCCACTAACCACTTTTGTCATTTCATTCTTTGTTCCTTTTACTCCCAGTTCACTTTGTTTTTCTTTTTTTTTCTCCAGAAATGCATGAAACTCCATGTTCCACGTGCCCTTGAGTGGCAGCTGGAGTCTGTTTTTCACTGAACACCAAGCAGTGGCTTGGCTGCAGGAGACACACAGTTGTTCACCATTAATTGAGATCCCAGATTTCACCAGGACCTTCTTGTTTTCAAGAAAGCCCTGATGTAGATTTTTGCTGTTGCACTTAGAGTCTATTTCTGCTTTGTTTAGCACCGTTACACAAGCACCTCTGAATCAGGATCTTTTCATCACTGCTGAGGTGAAAGCTTAGCTTGCTGTTGGCCAGTTTTGACCCCCACACCTGGAGCACATCTGCTTTGAACATCTCCTAGCCCTTGTGCTGCCTTCCATAGGCATTTGAAATTTTTTTCTGTGTTTTACTTGTTCTTTTCAACAGCATTAATCTCTGTCATAATGGACTGCTATATTCTGAGTATAGATTTATCTGTGCAGATCCCATTCCAAATAACCATCTAAATAAAACGTAATATTTCTTATCCACAGCCATGTCATTTGTTTTTCGCCTAGAAGCTTGAACATTTATTGATGAATCCATATTTGTACTACAGCAGTCTCTCTAATAATTTCTTTAGTCATGTTCTGTGTGGTTTGTAATAGTGCATGAAAGTGGAAAGGGAAGTTATGCAAATATCAATAATAATTACATTCTCTGTATGCAGATTTTCTCAATATTTCTTGAAATTCATCTTCTAAATTACTTTTGCACAATTTAAGCAAATGTAAACATGCATTTTAATAATTGTGGGACCATTTAGAGTGCAATCTCTACTCAGTTAAACCTTGCAATTAAGGAAGTACTGTAAATAAAAATAATGTATATACCGAGAAATATGGCTGCCTTGATATTTACATATTTTAAAAGTTAGTAGGTTGCTCTTCTAATTCAAAGTGACAGCTTCATTGTTAGGGTAGATTTAACTGTTTTAATAAAGTGCAGTGCTGCCGTAATTGATTTAAGCGTAGTTTCCAGAACTAAAACCTAACACTCTTGAATATGCAGAGTTCTTTAGTCATTGATATTATCTGCTGTCACCATGTATTTTATGTAATCATAATAATAATGATGATGATGATGATGATGCAGTCCTATTTTTCCACAATTCTAAGCAGTATCTTACCAGAGACTCCACATTCAGGAGAGAAATGTTTTATGAATGCCAGTTTCTCATTCCACTGTTGGTTTTACAGAGGCCTCTGATAGTCTTTGTTGCTCCAAATCTGACCAGTGTGTCTTCCACTGCTTTGAAGTCAGTAACATGACCAGCAGATGCTGTTTGAAATCCTATCAGTGCTCTGGAGCTAAAATTCTGTCTGTCCATGGAGACACCTCTCCCAGTCCCTCAGCCCTCACCACTGGCTTGTCAACACACCAAGGCATTTTTTTCTGCCCTTCCTTCCCCAGTGTTAAAGGGTCACAGCTCTCAGAGAACATCTGAGGTGCATCATGCTCCTTCCAGCCATCTGAGGGTACTACTGGGGCTCCCTTCTTCCAAGATGTGGGAGCTTGGTGTCTTTAAAGCGACTCCCAGCTGCTGCAGGAATCTTCTGCTCTGCGTGCGATGTCTTTGGAAGCAAATGAAACAATAGGCTGAAGAAAAGCCTCTTAAGGGCTGTTGACACATCATCTGTTTCACTGAGATTCAAACAGCCCTCAGCAGGATGCAGTAACAAAATTCACACCGCCAAAACAGGATGAGCTGATCCACAAGCCGGGAGAGAAAAGATGGATCTCACCCACCTTGGCCTCCTCCCAAAGCAGCCCTACTGGGGATGCACCCATAAATCAACCACAAAGCCATCTCCAGAAAGGGTCAATCCTTATTGTAAAACAGCACTTGCACAGGGCTGTAAATTTGAAATGTGCTTTACAGAAATAGGCTAGCAAGTACTCTTCCCCAAAAGAGCTGACAGCTGTCTGTACCCCAGTGAGCTAGAGGGACCCTTTTAAAAGCAGTTGCTTGCTCAGAAACAAGAAGCTGCCTGTAGCTAGCATCCAATAAATCACCACTTTCAACTCTGGTTGCACATTCTCAGATGTGTAATCAGAACACAGATTCATAGATTTTGAGGCCAAGAAGGGACTGCTCGGATCATCCAGTCTGACTTCCTGCATAACACAGGTCAGTGAACATCACCCAGTGACTCCTGCCTTGGAGGGAATTGCTGTGGTCCTCTTTTTCAGATGTTGCTGTTGCAGGGGCTGTCAACCAGTGAAACATGCTTATCCCAAACAGAGCACATCACCTTGTTCTGGAAGTTTTCCAAGACAGCCAGCCAGGCTCAGATTATATTTGTTTATAAGGAGAAGAAAGAAAGGAAATTATCCCCCCGAGAAAACCCGATATTGCCCACCACCTTGTGGGGAATATAGTGCTATTGATGAGAATAACAAATAGCACATGGCTGGTTTGGTATACCCTTGGTAGTTCCAGCACTCAGGGCAGCAAGGCACTGCACTGAAACCAGAGCATACCAGAGGAAAATAAAACCTCTCTTACAGAAAATAGGGATACACACTATAAGTAGTCCCAGGGGACAGGAGATTTTGTACACCCCATTTTATAGAGTGGGGAAAGGTTTGTAGGAAGAGACAATATCTTTTATTAGACCACTTGATAGATTTGGGGGATAAAAAGGGCAAGGTATCAGACATGCAAGCCCTTCCTCACATCTGAAATGTAATTTTATTGATACTGGCCTTAGGATATCTCGAAGGGCCGTGGAATTTTTTTATCTCATTTCTTACAGAAGAAAACTTGTGTGCTGTCTGTCTGTCAGCCCCACCTAATTGCTTTTGAATCAGTCAATCGATTTCAATCACATTGTCAGGAGGAGGGGTAAAGGTTTTGCAGATATTACATTCTCTCATGTTTAAAGAAAATAGGTCACAAGGCAAAAGACATACCCAGATGTGTGCCCCTACAAGGAAAAATTGCAGGTTGATCCTAAGACAATCCACATGGATGAGAAAAATAGGAAAGCAGTTTTCGTCAGTTTTGCATAGTGTGGCAGTATTTGTTTTAAAATCACATTCCCTCCAAAGGGTCTCAAAAAACAACTCAGGTATTAAACCCAGCTTGTTTGAGCCCGTCGTAGTCACCTTTCCCAGTTCACTGTCAAAACTGGCAAAGTTTGATGTTTTTCACACAGTAATTGTGAGCACATTTTTTTTTTTCTTAACCTGTATTGCAACGATGATAGCTCATGGCTGTGGTTACTGAGAGCCCCAGACAAATTCCCTTCTCCAAACATTGCACTGCTGATGGGTGAGCTTTGCACTGGAGCACAGATAGGAGCTATGAATCAACATCTGTGCTGTTGCATAAGATGTGGCAATGGCAATCTCTATCTCACGAGACCCTTGCTGTTTACTGAGGAATGGGTTGAGATCTAGGTCTGGAGTTCCCTTGGGTAACAATCTGCAACTGGGGAAGCTCCTCAGGCTGTGATTTGCTCTGAAAAACCTTTTTTTTTCCACTCTGTCAGCCAAACCTTGACGAGAAGAGAAAAACAGCACAAAAGGTGTTGAAGAGACAGAAGGTGTCAGAAAACAGTGATCTGACAGCTCTTGCCTTGTGGGCAACTGTGCTGACACAGGGCTTTCTTCTCTTATCAAGGTGTTTTGTAGTTTTGTCTCATTCTGTGTGTCCAGTAGCCTTCCCTGCTTAACTCCCCTAAAGGCTGATTGAAATGCAAACTTGTTCCACTCCTCCTGTGTCTCCTTTTCTGACTCCCACACCTCTCTCCTCATACAGTCTGGGATTTCTTACGGCTCTTAACAATTTTCACTGCAGGTCTGCCCCCAACTTTCATGTCCTTCCTGGTGGAAACAATAACCTCACGCTTGCAGCTCCAGGTTGGGAATCACAAAAACTGGTTTCCACTCCCAGCAGAGCACAGGCAGGGGCTCAAGGTGATACCACAAATATTGAGGCAGCACCAGAACAAGAGCAGCACCTGGGGACAGGTATGGAGCTCTGGGTGGATCTCAAGGAGTCAGACCTGAGGAATAATTTGGGTGATGCTTTCTGAAGTGCTGCTGTTGTATGTTCCTCCTCCGCAGTCATTGAAACTGGAGCTTCCACCTACCTCCCCGCAGTCTGACGTCCTCTATATTTAGCTACCCTACCTACTCACTTAACAAGGAGCAATAATTTCTCATTTATTAAAATTCAGGCATGTTAGACACAAGGAAACACATAGTGCAATTAGTCCTTGTAAAGGTAGTGCTGTCTCCCCAGGTTCTTTTACAAAATCATCTCACAGCCCAGGTCTTGTCTTTAGCAAAGTCTCCAAATAGTGTTGCAGGTGCAAACTTCTGCATTTGACCAATCAGAAGGCAGGAGCCTGAAGAGATGATCCAGATTATCAGCTCCATAAGAAGACCAATTAATACATATAACCAGAATCCACCTAGCTCTCAGACACACATGTTAAAACAATCAGCTAATTAAGAAATGGATTTTCTGTCTCATGCACAATCTAAGGCAGCTTCAAAATGCAGTAATAAAATGTTGGCATCTAAAGAACCTGCAAGTCTCATTTCAGCAAGCATTTTTTAAAACAGAACCTGTATTATAATCAAAAGAAGTGATACACTTATTTGTTCTATTTTAAGAACCAAGCCAGCTCAAGGTCAATTGCTGATCAAGAACAATGGAGGAAAACTAGGTGAGATAATTTTAAAGACGTTTGAATTAAGACAAGGATCCAACCTGTTTGAAAGGTAATTTATAAGAAATTATCCCAATTTACATAATTCAAGTGGTTTTTACCCTGGTACCTCAAAGAGGTTCATCTACATATGAATTAGAAGATATTGCTGCAGATTATTTCTCCCCAGTACTCCCCAAATCAGAACTCACACATGGAAAACGTGCTGTGGAAGAATGATCTAGCAGATAGAAAACTTCTGCTTCCAGGGCAGTATCTTAGTGCTTCAGGCAGTGCACATTGCAGTCTCCAAAATGGCACTGGTTACTCCAAGCAGCAACCAAAATTCCTTTAGAGAGGAATTAGGGCAGCCCAACACATTCTGGACTAGCTGAGCTCCTCTGGTTAATAACCAAAAGCCACCTGCAGAACCTCAGTAAGCACCCTTTTGTCTTCCTTTAACAAGCACACTCTCTCACGTATAGAATAGCAAGTTTCGCTGAAGACAGCCACAGCTGTCTTCCCTTTCCCCGCAAATGAAAGGGTCTGCACTCCTGCTACAAAATGGTTATCAAATGCAGTGTCAAAGCAAGTGTTTCCCCTCCATTGTAAGAGGCAAGCTGAATACTTTCAGCACAGCTTTCAGTGTCTTCAGACCCAACTGCAGCTGCACACACTCCAAACATTCTGCTGGCGGCTTCCTGTTTGCATTCCTGGGCTGAGGAGAAGGAGGACATTTCTTTCCAAGTCTGCTGCCTGCTCCTGGTTTTCCAGCTCTCTCTGTCTTTTCTGCTTCTCTCTTTGTTCTTCCTTTAGGAAATCTTTGAGATTCATGAGCATAACAAGAGTCCCTTCCCTCTGAACTGTGCTCTTAAATTGGCTGGTTGTTTC
>VYZT01001453.1:0-27752 GCA_013400735.1 Pomatostomus ruficeps
TGATAGTAAATAGATCTTCACAGAACGTTCTAAGTGAAAGCAGAAAGTCAGAGGCAGAGCTCCCTTTGGTAATTTGCAATGCCTGATTTTTGTTAAACAGAGTCAGATGCTGATGAAGCAGGTTTCCAGGTTCAGTTTGAGAGGTCAACTGCATTGCTATATTCAGCTTTTCTCTTTATCAACTCATGGCTCAGAGACTGGGGCGGAAAAGATGATAAAATAAGCAGGGTAAAAGAGAGATCAGCCATGACAAAGGTGAGACTGGCAACCTCTGAATAGATTTGGAAACAATCCCTGAGGAAAATTAGTACACTGAGCAAGTCCAGGGAAGTTACTGAGACAAGGTGTCAAACAAGTTCAATACCTGAGATTTGACTTGATGGAAGGAGTTCAACCAGACAGAAAGAGCACACCTGAGTAGCAAGTCAAACAGTGCCTCTGAATTCCTAAAGGAAGTAATAAAATCCTGTAGCATTTGGAGCATCAGGATGCTCCACTCAAGACAAAGGGTCTGTTGTCAACTGTATATAAAAAAAGTATATAAACCCCACATAAAGTAACAATTGGTTTTCTAAATCTCTATCTAGACCAGAATTCTTAGCCCTCCAAAGAACAAGTTATTTTAACACGCTGATTTGCCCTAGCCCATTACTTGCAAAATGACTGAAGGTATGAACCTGAAGACAGGGCCACAATTTGTGACTATAAGCCTAATTTTGCACTACAGCCAATTCCAACAAGTAGAGGCCACTCTGTACTACTTCCTGTGTGAGGCTACAAAGGGAACCCAAGCAGCCTGTGAAACAGCAGGCTCTCTCTCTAAGCATCTAGTGTCTGAACATGATGGTCACTTGTGTCTCTAGGAGATGTCTCAGCTGCAGGGCTTCCTGCCTTAGGAAAAAGATTCATCAGCAGAACTGTCCACAGGAAACTCCTACTGTCCTGTGTTATTTCATTGAAGAGAAGTGTTGCAGTAGTCCTTGGTACAGGAGTACCAGCTTCAGTCCAGCTTTTGTTATTCCAGGCCTCATGGCTGATCTGACTCAGTGGTGGTGGCAACACAGCTTGGGGTGGGAGCCAGGATTAGCTGATGTCCAGTGATACATTCCTCCAAGATTCATTTTATTCTGTAAATAAAATTAATTTGATTTTTATATTTATATTTATCCAAAAGAACTGCTTTTGGATCTGCTGCAAAAGGAATGATACCATGCTGTTTTATTTTTGCTTCACTCAGATATACATATATTTCCAGCAGTCTCTCAATTATAAAAGTCAATTTCACCGTCAGTAAATGGTTCATTTATTGATTCTCGTCTACTAAATCCAAGCAGCTCCACAAATAACAATATACTGGCGATGTACGAAGGGATAAAAGAAATTACTCACATTTGCAGGGAGGAAAAGCACAAAGCTACAAACTGACAGCCTCTTTTCAGTACTGGAGCTATAATTTCAAATGTCAAAAACCTTTGACGTGCCTCATAGATTACATCTTTAGGAGAGCCCTACTTCTGTTTAAAAGCTGAAACGAAAGGATTTTTACTTATTTTGAATTGTAATTTCTGCAAATTCTTTAGGCTGCAATATTTAATCTATTTCTCTGATGTTTGCATTACTCATGCTGCCAAAGAGCTCTTAGCAGAAGCCAATCTCCATTGGAATTCTGCACCTACACTCAAAAAGTAAATAGAAAGGAGAAAGATTTAAAAGTATAATTAATCAAAAGCTCGTATCAGAAACTTGACTTCTAAAGGGTAAAAGAATGCTTGCAACCAAAAGACAGGTTTGAGCTCTTCTCGTTGCAAAACCAAGCATCAAATGCTTTTGGCCCCTGGGATTAAGGTCCTGGTCATTCTTCAATAGCAATGCCAAGGACGAGAAACAGATGACTTCTCCTGGCTGGGTTTTCATCTCTGCAGAGAGATTCTGCACGACAGGCTGCTAGGTTATAGCCTGCACCATTACCTACCAAACCATGTCTCATTACGGCTCCTGTTCCTGCAAGCTACCATGAACAGATGGATTCATACTGAAATCCCACTTGTTTTTATCCTTCCTCTCCATTGTAGGAATGCCTTGTGGAGAAATAGCCCATGCACCCTGCACTGTCTAAATTCCATGTTGATCAAAGGCACCACAGCTGTTCCCAGGGGCAATATCTTAAAATCGCCTCAAGGCTCAACAAAGGTTCAGCTTCAAAAAAGTGACAGTAGCAGAGGGAATTGGGCATATTTACAAACAAAGCAAGAGTAATTCATTATGAAAGTCAAAATTAATTGCCATTCATTTCACGTTTTTGTAGCATGGATTTTGTATGTTTACTAAAAGCCTCTTCATGCTTGTTCTACTCTTTTAATAGAGAGGTGTGAAAGTGTATCTTCCTTAGAAGATTTAAAGAGGATATGAAGATTTTGAGAGTTTAAGCAGTTGATAATCAGAAAAGCAGGCCACTAGTTTGTTTGCATTTCTCTAACTGCTCCAGTAAACTCCCTGGTGCTCCTTCTCCATATTGGTATGGTTTTACTTCCTAATTTCCTCCTCCCTTGGTGAGAAGAGATCTCACAATAAAAAGACACTGAAATTTTCTGTAGTATAGTCTGGATTTCTTTCTATTTGTCTGTTTAAGGAACACACTTATAGTCACTTAAAAACTATCTCTGGAAGAGAATGTGTAAGATAAAACTTAATTTAGCCCATCTTTAATGTTGAATAATTAAAACTACCATACCTCCAGAGGTCTGGCATGGACAAATCTATGTTTAGCATAATTTTTGTAATTTCTGGCAGTTAATCATATTGATAAAAAGTAGCTACAGACATACTCAGTCCACTCTGACCTGTTTGTTGGCCTTAGGGAATCCAGCAAACAGAACAGAAATGTCTTTTCTCACAAAGAGCCTATTGAAGTCAGCAGTCTGTTAGGAACTAGATATTACTAGATTTCCTTCCCACTGCTCTGAAAGCTTTTCCTCCACATTTCTTCAGAGCTGTCCTACAATGCTCGGAACTCTTTAGCCTCCTGCTTAAGCTGACTTCAACAAACTTTAACTCTCTCATATAGGAAAGCCAAGGGCTTCCATCCACGGGAATATGAAGGGCTGAAGCAACTGTTGTCAAAGTAGGCAGTCTTCCAGTGATGGTAGTGGATCCTGGAACATGCTCTGTGAGTGACTTTTAATAGGCAAAAACCCAAGAGGAATGACTTTCCAGATGCAATGCAGGCTGAAACTCTCTGTATGCAGTGACTATTCCTGTGCTACTGCTAAACGACAAAGGAGCTGGTGGTAATTGGCCGTCACTTTTCACCTTCAAGCCCTCACTATGTGCCCGTCACAATTGTGGTGTGGATGACTGATAGTCCCCACCAGCCTGAACTTATGGAACTGCTTCTCTGAAAGGGATGGAACGATTTAGTACTTTTCTACAAGTGGGAGCAGTTTGGTGGAAAAATCCCATTGCACAGTGAGTGATTATGCAAGCAAGAGTACAAATAAAATAGCATTTACTCTTCTTTCAGATGATAAGCAAGAGGTGGAGTTGTATGGGTCCTGTCTTACTGCATACTCTTTGCTTCTTGGTTCAAGTTTGACAAGAGGACCGACAAAAATGATGATGAATTTTGAAACAAGGATGACATAGGCGTTTTGCAACCCTCTTGAGCATATTGGGGTAGTTTCTGTAAAGATCAGTGCAAGTTTAGAAGCACACAACTTGTTCAGAGCAGCAACCATCAAGATGTTTCCAGCTGGACTCCAGTACCTGTTTCCAGAGAGGTCCATCATAGCTTCATAATTTCAAAGTACAGGAAGACACTGGAAAAGGTAATTTGATTTGTTTGAATGCAGGGATATGCAGACTAATGGGCCTGAGATTGGAGGGAGAAGGCAGGGCTGCAGATGGGGGGAAAGGGGTCAGGGACAGCTGGTAGAGAAACAATGTCCTGGATGGCTGCATGATTTACTAACACTGGCAAGGGAAAGTGTCTGTTGTTCAGACCTGGGAGAGACTATCACCCTAGGGGAAGGTTAGGTAGCTTCCCTGTACTTTGTGTCACAGAAAAGGCCATGTAAAACAGGTAATCACCTGCCCCAAGCACTTTATCATATCTACTGGGATAGGGAAGAAATTTTTTCATCAAAATTTTCTGTAGGATTGCCTATTCTGATTAATTCTAATAGATCTTCTATTTTGTCCATAACAATACCTTTCTCTCATACCAGCTGGTACAGCCCCTTTTTTAAATATTTCACTCTCAAGTGCCCTTGCTTGCATTTCTGCTTGGTAGCTCTTGCTCTTACATGCAGTTGTATATATTCAGAGAAAGAAAGCAAAAGTGAGTGTGAGCAAGAGTTGCAGAGGAAGAAACTCAGGCTACTTTCCCTTTTATCTTAGATATCTTTACATAGATATTTACATCGATGGCAAGTGGGTGGTAAATAGGCTGTAAATATTCTCCTTATGTCAGTGTCCAGTCATGGGTGCAACCAATTGACAAAAGAAAGGTGGAAGGCATGGGAGGTGGGAACCTCCACATCCCAGGACATACATACCAATACGCCTTTAAGGAGCCCTGCTCTCTGAGATCAAGCCCCATTCTCTTATTTTTATTTCCACAGGCTGATAAATTAATCACAAATCTTAGTGATAGACTTTTAACAGCAGGGGCATCCTGACTGATCACTATAGACCATTTTTTTTGTGGTAGCTTGATAGTGGACATCAATAACCTGATCTGCCACCTCTGAACAAAAAAGAAAAGGTGAAAATGTATATCATTTAGGCTGCTGATGGAGTCCCACCTCCCAGCTCACATCATGGGTGTGTGCAAAGAATTTCTCATGCATGCTCATGTGAACAACCAGTATGCAGTCAGGCAGTTTCCAGTAAATGACTCTTAAGGCTTCAGAGCCACTGTCAAACAAAAGTCCATTGTTCATATGCAGGATCTGCCTCTCTACCCATTCGTTATAAAAGCACAGATCACAACAGTGGCATGTTTATCTTACCAGGGTGTTAAGTTTGGCCAACTGAGTCACAGTCCCTGGTTTAGGCTTAAAAATGGGATTACTGCAGCTATTCCAAAACATCTAAAATGCAGGACAAGGCACATGTACAATGTCAGTGCTCAGGCAACAGTTTTAAGGTAGAATGTTATTGGGCTGAGTTTGAACCAGAAAAAAGCATTTTATTATAAGAGAATGAATACAAGACAACTGTGGCGGAGAAACGGGCTTGTTCACCGGCAGCTGTCAGCCTGGAGAGTCCGACCTCCTTGGCTGTCCTCTGCAGGGAGGTTGGCTGCTCTACAGGGCAGTGGCTTACCTTCAAAATGTTTGAATTTCTCCCTAGGCTAGAAATAGTGTCTGTGAACACTCCCACAGTTGTGTTCACACATTGAAAACTCCAGCCAAAAGCGGTGCAAATCTCAGGAGGTGAGTAACAGCTATTATAAGAAGTCCAACACTTAAAGGAACTATTTCTTCAGGTCATCCAAATTTATGAGTGAGTCTGGACTGGCATCACGTTATCCTATCCTAAATTGAGTCCTGTCTTTATTATAAAGACAATATTGGTTATTTGGACAGCTGCATTCAACAGAGCAGACAAATGTCCTGCAGAGAAAGTCTCCTACATGGCCCTAAAGAAAAAAAGTCACAATTTCATTCTGTAGATGGTACAAGCCTGTACCATCTCTGATCTTTTTCCATTTGGTTCCCCTTCTACCATGAGCTGTCTCCCAAGCCAGAAGACAAGGTGTCTCTTCTCCTCTTCCTTAAGGAATAGGGAGTGGAGCTGGAGGAAATGGGCCTCGTGAGAAATTAAGAGCGGTGCTAAAGGAGGAGAGAGAGAGAGCTTACAGCCAGTGAGGCTAAGAGTAGTGTAACGATCTGTGAAACGGGAACACAACCTGCAGTTTTCAGGCTGCTCCCTAAAGAATCAAGAAGTCTGCTGGCACTCAGGAGATGAGGTAAGAAGGGAGAAGCAGAGAGACAAAGGCAGGGTGATGGCTAGGGAACAGCAAAGCAGGAATGAAGGAAGGATGGCATACATCAAGGACATAAAGGAAGATTGAGATAGACAGTTTGGTTCCTCGGGAGAAAGACAGAGGACATGAGCAGATAAGATTCAGACAGAAATGGCATACTGATGTCTATGCAGCTGTACATACAGAGGGAATCCTAGGAGAAGACATGAAAGGACAGTATCTGTGGATGCTTTTCATGGTGGGAAAGGAAAAGTATTTGAAAGGGGAGATGGGAAGTACAGGAAATTTGGAAATGAGACCTGAAATACTGAAGAAGGGTGAAATGTTCAAACCTTTATAGACAAACAGGAACAACTTACAATTCTTGAGCTTTTGTCACAAAAAAAATTATTTTCCTCTAACTTTGTGGGCAAAATGAGTTCACTGACTGGCAACTCCCTTGCAACCCCCCTCCTGGAAGAAAACAGCTTTTCCTGCTTGATCTGTTCAGTTCACTGTTACCTCACATTCAGGTTGTGACCTCTCAACATGTAACAGGTGGTATTTTCCAATGCCCCTGTCAGAAATGGCTGGGCTTTGCAAGACACTTCACATTTAGCCATTCCTGCTCCAAATCCAAAATGAGCAGGGCACAAACACAGGTGAAGGAGGAGAAGAAAGTTTCACAACAAGAGAGGAAATGCTATGTAGGCAGTCAGCCTTTCTACAGATAGATTCAAGGAATACTGTGTACCATCAAGGAACTAACCAATTAAAAGCCTCCTAAGGCAGAAAATCCTATGATGAGTATCCTGGGTGTTGTGGGGGTTTTCTTCTGTTATTGTTAAAATTACTGCCTAAACAATACATTTGACTAGAATAAATAGGGAAATTATAATTATGAAGCACAAAAGCCCCCAAAGATTAGCCTTTGGTGCTATAATCTTTTGAGCAAACACTGCCCTCATTTACACTGAGAAAATAAACAGGTGAAAACAAATGTAATCACCTGTGGGATGGAGTAATGAATTTAACCAGTGTCTTCTATCTCTCGTGTTTACGATCGTGCTCTGCAAGTAGTTTTCATTTGGTCGCTGCAGTCTTCTCTGTGAAACCTTATCCCCAAATACAGCACACAGCTCCTGAGGCTCATTTAATCTTGGACTGGCAGAAAAAATGGAAGAGGTGTCAAGGGTGATACGCAGCAGGCCTGCTGGAGCTTTAGCTGCCTGGTACCAAAGGAAAAGATTCTTGGCCTTATCAGATCTCTTTGGTAAAGACTCTGCACATTCCTAAGGAGGGGCTTGGGACCAGTCAGTTGGATAACCCAAAGCTCTTTGGGCAAGTGATGTGGAACAGGCTGAAATGCCTTTGATCAGTGGAAAGAAAACAAAAACCCCTACATACACAAATTACCACTATCCTCCACATGCTCTCCAATATCACACTGCTGTGAGGACATGACTGAATTAGGAGTTAAGAATTCCTCCAGAGAAGGAGTGCTGATCAGATAACCTGTCCAACGCTGTATTTCAAAAATACAGTGTCCAGTTAATACTGATTTTTTTTAACTTTCTTGTTATTACTGCTAATGTCAAGAAAGAGAACTAAAATAAAGGCTTTTATAACTGAGTGCTCTTTGTACTATTCCTGATTCTTGCCTGTGCTGGAGTGGGCCATAATTGTGCTTTTCTTCAGGATAAGCATTATTCTTACATATTCTCGACCAATTTTTTTCAGCTGTTTTAGACCTGTGATTGCAAATTCCTACAATTTTGCAGACATTTTATAAGGGGTTCAAACAGAAACAAGCATGTTATCACCAGGTGTAAATTTCTTCTGAAATATTGTCACATGAAAATTGCAAACCTGAAAAGATGGGGGAAAGTACCACCAGTTTGGTCTAAGCTCCTTGTAGAGGCTTGCAAACACTGCCAAACAAGTGCAGCATTGTGATGTCATTCAAAGTGTTCACATGCTGAGCATAGTAGCCTGCAAAATAAAAAGCCACTATCTAGACTTGCAACATAGGAGTACCAGTAACAATAGAGAATTAAAAGATTATGTTTTCTGCATTATTTCATTCAAGAAGATTATAAGACAGAAGAAGAAAATGAAAAGGCACATACTGCAATTTTCTCCAAAGCAGAAACTAGCTGTGACCTCTTAAATGTATTAAATGAATTTATTCATTAAAGCTTTCTCCCCCTCACCCTTGAATGTCTCTGTGGGAAGCAAAATTGTGCCATCTAGTGGGATTAGGCCAAGTCTTAGCTGTGCATTCCCACTGGACACTATGGACACTTTATAGACCATCTCCACTTGAATCTGTTTACATTATAGCATGGATATTTTTGGATTCCACTTTGCTCCCAAGTTCAAATCCCTCCTCTGCCACAGCTGCAGGAAGGTTCCATTCACCCTGTCAAGCTTAGGGCCAGAGGAAGTGAGAGGAAGTTGCCTTTTCAGTTATCTGCTCAATCCACCTTCCTTCTTGGCTTCTGCATTGATGGGAAAGATGGGGAAAAATAATTTTCATGAGTATGACTTGGAGACTTGAAAGACCAAAGCCTCAGGGTTCCCCATGAATGAAGACTCTCCCACTTGCCAAGCAGCCAGCAGCCTTGGGGTTCTGTGCTGCACAGTTATGGAGCTGGTGTATGCGGACCAAGCTGTAGCACAATCTCATTTCCTAGCATGCTTTTGTAACCTTAGTTAAGCAATAAGCCTAATATAGATTTCAGTACAGCATTTAATCTTTGCCCCTTATGGATTTGTGTATCTTTATGACAGAAAGTGATTTCACAGCTTGCTATTTTTTTCTTCTGTGCTGTTCATAGTAGAGAGCCACATAGTGTATGACTTGAACACTCAAATAGGTGCAGGTGTTGCAAGAGACTTACATACCTCTCAAATAAAACATGATAGGTGCCCTTGGGACTGCTGGCTATTGCCTGAGTCACAACAGGTGAATGAGTAACAACTCCATAAGAAGGTTTCAGTACTACTAAAAGTAAAGTTCACTGGCCAGTCTTCAAATAATTAACAACTCTCTTCTCTACAAACACAGAAAAAAGTGACCTTTTCCAACAAGGCATAAGCTGTTTTTCTCTAACTCAAACCATCCCCTGGAATAATTGGATCAGCTTTGCCCACCGGCAGATGTTTTGTCTTCTATGAATCAACATGGAAAGGAATCTTAAGAATGTTTTGGTCATTTCTTTCGGATTTTTACTTCTCTTTACTGCTTATGGAGGACTCCAGAGCCTGCAGGTAAGAGGGGCATCTCCGATTGGTTACAAGGACCGTTGGTCTGGAAGGGCATCAGGCCAGCTGGCAGTGTGAAACACATCAGTTTTTTCATGGTCTCTGTGAGGAAGGAATGCACAGTATTTTTTATGAGGTGGGTTAGGACATTAACTTGCTGCAGGTTAATATTCCTCACCCAGATCACTAAATATTTTATCCTAGTATTTCTCAAATAGTTTGAATACTTGTGTCATGCTAGTTCTTTAGATCCACAAAACTTGTTTCAATGGAAACAGAAAACAAAATTAACCTGAGATTACTTTTCTCAAAAGAAGATATTGCAAAATGGAAAACAAATTCAATTTCTGGAAAAAGTTTGTTTTGAATACTTCTAAATTGCTATGATTTTATAATAATTATTATTGTACAGCAATGTAAAATAATAAAAAAATTATGCCCAAACCGTTAAATAATTTAAGTATAAAATAATGCAGTAATTTCTAGGATCATGATATAACATAATTGTAAAAAATATTATTTTAAATCAAAGGCAGTTATGGCTTGTACTGGCATTAACATCCTAAAACACAGTAGCAGAGATGGGTTTCTAGAATGACTTGAACACTTAGTATACATTAGAGCTCGCTTGTTTATCCAAAATAAAAGACTGAGGGTTACTGTTGCTGTCTATTGAATGCTTCTGAGTAGATAAACACAAGGAGAAACTTCTCAGACTAGAAGGCTCTGCTGGTCTAGTGGCTGATAAATGAATAAAAGACGTTCATAAGCAACTTTAGGCAGGATATTAACAGATATTCGTGATCCGTTGGATTGGATTTTCCCACTGGAGTGGGAATCTGTATGCCTTAAAGGTGGAATTTGATACATAACAAGATGATCTTATTTATAATAACAACGGGTTGACCTCATTTCAGAAAGAGGTGCCTCCTAGTTCTGTACATCTCTCTTCTCCTCTCCTTTGCTGACATTGTCAGATTCTGAACTCAGGGCTGTTCTGCAAAAGCAGTCCCAAAACTGGACGGAGATATTATGAGTTGGGGAGAATAATGAGGCGGGGGAAGATAAACCCAAGAAGCTGCAAGTCAGTCCCACCATCTGAAACAGTTGGTTAGAGCATGGTGCTAATAACACCAAGGTTGTGGGTTCAGTGCCCATACAGGCCATTTACTTAAAGAGTTGGATTTGATGATCCTGTGGCTCCCTTCCAATTCAGAATATTCTGTGAATCTATGAACCAGTAAGTACTGGAATGTTAAAAATTTGCTTAAATAATTTCAATATTCCACTACCCAGACTCCGCCAAAAAACCCCAGAGAGTATAAATCATATGATTTTGGAAGCCTGGCTTCTAATTTTTGGAAGTTGTATCTGACAAAACCAGGCATATGATGTTTCAAAAATAAGACCTCTGAGATCAGGAAGCCTTTTTGCCTGTTTACAAAACAACCATTCCAATTCTCTAACACCTTGCCAGTGCTCTAACAGAGACTGTCCTCATCTCACTGTCCCAGTGCCTGGTCCTCACCACGGGTGCTGCATGACTGTCACCATGGTCCTGCGTGGCCAGACTGCACAGCCACTGCAAGGGAAGCCACCAACAGCTTCACTCTCCTGCAGCACTCTCCAGTGCCACCCCCTCAGGATCCAGTCCCCTTTCCAAAATCATACTGGATCATATCAACTATTAATCAAAACAATCAGGAAAACATTGCTAAGCAGCATAGAATTGTAGAATGGTTTGGGTTGGAAAAGACCTTAAAGATCATCCAGTTCCAGCCCTCCTGCCATGGGCAAGGACACCTTCCACTAGACCAGGTTGCTCAAAGCCCAATCCAACCTGGACAGAGTATCCACAAATTCTCTGGGCAACCTGTTCCAGTGCCTCACCACCCTCATAGTAAAGATTTTCTAATACCTACCCTAAATCTCTCTTTTAGTTTGAAACTGTTGCCCTTTGTCCTATCACTATCTGCCCTTGTGAAAAGTCACCTCCGCACTTTTTAATGTCCCCTTTGAGTACTGTAAGGTTGCAATGAGGTCTTCCTGGGGTCTTCTCTTCTCCTAGATGAGCAATCCTAACTGTCTCAGTCTGTCTAGGAGAGGTGGTCCATCCCTCTGATCATCTTCATGGCTCTCCTCTGGACCCTCTCCAACAGGTCCATGTCCTTCCTGTGCTAAGGGCCCCAGAACTGGATGCAGTACTCCAAATGGGGACTCACCACAGCAGAGTAGAGGGCAAGAATCACTTCCCTTGACCTGTTGATCACACTTATTTTGATGCAGCTCAGGATACAGCTGGCCTTCTGGGCTGTGAGTACACACTGTTGCTCTTGTCCAGCTTTTCATCCACAGAATTCCCAAGTCCTCCCCTGCCTAGCTACTCTCAATGAGTTCTTCTTCCATTCTGTATTCATGTCTGGGGTTGCCCTGACCCAGGTGCAGCACCTTGAATTTGGACTTGTTGAACCTCGTTAGGTTCACATGGGTCCATTTTTCAAGCTTGTCTAGGTCTCCCAACTTGATCTTCTCATTTCAACTTTTACAGCATCAAGACAAGAGGAGAATTATTTTGAGCATAAAACTATAAAACCTGGTTATATCTCTAAAATGTTATTCCTTCTTTGTGAAAATGTGGGTGAATCAATTACTTCCAACTCAAAGGGCCTCTGTGAGCCTATTAGGATATTTGAACCTTGGCCTCTGAAAAACTTAGAAATTATCAGACCTGTAGTTTAAAGCAAATAATCTTCCACAGTTGCTATGCCAGCCCTTGCAATGCAGATCTGAGGATATTTATGCCTGAGACAACAAATGGAGGCCAAGAAAAGAGGTTGTCCTTCATTCAACGTGCTTTCAAAGAGAAACTCAAACAAGTAACATCAAATAATCTAAAGACTGACTTACCAGAGCTTTGAATTTGAGCAATCTTCACCTGGTTTTGTATCACGTTTTCATAAATGGTCTATCATTTTGAGGAAAATCGTATATCCATAATAAGGCTGTTCTGGGAAAATGAGAGAGTAATGCCCAGCCCTGGATGCTGTGTCTCTCTGCCCAAAGCCACTCTGTACACTATAGTAATATGGACCTGTGATAAAATTTGTCTCAGTCACTGTTTTTGTCCATGCAGAGCAGTCTCAATTCAGAAGAAGGCCTGGGCGTTGCTTCCCTAAGTGTTCTCTATGCTGCGCTCATCTTATCATCCATGTTCCTCCCTCCAATCCTCATCAAGAAGCTGGGCTGCAAGTGGACCATTGCAATCTCCATGTGCTGCTACATCGCGTTTTCCTTAGGAAACTTCTATGCTAGCTGGTACAATTTAAATACTTTAACCCTGTCTGTTGTGTTCAAACAAAATAAGTAAGGGCAAAGTCCTTTCTTCTTTTTCTTGTCCATTGCTACTCTCACTCTGTGTTGCAGATTAGAATGTTGGATGCAAAAAGTGGTGCTTACAACAAATAGAGATAAATAAATCCAGTAGTAGGTGAACAAAAGAGGTGAAAATGTGCAGAGTCAGAATAAATTCATCCATCCATCCATCCACTTGAAGCTGCTTCTCTAACTCATGTTTGTAGCAGAGGTTCTGCTACACACATGAGTTAGAGAAGTCATTTAAAAGACTTTTAGGGCTGTTTTTGAAAAGGCTGAAGGGAAAATTATCTTCCAGCTAGTAGCTCTGGGAGAAGAGGACCACAGGAGGAGGCTATCTCCTGCCTTGCTCTTTCAAAAGGTGACTGAACAACTTCTGCTCTCCAGTGACAGGAGATGCAACTCTGTGGGGGAAAGTTGTCATTATCCATCTTCTGAAGTGTGTGTGCAATTTAATTCTCAGTTATGAGAAGTTAAGGCACATGAGCACAGACCTAGCCAGCCTGGCCTAGGCCTAGTCCCCACACAGAACCGGCTATGCTTGCACACCCTAAACTTCACAAGACTGGCCTTTTCTTGATTCCACATAACAGATTTATTGTATCATACAAAAGATAAATCTATTTCTTTGATGTCTATTTTTGCCTCTAGATCTTCAGGCAAATGATTATTATGCTATTATGGATAACAACTATGCTAATTGAAGTGTTCTTTGGCAGGTACACACTAATCCCTACCTCTGTGATCCTGGGCTTAGGAGGAGCACCACTCTGGTCTGCCAAATGCACTTACCTCACCATTGCTGGCACTTCATATGCTGAGAAAGCAGGAAAAAATGCAAAAGACATTATCAACCAATACTTTGGGGTCTTCTTTCTGGTGTTTCAGTCTTCTGGCATCTGGGGAAATCTTATCTCATCCTTGATATTTAGCCAATCTTCCACCAAAGGTAAAATGCATTTAAAATTTTGGCACTTCTTTCTATAAACACATGCTAGTTCTAGATAGATAAGAGGTAGATTTCTGCAGCTGAGCTTTCACAGTCAGTGGAAACAGGCACTTCAGATGAGAGTTATACCATCTGAGGATAGATGTCTGAAATAGATGAGATAAATTGCTCTCTGAAAGTGTCTATTTTCTATCAAAAATCAGCCATAAAGAGAGTTCAGACAAATAGCTACAAAAGAGAAGTCTATTAAATTCTGTTTGAATTCTACCCCCATGTTGCAAAGCATAGATAGGCTGCGGGCAGTGACAGTCCTTCACATCTGACTTCTATTAAAAGTGGATTAAAACAAGAGGCAAAATACCAAAGCAACCTTTTTGCAAAGCTTGTAGTATTGGGTTAGTTTGCTGTTAAACATTCAAGGTTAGTCAGACTGATGCTGGTGCTTGCTGAAAATGAGTGCTCTACAGAGCTGTCAAAAAGAAATAGCAGTAGCTGTTGGCAGGAGTCTGTGTTCCAGGGCTTCTCGGCTGTATTTCAGGCTCAGACAGCAGATGCCAATGTAGTTTGAAGAAATCACTCAGGAGCATGCCCTCATTTCCCATGCATGTAATTGGTGTCAATTTTAAAAGGGCAGTTGTGAAGATAAATTAATATTTGGATGCTGCCTTAGAGATTCAGAATGCTGTGGTGTTTTATCATTGCAGTCTCCTGGACATTCCTCATCCTGTCAAAGAACAGGTTGACATGGAGAGAGATTTCCATATACACTGCTACTATGAGTAACAAGAAGTTACCTCTCTTCCCCGGCTCAGTTAAGTAGTATGTCCTCTGAAGAGTTTTCAAATAGCTACTAGGTTAAAACTAAATGTCAGGAAGTTGGCGTCAGGTTTTAATCTTTGAATATTTGGGTTTATGGCAAAGTAGTTCTCACAAAGCGTGATACTTATGTAGAATCCTTCTTCCTTTAAACCTAAATAACTATAGATGAAGCACCATTGAAGCAGAATGCTGGCAGACCTTTCCAAGTGCAATGGAGCCCTGCTGACCTGATCCCAGAGCCACATGATATCTCAGGAGGGACTGTGTGTTCTGATTTCACTTGCAAAGCAGAGGCGGTGGTGCAGCTGTGGGGTCTGTACAGACTGCAACCATTTGACTCTCCTCTGCCTCACAGCACATATCATTTTAACAAGAGGAATAAAACACTGGTCTTTTGGTCTTCTAAATCCCTTCCTAGTTTTATATCTGAGGATGTTCCTCCAAATTTTAAAGACAATCTTATTTTTTTCATCTGTTACATAGAATTTCAGAAATTGCTGTGAACAGCTCTCAAAGCCAAAGGCCTTGCACATCTTCACAGCAGTGATGAGCAGTTATACCACAAGTTTCTCTACTGTGCCTTCTCAGTGAGACTCAGCTTTAATCTAGAGGGAACTTCTTTGCCAGGGAGAGGGGGTAAGAATCTCCAGTCATGCAATTATTTTTCTCTCCCCTGAGAGCTGTGCAAAGGTGTCCATTCATATTTTCATGCACTTAAAATGTATCATTTTACTGAGCAGTAGGAAAGATATAGCGTTTATCTGGAGAATGACAATGCATAAAATTCAGGCATGACCTACACCTCATATATTGCCTGCATCACTGCATCCAGTCACAGCAAGGTAAAGTTACACCATGAGGTAATACCACAACTGAAGACAGTAATCAGTATAAATTACAGGAGTCATCCTTTCTCACTCATCAATATTGCAGTTTTAATTCAAGAAAAACAGTGCAAACCCTGCCTTGCAGCTTGCATATGAGTAATTGCATGTGCATCATCATCCTCAGATTATGCAGGAACAGATAAAAACTTGTTTTACACTCTTCCACACTTCATTCATGTGACTCACCTTTTGCATATGGTAATTTTGCTGAAGGTCTGTTTGTCCAATTTTTGCTGAAGGTCTGTAGTGGTAGCCAGTGACTATGATAAGGTAATGATTTTCTTTAAGTCACTAAATTTTATCTGATTGAACCTAAAGTTGTTTATGAAGCTGGTTAGACAGCTGATTTGCATTGCAGCAGCTTTGATTGGAAGCAATGAGGGAAAACAGACTAAAAGTAGTTACACAATAACCTTAATTGAAAAATTACAGATCAACTCTTATTTAAGCAATCCGCCAAGGTACAGCTGTATTGCCCTTTATTGTGCTTGGACTAGAGACAAATTCTGCAGTGAAAGCACTAAAATAATTGTGTGGGGTTTGGATCATCCTCCTCTAGCAGCCAGTTTATTCAGGCTTACACTTTGGGTTAGTATTTATTCTTTACCAAGACGGTACTGGAGGAAATGGGCACAGTGTCATGGTGACGCAGTGTGCATGAGCACTTGCATATGTGTGGCTTTGACATATGCTCTACACAACAGTGACAGGACTGAACAATGCAAAGCTCTTACTCCAAACCCTGCTGAACTGGTAGTTTCTAGTGTGTTCTCAGCAAATTATAAAGCCAATAGTAAAATAATAAAGTCAGGAAAAGCAGGCTGCTTGGAAGCTGCAATACATCATAATGTGAATTTGTATAAAAAATATATATATATATCTTGAGGTGGTTTCTGTTCCTATAAGATATACAGAAATTATCTGGAGAGGGAAAATTCTGGGTGGTTGTAAGAATTGGAGTCCATAAGTCCATTGCTGGTGTAAACTAAGGGACCTTTCTCATGGGGTGTTACGGTTAGGAGGTAGAAATATCCACTCAAACTTTGAATACTGCAAATTGAGCTTGGATTCAGATTTCAGCCTCTGACTTTAGTCCCTGTCTCCATGTAACCATTTATTCAGTGTTCAGTCTCTCTTTCATGTCTGTTAAAACAAATTTTTGTGTATTAAACTGGGATTCTGAAGTTAAATATGTCTGATCAGGAAAGATTTTAAACAGGAGCAATCACTCAACACTGGGTTCTCTTCTCCTTATATCCTTACACATAGTCTGGACTTATCTGATCTCTTCATTGACCTGCCTTTCTTTTGATTCTTAATTAGTGGACATCTCAGAAGAAGACCTGGAATGCTGTGGAGCATACAACTGCCTGACTGATACCACTAACACCACTGGGTCAGCAAAACCCTCCAACTCCTTAATCTACACACTGCTAGGGGTCTACACTGGTAAGTAATCCACACAATCTTTAATCAGTATCACTGATGGAGAGCCTAGTACTTGTGGAATCTAGCATGACTTTGCAGAGTAAGTTTCTGACTTTCTCCTTCCATCCAATTTGCCAAAGGAAAATAAGATATGTGAGAGCTGTAAACAACTCCTTCCTAAATAGTTCAAATGCTTTATGCCAGAGGTGTATCATTTTTATCTAAAGAAGAAAGATATTCTTTTTATTTTTCACCTGGAATAAAGCTGAAGCCCAGTGTGGTGACCCAAATTCAGTCAGGCAAATTATCATATCTCCCATTTAGTAACTACAGCTGTTATAGACTTTCCTTGCACGAGGCTAGAAAAGAATTAAAGACAGGGAAGCTGATGCCATTAAAAGACAAAAATAAATGTGCAAGGATTTACTGAGTGAGGAAAGTTCCAAAAAGTATCCCGCTCAAAAGAAGTTACTCTCTGGATAAAGAAAAGTATCTGGCAAGGCAATATGCACCTTAGTTCTGTTAAAATATCTTTGCAGTCTCTGAACATAGATGTACTGTCTGTGCTGAGAGGGATACATGGAATTTGCCATACACTCCAACAGAGTGTATGTGATCCAGGTAGAGCCAGCTCTCAGCGGACAAGGGCAGCAAACCCTTCCTCTGTCCCCAGCCTCCATTCGTAAGTGGTGGGAAAATGTAAGGAATATCCCCCCCACTCTCCTCCCAGAGTGTACTGGAGCTGGTGACTTTCTGCTGAAAGCATGTTTGTCTGTAAAGTTTAAATTTAAATTTGATGACTAACATATACAGCACTCCCTTAGGCTTTGTGCATGCAAAATGAATGCAACCCTGCTGTCTACTGACCGCATGTCAGTGGGGATTTCACTTTTCTTTTAAGCTCTTAATAAAAGATATATCTTTTCCTACCTCAAGGGAAAGTAAATAGCTAAATATTTCATTCACAGACATTTTTAAAATGTGTCTTCTATTTGCTGGCTGAATACATATTTTGCCCAGCTTGGGTGGAGATAATAATGGATAAGTCTTCTGCTGTTTAGCTTCCTCAAGGACTGTGAATGTTTCTATTTGTGTTCATACCAACCACTATTAAGCCATGCTATTATCTCCTGTAATTGCTCTTGATTCATTTAACATATTTGTTAGATATATTTTTCCTGAAAATATCGATGTCCTGCTCTCACCATTTAAGTCCAGCAATTAGTCCATAAGTACTGATGAAAATGCTGACAGAACTAATAATGACTCGAATCAGGAGGAGTTTACAGCTCAGCCACAGTGGGGAACCAGGACACCAGAGAATACAATTTCATTCTAGGAGACATGGATGAAAAATAATAAGCAACAGAAAAATTAGGCAATTTATTGTAAATCTGCTGATGTATTTGGATATTAAAAGTTCACAGGAGAGACAATATACATAACATAGGAGCATATTAAACAAGCAAAGTGGATGCAAAGAGGTTCCTAGTTTTCATCTTATTCTGAACTGCAGTTGTTTCCATGGATGGAATTCTAGTCAGCATAAGTGAGGAAACATTATCATGCCCTGCATCCATAATGAAGCAATTAGTTGTCAATCTATGGCTGTCTTATGTATTTTATAAGACATGGTTATCTTCTTGATAACATGAAAAAGGTTGTTTTGATTCACTACACAAACAGCAAATCTAGACTGATACATGCATGATCATTTTCTGATTAACTACTCTATATATTCTTTTATATGCTGCTTCTGCTAGGAAATTATGAATTTAAAGCTTTAACTTCCATCATTTTAAAGTTAGCTAGAGCTGCTCACTATCATCTTCAAAACAGCACATATTCCATACTCAAAACATGGTTCTGAGCTGAAAAAAAAGCCACAACATACTGGGTTTCAAGACAGCATTTATTTTTCTTTCCATGTGTTTGAAAGAAGATCCCTGCTGGCCATGAAAACCTAGGCACTGGAAGTGAATACTCCTCTCTCTTGTTGATTTAAAGTCTTCTGATAGCTCCCGAGGGAGCTGTTTCTGGCTGGCTCCCATCCCCGTGCCCTTCTTGTGCCCTGGCACGGGGACCCGTCACCCTCTGCGGCCGTGCAGCTGGCCTGGCCGGCTGTCACAACAGGCCAGCCACAGCTAAGCTGAGGGGATTTGCGAGTGCACAGCTGTATGCAGGAGATGTGAATGTAGATCAGGCCTTCTTGTTTATGCAGAAATGGCCTTTACACTGAAGCAGAATCAGAGGCATCTGCCAAAATATCCCACAGAGAGCTAAGCACCGAGTCAGAACAATAACAGCAGCAAGCAACTTCCCATCATTCTTCCAACATTCCTCAGTTTTTCACGAACTTCTTGTTTTGTTTTGTTTTGTTTTGTTTTGTTTTGTTTTGTTTTGTTTTGTTTTGTTTTGTTTTGTTTTTTTGCAGCTAGTGGTGTGCTAGCTGTGTTGCTGGTTATTGTATTTCTGGACCAGATCAAATCTGACCAAGCAGAGACTGAGAAAGAAAAACTAGAGGCACCGTCCTTTTGGTCTACGTTCCTAGCAACTTTCCGGCATCTTAAAGATAAAAGACAGTGTCTTCTAATCCCTTTGACAATGTACAGTGGGTTTGAACAGGGATTTCTTTCTGGTGACTACACAAAGGTGTGAATGTAAATGAAAATCTATTTCTGTCTCTGATTTTTTTGTGCCGTTGTGTCTTACTATTGCACCTGATCTATATTTACTTGTCAAATGAAGATGTTTTTAATGGTGATTTGTGGATTACAAAATTACTGCTTACTTCTACTTGAATGAACTCTGAGTGACATTTTCAAAGAGGAGAGGCCAGCAGTAAATATGTCCCTTGGAACAGCCTCAAAAAGAATGCAGTAGAGAGCTTAACTCACCAGTGGAGGCCACAGCAGAGAGCTACAGGTTCAAACTCTTCACCTTGTTGTAAATAACAAACTGGGAGAAAAGCCAGAAGCCAGCAAAGCTTTTATATCTTCCTTCCTTCTGGTTTCCTTAGAGTTTGTGTAAGTGCAAGTCAGCACACATTCCATGTATTTTGTTTTGACAACTTTACGGTAAGAGGGCAAGTCTTCAACATCGCTGGCTGAAAGCCCTCACCAGTCACTGGTGGAACAGGTCCAGACCCTGATGGATTGAAATCATTAAAACCACCTCTGCTCCTCCAGTTTCTCAACAAACCTAGACACACAGCAAGTGTGCTCTCCAGGCATTTGTTGAGAAAGCCTCCAAATAAAGAGGGCAACCTTCCTGAGCTGCTTCTTTCATGCTTGAGGCTTTCAAACATTGCATGTAAATCGGATGGAAGAGTACACTTGTTGCTGTGTTGGAACAGATTGAAAGGGGCACTCCATGGCCACCTCCACTGGTCATATGCTCTGATAGATGAGGTCCTCTTCATTTTTTGGGAGCTGCTCTGTAATGACCATAGGGTCAATTGTCAATTTTCATCTCTTGGGCTATGACGGGAAGGACAGAAAATTCTTAATGCTACTTCCAGGAGTTTTATTGGTATAGGAAGCAGAGCTCAGATTTGTTCAGCTTGTTATTCCTCTGTTTGCATGGCATCAGTCTGATTGGGAACTGGGTTAGGAATGTTGCTGCTGAAGGCCAGTTATGTCAATACACCAGGGTCTTGTCAGTGAACTCTCTAGCTGTGCTCTTTTGATATCGTCCATGCTGGCTATTTACCAAATACTCAGGCTAAAATCCTTGAACTTTAGCTCTATATTTTCATCAAAGAAAATGTGGCATCCCTATCCCTTCTCTTCCAGGTATACGTAACCTGTGCCCTGGGGATACAGTACGTTGGCTATGTGATGATCTGCTTTGCAGCTGTAAATTCCCTCTGCTCTCTGCTCTTTGGGAAGATCTCCCAATTCACGGGTAGAAAACTTCTATTTGCATTAGGTAGGTAAATGTTTCTTGAATGACTGATCACCATATGTAGTCAGATCCACTACTAAACCTTTGCATGTACAAAGGGATAGCTTGCTGTCAGCTATCAATTAAAACCAAAGTCATTCTGGAGGCAGACTTCACAAACTTCATTCATGGGACGAGAGGCAGCTCAGTTCACAGTTAAGCACTGTATTGCAGTCTTTGCCTTACCTCACTTTGCTGGTGATGTAAGTTCACCCTGCTTTTGGGGGCACTATCTGTGCAGAAAGTGCCCTACAGCTTTGATGCTTTATAGCTCTAATGCAGCCAGTGACAAATGATCTTTCAATGCAGGTGTTGAGACTTGCACTGTAATAAGAAGGATTTCTCCACTGGGCTGACACCCCCTCACCCTTATGGAGTGAAAGCAAACCACTGTTGACCTGAGGGAATGACAAACTTGGACACTTGAGCAAAATTTAATGAAATTTTTTAAAGGTTGGCCTGTTGTCCTTTTTACTATATATTCTATAGGGAGAAAAATAGAAGAAAGTCATGTGTCAGGGTAGAATAACTTAAGGGCTTGTGTACAGTAATATTCATGTTGCCTTGAGAAGAGATTTACATATTTAAGAATATCTCCCCCTACAGAGAACATTGTTCCAATGAGTAACAGAGTAATGGAGGCATAAAAAATCACCAAGAAATATTTCTTTGCCTATGTATGTACTGTGCATACTGAAGTGGACTAATACCTTATTTCCACTATGCAATAGTTTGTATTATTAGAAACATCACTAACTGGATCAATGTGCATCAAGACATTCTAGGCATTTTCTCCACAGGACATTTTAAACCTGGACAGGGGAGAAGAAATTTAGAGTCCTTTCTGCTATAGTCACTAGCTCAAAGATTCTTCTGTCTGTTCTAGGTGTGCATCTCAGTCTATGAAACTCAGATTTAAAAAAACCCAAAACACCTAATAGTAGCAATAAACAATTAAATGTTCCCCGAAACTGTAGTGTTAGCAATGGAAGACCTCTGAACCTCTCAGTTCTGTGTAGTGATCTTTGTACGCAGCCTAAGAAGGTGCACCTGTGGGCGGGAGGAATCTGTGACTCGTTTACAAACCACTTTTTAAAAGAAAAACTCAAAACCACCAGACCCTCTAGAAACCCTTAATTGTCTCCTCTGGCCATGAATGGAAATCTGGTTTAAGGACAAGCCAAGAAGAGCAGAAGGGTGTTTGCTCCCCCTTCCCACATGCCTCACATGGTGACTGCAGGCCTTTCAGCTCCTTCTCCTACTCAGTGGTTTATGTCCTTTGGGCTAACAACCATATCAGCACTGAGGATCTCTCAGCTCAGGACACTGCTCAGAGCTATGAATTAGACGCTGTCAAAGGCCTGCATTGTCTTGTATTTCATGTGATAAAAACTTAAGTCAGTGCAAAGCTCGTAAACCAGAAAGATTTTAAGATTACCTTGTGCTCTCATTGGGGGTAGAATAAAAAAGTGTTATCTACTACTATCTGTCCAGAGTATAATTGCATCTATATTTCTCTTCTTTCTTTCTTTCTTTCTTTCTAAATCAACAGCCACAGTTACGAACATGGCCTGTATAATAGCACTACTGCTGTGGAAACCTCATCCCAAGCAGCTTGCTGTGTTTTTTGTATTCCCTGCTCTTTGGGGCCTATCTGATGCTGTTTGGCAAACACAAACTAATGGTAAGTCCTGGTGACAATGGAACGTATTCTCTTGAGATATAAAATCTGCATGTTTGCATCTATGACACAATGCTGCATAAAAATGATAATGGCTTTAAGACAGCATCTAAAAGAAATATGTTAATTCATTGGAAAGCAGAAGAAATTGAACAAGTTGGGAGAAAGAAAGCAAAATACTCATTAAACCAATTTTTCCAAGATGAAGAGAGAAGAATACTGCAGAACATGATAACGGATGTTCAGAACAAATATTCTGGAGGAGTATAAGTATTTCAAATAAATTTAGAAAAGAAGAAGAATTATACATTTAGTCTGTCTTTCACAATAAGGGAGAGCACTCTGGATAAAAATTAGCTCGAAGCTCGGCAACAAAAGAAGGAAATTGTCTGTTAGGAGTTATTTGAAAAATAATTGTAGGAGAAAACTAGAGAAAGCAAAATTATGCAGCCAAGTAACTTCATATAGCTCTGATTTATTCCATTTCAAAACTCACAATCCAGTGTGATAAGGCACAAAAAGGCAATAAAAAGGAGCAAGGTCATGGGAGACTTCTGCTTGAAGGAAGATAACAAACTAGAACTCTTTATCCTGGACAAGTGGTAAGTATGGGAAGTAGTCAGTAAGGTAATTAATTGTATGGAGAAGGTGACTTGAAATTCACTGTTTCTCTTAAAAACAGAACTAGCGGCGCCAGATAAAGTTAGTAGGCAGAAGCCTTTATAGAAATCAAAATAAATAGTATTTCTCAGACAATGCATAAGCAAAGTATGGAATTCATTGCCAAAAATTTAAGCTGGAATTGCATCACATCATTACAAAATCACTTCAGGGGAAAGTGGTTTTTGGGACTACTAAAGGGTGGTGATCCAGTGGAAATCTCCAACTCAGAACATCCCAATGTCTTTGATTGCCAGAGTAAGGAGGACTTCACAGGGAAATATCACTGTATACTTGCCTTATTTCTTATACTCTTATCCCAGGAGTCTATTACTGAAAGGATGCCATTGGACTCCTATTCTGATGCATGAGGTTTATTCTCACAATCTTTTATGTTCTGCTTTGCAACACAGTGTAATTAATTATTATGCACTGACAGTTCAGATAATGAGCAGATACAGACTTCTGTAAGGGATTGTTTAAACCTATCCCTTAATGAAAACTAGAAGAAGTTCTTTTATGGAGACTAAAGCCAGACTCTCAAGTGCTGGAGAGGACAAGAAAGAGCTATAGTCTGTTATGACTTGAACCAAAATCTACTCATGACTGTCAGTCACAGTCTTTTAAAATCCATTCCATAGCCTGTGTCAGTCAGGCAGTTAAACAGTCTTCCACCTCTCCCGTATTTTACCTCTTATTTCAGGAATACTGTTTGCCTCTATCTCAAGTTCATACTTAGCAGATGCCATAGGAATATTCGTGTGGCAGAAATAGCTCCTCTGTGTTATGTGTCTTGGCCTTCCTTCCTCTGATCCATTTGGTTGTTTCAGGGGCTTAGAAGAGTTCATCCACTAGATAAAATGTCATGTTCCTCCTGGAGAACCAGATGGAAAACATGGCACTCCATTGCCTGGCACTGACAGTGATCTCCTTTCAAGCACATGAAGAGTCACTGCCTCTACACACAAGGGAGTGACCAGCCAGCATTCTCCTCTGCCCCTCCGGCAGGTCCTGCTCATATTCCCTAGAGGAGAGCTAGTACATACATCAAGGGACACCCTTTCATCATCTCACATCCAAGCCCACAGCCTTATGCCTTAGGTAAAAGTTTTAAATCAGTGCTCGTTATACTCAGGGTCATGGGAGGACAACATCAGTGAGGATTTGCTCTCTCTGAAGCAAAGCTGTTCATTCATTTCCTGCGTCTTCAGCCACAGTCTTTCTGACTGCTCAGCAAGCTTATTCCTAACACTTTGGAGAACCATATCTTAGTCTTCCACTGGGATAAAGGACCTGTCCTTTGTCCTGCTTCTATCTTGTCCAGAAAGCCTTGTTCTCAGATATTGTGCTTCTTTCAGAATCACAGAAGGGTTAGGGTTGGAAGGGACCTTTGGACTTCAGATGATTCAACCCCCTTGCTCAAGCAGGGCCATCCAGGCACAGCTACTTACTCAGGACCATGTCCAGAGAGCTTCTGATTTTTACAGAGAAGGAGACTCCACACCCTCTCTGGGCAGCCTGTGCCAATGCTCAATCATCCTCATAGTAAAAAGATTTTTCCTGATGTTCAGAGGAAACCTGTATTTCAGTTTGTGCCATCTCCTCTTGCCCATTTTTCATGGACACCACTGAAAAGAGCTGGGCTTTGTACCCTCTCTTCTAGGATTTACATACATTTGAGATCTCCTTGAGGAGAATATTTCCTCAGTGAGGTCCCTGCTTGAGTGACAAAAATGGATCTGAGGCCCACATTAGGGGAAAAAGGGATAAGTACAGAGGACCTAAGTATTAGAGAAGGTGGCTGAGAAGTGACTGCAGTTTCCAAACCCCAGATGAGGCAAAGACAGTGGACAATGCTTCATGTTTACTTGATGGTGAGTGAGCTCTGCAGGATTAATTTCTATTTACAGCACTGTATCAGGTCATCTCCATTCCCATATTTCTGCAAGATACTTGTGAAAATTTCACGTTTGAGTTAGCTTGGAAAACATCCAAATGTTCTTTTTCCTTGCATAGTGTCTCTTTTTGGTCTGTACCTTACTCAGCTGTTTCATAGCTCCCAGTTATAAAATTATACAAAGTTTGCTTTGTCACATTGTCACAGGGAAATATCAAGTGATGACATGAAGCCGTAACAGTGAGGTGTAGTGACATTACCCCACAATGCTGCATCCCAGAATAGGATCTTCAGTTTGACATACACACAGAGGACTAAATCTCTTCTCTCCTTCAAAAGTTTTACACAGATATGTATCACATGAAAAATTCCCAGCATCAAAGCCTATGAGGTGAGATAAGACTTCCAAAATAACATTGGTTAACAAGGTCTGTGGTCCTTCCTTTGCTAAGCTCCCATGAGTGCTGCTTGGGCCTCAGCAGATTAACCAGTGAATATATAAACGGCATAGTGCCACATACTTAAGACATTCTGCGGCTTGCTTTGTGCTGCCGTGGATATTTAATACTCGAGTACCCCCTAGAGGATAAGTAGGCTCATGGTGGATGAGCCACTTCGTCTTCTAAATATTTTCTGACATGTTTGTGTTGATGTGTGGACAGTCACACTTACTTCCAATGAATGTTACTTTATTTCAGAGCATGTAGTGCCCTTTCTTACCTAACGTGAGCACAGATGCTGATATTACCCACTGACAAAAATTGCACTTGGGGCATAACAATTGTGTAGCACAGAACTATCAGGTGGACTACAGTAAAACCAAGTTCTTTCCAGGCTGTTTTGTGTCCTTAGAAAGGATATGAATGAGTCTAAAGAGTTTATAAACCTGGACTCAAATAATTTCCAGCAGTCCTGTTATATACCCTTGCCTACTAGTATCAGGGGAACAAGTAGGAAGACAGGCAGTGCTTAAAAACAGGATTATTTCCATGGAAGTGAACTGTAAAATTTCAGAACTAGAAGCCTCTCAATTCACTCAGCCCAGCAGTCCTGCTGAAGCTCATCTAGGCAATTTGCTTCAAAATAGCAAACATGTACCAGCTGAAAATCAGAATCTTTATGCATAGAACTCTCATGGCATGAGAAACCTTCCTATATTAAACTTGCTTCACCAATATCTTTCCAGAGGATAACACTGGGCATATCAGGAAAGTAGTAGAAACAACTTGTACTTGTTCATTTATTAGGCAAAACTATGAAGTACTATCATATCTACACTCCACTCAGCCAGTTTAATGAACTAAGTACATCTTGTGATGCACTTGTCCAGATTCTCCAACATGTCTAAATTGAAACAGTTCAGTAAATGTTCTCTTGCAGTCATCATGATACAGTAAGTTTTTACATACAGATGAAGTCTCCCCCTACTTAACAAAACTGAAGGGATAGTTGAGTTTACTCAGATTTTCAGAGAATTTGCATTCCTCTTTGCCTTTTGGCTGAATGTACATATTTCAAACAGATGTGTTGTTAGACAAGTGGATGAAAACAGTCAAAGTTCATTACATTCTTCTCCTTCCCTCCCTCCACACTGGCAGCTGAGTCAGAGGAAATGCCCCTTCTTTATCACTGATGGTGCTAGCTCAGCACCCAGAGGAAAGCAAGCTCTCTCCCCTTCCCTGTGTGCTTCACTAGTCAGACCTGGAGGCTGGGAATCCCTCCCAGGATCCCAGTTGTGACTGAACTCAGTGGGAGCTTCCCAGTGAATGCAACTGCATTCGGATGATCAGTTGAACTGAGTCTCTGTGTCAAGTAAGTTTTCCAGTTGGTTCCCAGAGGTTCTGTATGCATCAAGGATATTCTATTTGCCAACTCATGCAGGAGCTGAAAATTTGAAAATCTGGTTGATTCAGAGTAACACATCTTCTCTGCATACTAAATCTGGGCCCATGTTGTGAAAGCCTGTAGGAACTTGGTAAGAGCTTCTCAATAGTTATACATAGAGATTCTACAATGTCAAGGCCATATTTGGACATCTCGTTCTCCTTACTTGTTCATCAGTGCAAGAACCTTGATTTTTGTAGCTAATGGTTTGAAAAAGAAATTTCCTGCCATCTTACTTCAATAGATCACATCCTTTCATCCTTCCTCACATTTTCATTCTCTTTTTCTCTGATATTCTCTATTTTGTCACATTTGCTCTGTTATTTCACTTGTTACAATTCACAGAAGCATGAAAATTTTTAAGACAAAGCTTGTATTTTCCTTTCTCTGACATTTATGAGGGAAAGCCTGTCTTCCCCATTGTGCTTTGTTTATTCCCTTTGCAGAAAATACATGGTTGCAGACTTAAACTTCACAAGACATGTTTTTCCTTCCTTTCTTTCTTCCTTCCTTCCAGGACTCTATGGCATTTTATTTGAGAAACACAAGGAGGCTGCCTTTGCGAATTACCGTCTCTGGGAATCCCTTGGATTTGTCATCGCCTTTGGTTACAGCACCAAACTGCAAGCCTACATCAAACTGTACATTTTACTGTCAGTGCTTGTGCTGTCCATGGTGACGTATGGAATGGTGGAATACCTCGAGGCTAGGAGCTCCCCCGGGACANTGGAATACCTCGATGCTAGGAGCTCCCCCGGGACACCTACTGCTACAAAGAAGGAAAATGGAAGACCCTGCTCCCAGGAAACACACATGTAATCCAACAGGGTCACAGTGACTGAGGCAGAGCAAACTGGCCGGCTCCTTACAGGCATGTCTCCAAGGGCATTCCAGTGTGTACTGTATCCAGAAAGATGGTAAAGGAACAGATTTCAAGGCCATTATAATGCAAATGTTGTAGGAGTAAAAATCTCCTTTGACATCTCACCTCTGTA
>VYZT01001454.1:0-83241 GCA_013400735.1 Pomatostomus ruficeps
TATTCATCACTTCTCCCTAACTTTCACAAATATGCAAGTTGTTAGGACTGTTCTCTTTTAATATATTAAGTATAAGTTACATATTACTTAAAATCAGATTGTGATCATCAGACCCATAGCCACTAAAGGCTGCTGCACAGTGTTTAATTCATCTATATCCATCAGAACAAGATCCAACATAAAATTACTCATTGTCAAACCCAGTATGTTTTGTGTTAGAAAACCATCATCTATCATCCATCATTTTTAGAGGCTTTTCTACCCTCTGCACGAAGTGGAGCTTCCATCATTGCATCCTGGATTCAAGTCCCTCAAGACAATTATTCTTTCTATATATTAAAGACAGGTGTTGCTGTGGCTGGATTCAGTGGGCTGTAACTAACTTACCTTAGTGCACGGTCCTGGCCTTTGTTAATTAGCGTAGATTCATGGCCGTTCAAGAACTTAACATTTCAGGTTTCCCTGTAGACTCCCAGTATTCAGAACTTCAACTCACCATATTCAACCTTTTTACTATTCACACATTTTTTTCTATATTTTGCATGTCGTTCTACAGACAGCTTTACTCAGAGAGAGAGGAAGATGGCTCTTTCTTGCATTAATGAAAAACATATATGGAAATTAGCCTGTAATACATTTTACATCTCCAAATGAGTTACTTCTACTCAGACTCTGAGTCCTTAAAAGACTATTAAGATTCACCCTCCAACATGTGGAATAAAACAGGCTGTTAGACCCCACTGCTTGTTAGTGGATCAAGTTTATTCCTGATTGAAATATTTTAATGGGACTGATGGTCCTGGAATTGGTAATGAACACTTTGCACCAACTTTATTTCCATTCTGACACAAAAGATCAGACAAGAGATCATGTTGTGAAACCTTGGCATTATTTCTCTAAAGTTACATCAGCCAAAAGCATACCTGAATATTCTAGTATGGTTTTCCACCCCTAAAGACCCCAAGTAACTAGATTAAAGATCTCTCTTCCATCCATAATTCTAAGTGTGAACCATAAAATCTACACTATGCTGAGGATTCCATCCTCTAAAAATATGGTGATGGACAACAAAAGAGTTCCTTTGCAAATGAGTAATGCTATCAAATTAAATGCAACTTACAATAATTTATCATAAATTTCCTTTAGTTTTTCTTAACTGGCATTACCATCATTCACATGAATATTATTTAAATCATAATATAATTGTATAGCAAGAGCCTTGGAACCCTACATTCAAAAGAATTTATTTTTTTAAAGGCCACGGAATTGTACATTGGAACAGCATACATATTTGACAGCCTCTTAATCTAAAAAGCCTGCAAAACACCACCATTTCACAAGCTGAAGAGCAATTTTCATAATTATAATTACACAGAAGCATGCACATAAACTTGGCAACTCCCATCTAGGCAACTAGCTCAGACTAAACTTAAATTGTTAATGCTCCTTTGCATTGAACCAAGCCAAAGGGAGCTGTGAGGCCTGATTTTGCTAATAAAGCTGATTATCTGAGATAACACCCACTAAACTGCCAATGTTTGTTGCAGCTACAGGGTTCACTAAGGGCAAAATTATCCATAAAAAATCTCCAGAAAGAAAGAATACTGCTAATGAACATTTTCCACGTTGGAAATGGTTATGTCTGCCCTGCAGACAACATGCCCAGACCCTTTAAACCCAAGTTAGTGCCACCAATGAGGAGGCAAGAAGTCATCTTGCTTTAGCTGATGGCAAGCAATGGGGCCAAGCCAGCCACCATGAACTGGAGCAACATGAAGGTGTTCGTGTAATGAACACATGACTCCCTTGTGCGCCAAAATCTGGGAAAAGAATGACACTGGAGACTCCACACCAGTGTTCCGTGTCTGAGAGCACTGACTAAGCTGATGTGATGGGCCCAGATATGCTGGCTGGAGAGTCAGACTGCACAACAGGTTCAGCACAAAACATCCAGAGCACCCCAGGGAGTCTGGCTGCAGTTATCCTGTCATGGGACTGAGTCCAAACCCTAATGCTATCCACACTTGTGCTGCGGGTAGGAGCACAAACTCCCTGCCCGCTCGTCCCTGCTAGAGTAGGTCAAGACAAAACCTAAACATTTGCAAGGCTCCAAAGCTCTGTAAGGCTGAAAAGCTTTGGTGTAGACTAAGTCTAAACTGCTGTTTCTGTATAACAACACGAGGTGCAAATCTTAGGTGGTGGTAGACTTCAGGTTTGAGGCTCTGTTCTAGTACCAGTTCATGCTGCTCCCATCATCTACACGGGAATGATGCAGTGTGAAAACCCCAGTACCCCGAGGTCACAAGATATGCAAGTACAAGTCTATCACAACATGTCAAATATGCTGTTCATCCTGAAAAATTGCATTTCCATTTCCCTTCTCACCCATGTAAGGAGTCTGACTTGGCTCTCTAAATCCCTAAATTTCCAGTGAACTGAAGAAAAAGTAAGCAATATTTTCAGAAAAAGAAAATCACAGCTCTCATCTGTACCCTGCAAGAAGAGCAAATCAAGGTCATGGAGCACTGCCAAATTACTTTTTTTTCCTTTTTTCCAATTAGAATGGGTTTCAGCACTGATTTTGGAAGGAAAAAGGCTACCAATGAACCAAACTTATGCCAAAACTCAGATTTGAAAATAAAAGATCCTAAGCTGCAATACGTGAACTCTATTACCAAAAAGGATGTCCCAGAGAGATTCTCTCTATAACAGGACAACGTTCCCAGATGGTTTTCTGACTCACATCCATCATGGATTATATGTACTCCTTTTCTTTGAATTGTCTTACTTCTGGAGCAGGCAACCCACCTTTCAAGCAGTTACATTTTATTTTAAAACAATCCAAACAATGAACACTTGTGCATATTGTTTAGTTTTATGGTTGCAGGATGGTACAGAGCCTGTTTCTAACATGCAAGTCCTCAGATACTTGGCAATGTCAGTAAACATTGAACGAAACTGGGGTTTTACTAGAATACTGGTGTTAGCATATTCCTTAAAATAATATATAGATGCTAACATTCTAATGACTTGTATGATTTGCAATACCTAGAATTATTGTGTAATACCACTATGAAAACTGTACGGTATGGTTTTGAAGCAGATTGCCAAGGAATTTTTTTGACTTGAAGTAATCAAGTCAATGAAGTCCTGAAACATCAGCCATTATCAATAGCTCAGGAAGACCTCACTGATGTGTAAGGCATCCCCCAAAGATTTAGTCATTCTGCAAGTATCTCCCTGCTCAGTGAGGCCGCACTTCTAGGCCAGCAAGAAGTCATCACGTTGGTTAATGAGCAGCTGTGCCGTAAAAAAGGCTGAAGTGGAATAAAAAGATAAAACTGTCATATGTTCACCTATGATAATTTTGCAAGAGTGTCATGGGAACACACGCCTGGATGCAGATGGTACTTCTTGACCTACCCAAGACTCTCCTGCATGTCACAGGGCTGTTTTGAATGATGTGTGGGTCAAGATCTGATTGAAGGTCTGTAAAACTCCTGAGAGCCCTTGAACCACATGCCTGAAATGCAGCAGCAGCATTCTAATACTACACATGACCTAGCTGAGTGATTTCTATTTGTGGTGATTTAACTAAATTCGGGGCAACTGCAATTTGTGTTTTCCTCAGCAGGTTTATGGGGATTGCAGAAATAAGACTTCCAAAATGGGATAAAACAATTCTGAAATCTGTTTCTAGTAAATTAATGTGTCTCATTGCATGAAAAAGACATTTTAAAAGTTCATGAAGACAGAACTCATTGCAGAATACTGTTGGCTGACCTTCATATGCTTCTTCTACTCTGTGCCCCAAAAGGCATTATATGCATGTAATTTCCAATATGGGAACAATTTGAGTTGTAATTAGGCAAATCTCAGAAGGTTCCGCCACTGATTTGTTCATTCTTTCAATATTATTCTGTAGGACACACCAAAAACATTACATTAGGTTCAAGCAGGAGACAATTAAGAAAACTTTAATCCTGTTACAAGGGTATGTAAACATATCATCACTTCATAATGGTGTTATCATACTTTACATATTGGGCAGATGGGTCATATTGGTGTTCTGGCATTTAGTATTGCACATGCTGTCTCCAAAAATAACTTGCCATATTAACAGACACATTTCCCATTAAAAGACCCATAGAATTAGGGTTTTCTGTTAGAAACTGTAATAACAAATCTGTCAAAAGAAGTAGTGACGAAGTTAAGAGACTGGGACAACCTTTTTTCAATAAGCCTTTTGTTATGATGAAAAAAGTCAACAGATTAATATTACATTGAGGACAGGTCTACTAACACATAATTTTATTTTAAAACTCAGTTCTATGATGAGAGGTAAGCACCATGGTCCTTCTTTGATATGCAATATTTTTTTGTTTTCTTTTCAGGTTTGTAATTTATGTGTCATTTCTATCCCATTCATAAATATGTAGTGAAAGTATTAAAAATATGTCTACGAGCTTACACACATGAAGACACTTATATGTGTGTATGTGCGTGTAAGGCAAGGGATACATAGGATCCATTACTACAGGCACTAGCTAAAGACCAGTTGAAAGGCAGCTCTTTTGTACACTGGTTAATACAGTTGAACTTAAAGATATTGTGAAGCTTATTGTATTTCCTCAACATCCATTATTGTAGAATGCTTATTTTTTAAACTCAAAAAAGACAATTTCCTCTGCAAATTACATTAAGAAATAAGAATAGAAGAAGCAAACTAATTGCATACATATACTATGTTGTTTTTGTCAGGTGAGCAGTTACAAGAATACCATAAAGTGTAGAGAGAATCTTTCACTTTTACTTGAATTCCAAAGTGATTTATCTCTCAGGATATCTATTTTAACAACAGATTAATAATAAAGATCATCTTACTTAAAACAATATGGGGTATTTTGGTATCAGCATAAAATTATGGAGAAGCATAAGAGAAGAAAATTTAAATCTCAAATTTTGTATGAATCAACTGCTCACAATATGGAACATGAAATCAGCAGTGTTAGTACTCCAAATTTAGGATCTCCTTGATGGAGCTTTAACACCAGATTATATTTATATATTATATATGCTGTATTTATGGTCTTCATTTTGCAAGAAGAGCACAAAGACTGATCTGGGTCTGTGAGCGATAGAGGATGACTAAGAAACTGCAGAATAGGAGAAAGGATTCTTGATGCCTCTCTTGGCATTGCTTTCCTGCTGCCAGTAATCAGAGGCATAAGGACTTCCTAAGACAGAGATTACTTCTTCATATTATTAGCCTTTGAGTACCCTTTTTCCATGAATTCATCTAATTGCTTTCTTAAATTCACATAAACTTCCAAGATTATAAGTGCCGCAGATTAACTATGTGCTGTTTATTTTGAACTTGCCATCCCAAAACCTTCACAGAAGTCCCTTCATGTTTTGCTTCATGACAAACAGTGAACACTCCCCATTCAGTAAAATCATGCCATATTTGATTCCTAACATGTCTTCTACCCTCCTCAATCATCCAGCACACTAAATTAACAAAACTGCATGTTAGAGGACCTGAATACATTGAAGTCTTAAAACTAACATTTCCTGGCTACTTAATTAGATTGGCTTTTAAAGTTCAAAGTATTTACACTTCCTCCCTGAAAGAAATACATATTTTTCTGAACTGTGCTTCAAAAAGATGTGCCTCTAGTTTTTGGGGCTGTGCTGGAGGATCACACTACTGAGAAAACTGATTGCGAAAACAATTAATAGCACCACAGTGTGGTTACAATTCAAAGTGTGTAAGGCAGATGTCAGTTCATTTATACAGCACATGTGTGTATGTGACAACTGTCAAAATACTTTTTTATAAAGAGAACAGGTTGTGTAGATTTAACAGGTGAAACCTCCTCTGTAGCGGGTGTCCTTCAGGCACAAACCAGGCAGTGACTTAAACAAACAATTCTCTTCCTCCTCCGCAAAGTGAATCATATCACACAGCTGGTATTTGGGCACCACTAGTCAAAGTGCGTCTGTTTTTCCAGCTGAATCTGTCAAAGTCAATGTGATGGTAGCATTAAAGACCCAAGCCAGCACAAAATGGTGAGAACAAAAGAACATGTCCTCCCTACCAACAGAAACACAACACAAACAAACAAACAAAACCTGTTACCCATTAGGCTGATGCATGACTTCCAGCTCGAAAAACAAAAAATATTTACTTCAATTTGCATTGCTGAACTCTGACATGGACTGTCATGTACAATTACACTCTGTAGGTGTTTGACTGAGCATTATTTCTTTATGCAAAAAGAAACCACTTCCTAACTCTACCAGCCTGCCTTTGAAGGGGCTTTGCAGCTTCTCACTTTTTTTCTTTGCAATACACAGCTCCAACTAAAATGTATTTAAGACAACAGTCTTCTTTTCATTGTTTTACTTGCAAATGGGCTCAGGCTAAACTCTTGACTGGAGCAGAGGCAGTATGGAAGTGATTAAACTTTTGCTCTCATTCAGGTCTGTGGCAGAGCGTAATGTTGAATTACCAGATTTGAAGAGCAGAAGCAGAAGGGAAAACAGTTATTCCCTGAAATGCTTGGGACTGGGGCCTCATGGGTGTCATGGAAAAGATGTGCTCTGAACTCTGGTCGGCAAATCGCTGTTGCTTCCTTTGGGCTCTGCTTCAAGTTAGTTGGTGTGAGCTGAAAATGTAGATGAGTGAGATGAGCTCTCCTGAAGAAGACATTTGTTGGGTGTCATCCATGTGCCCCTGCAGCCCAACATGTCCCCTTTCTCATTTGTGGCTTCACGTGCCAGAGATGCTTGCTGGCATAAAGTCCCAAACCACCCTGCATCATCAAGCCCCTCAGGAGCCCAAGGCAGTGTATTATCCTCAAGCCCAGAAGGGTGATTCCTCCACAGCTGCAAGTTAAGGCTGTCAACCCTTTCCTTCCTGCTGCCTCAACACCCACAGTGTTGTCACCCACAAACACACACGGGGTCCATCACATGAATTTTCAAATTCATCAAAAGAAGAGAAAAATTAAATATGTGTCTCAGTCAGATGGTTAGGGAATACTGGTGGGAAGAAAGACAAGGCCTGGCAACCCAGACTGGAGCCTGTTCAGGGAGCAGGCTCCTTGTCTGTCCAGGTCAAGGAGATGTAAGACGGTAAGAGACAGCTTAGAAGCACTATCCAAAGTTTCAGGCTCTGAGAAACCATTATCATTTTTACCTGCCTTCCAGTCCTGGTGGTTCACTTTGCAAAAGAGAGAAACTCAACAGCCAGACCATACCATGGCTGTACCTTCAATGTTGTCAGAGTAACACCATGGTCAGGTTTTACAACCAAACTGGAGCGACACAGCAATGACCTAGTTATTAGGGTGTTTTGGTCAACATAAATGTTCCTGACTGATAGTTACAGGCAGCTGCAAGAACACTATTTTCTCAGGCCACGACAGTGAAGTCATTTTGGTGGGGTTTTTTTCAAATAACTGAGTATAAAACCGTGTGTTATATACATTTAGGACTTGGACAACAGAGGCATATGCTGGAAACAGATCTTAGGATCACATAGAGTGTGAGATTAACAAATGCAGAGGACTTAAGGAACCTGTAATATTAAAATATTTTTCATTTCATGTTCAAAGAATTCACAATTACCCGGACTGTGACAACAAACCTAAGAATAGTCTGTAAGCATTTCTATGTACAATTCAACAATGAGCCCCACCAATCTTATATTAGATCAATTCCACATAAATTAGTGAGGTTACTAACAGAGGATGACACACGTATGGTAAAGCTAGGAATTAATAAATATTGGCTTAACACTTTTATACTTGTTCATATGAATATTGAGAAGATATTAATTTGTAAAACTGACCAGAAATTTCACAAGATCTTCCAGATCTTGTTTATTAAGCGTGTAGACTTTTACACATTGACTTTCTGTTGTTTCTACTTTCCTGTAGCTTTCTTAATTTTTTATACACTTGTAAAATTGTATTGTCTAATATTCAAGATCCACCTTTCTTTGAGTTCTTCTAATTTTTTCTGCCTTGCTCTCTACTTAGCAAAAATGCAATTTTTAAAGAGCATACCTTTTAAAAAATGTAATCAGTGCCTGTTTTTTTCTCATTTCATGTGCTCTTTACATCACAGTAGAAGAAACAAGAGCCTTCCTGTTGCAGGAGGCTCTCAGACACAATGACTACATCCCTACCAATAAACTGGGCAGCTTCCAGGCCCCGTTCTCTGGCCCTGGAAGCAGAAGCATGCTGTCATAACATGGTCACATGCATTTATTAAACTCTCCTGGCCTCTAAAATAGGGAGGTCATATCCAAACTGCCTTTTTGATGCTAACTCCTGAACCAGGACCAGGAACAGGACAAGTGACTTTCAGTAAGCCCAAGCCAAACCTATGCCAAGGACAGCTCTAACATTTTAAGGACAGAAACACCAGCATTCAGGGCCAAGACAAGACCTCTGGCACCACTGATGTGCCAGTACAGACACCACAAACGGATATGGATAATTGCCCAAGAGGGACAGGTGACTCTTGGCCATACCTGCAGCCACCACCAACACAAGTAGCCTCTCAAGAGCTGTGTAGGCTCTCCAGGAGTCCTGTATCAAGAGCCCAGGGATTCCCCTGCCCTCGGCATGCTGTGCCCTTAATCCCACCTCAGTCGTGTTATACAGTCTTTTAAGGAGGGTATAACAGCACCACAGCCTTGCCACTGTCCCATTATATTTCTTGGTTGGCCCTGCTGCTCCCCCTTTCCTCCACAGTGCCCTCCAGCCCATGCCATTACCTTCAGCGCTCTTCCAGCATCTCTGTGCCCTCAAACTTAGGCTAACAAAGACCTGGCTCAAGACAAAGATTAACAAGGCTGAGCATATTCACAGTACATGGGCACATGTCCCACTGAAGCCAAGAACTACAGGAAAATAACCAAAGAAAGAATACACTCCAGCAAGATTCACATCTGCAGCATACTCTATTAGGACAACATCATGAGATTATGTTACTAACAGTGCCTGAAATATCTGCTGCTGAAAGATAGATTCATATTAACAGCATGTGTCGTTTGTTGGGAGCATTGTGATAAAAACAACTATCACATTGCTAGATGTTTGATGCTTTATAAAGGCTATGTGTCATGCAGCAGCCTTATGTCATCAGTGGGAGAGATTGAAGTGATACTTCTTGGCTTCAGAAAGGCAAGTCTAGCACTTAAACTGGAAAAAGCCACAGCACTTTACAATGTAGTATCTACTTTCTTATCTTTATTTTCCTTTCTTCCCCTGTCACACTTGGTGACACCTGTCCTTTACCTGCTCACAAGGCCACTCCTGATGAGAATGAGGCAGATGAACCTGTTGTTGATGTCACTTAGGGGTGTCATAAGCCTTGCCAAGGTCCTGATGTATCTGCATTTCCCCCCACCACTCCTTCCACCCAGGGGCCATCACCCCTCAGGCTAACCTGAGAACTCGCTTGAACCCTGCAGCTCAATTCACACCCAGATGCCTCAGAGGGGCAGGACCTCATTTGGGGACAACGTGGGGATTAATGAGTGTAACCCTCCAGACCAGCAAGAAGGGCCATTTGTGTATAAGAAAGGAGAGTTCTGGGTCCTGGCCCCTGCTTGTGAGCTTCAGCACAAACCACTGCAACAGCCCATGGAAGAGCACATTACACCACCTACTTCCTCCCTCTTTGGTCTTTTCCTGCTGAATTCAGCACTTTTTTCTCCCTCTAGGAGCAGTTTCAAAACCAGGGAGAAGTAGGACCTTCCATTCTTTCTCCATTTTTGCAAACAGCCTGATGGGGAGGACATTTTCAATGCATGGAGACGTAGGATACTTCCCCATGTTAAAGAAAATCTATTTCTACTAAAGCTTATCATATTCACATTTATTTTGGTAGTGATAAATATTAATTCTGGACTCATCACTAAATTATTTGGTTTGCTAAGCTAGCAGTTTCCTCACAGGATTATTAAGTAACGTTGCTAGGTATTTTTAACACAACAAATTACTTCTCCAGCGGTGACCATTTTAGGACTATCTTCTCTATAAGAACAGGGTAGATGTAAAGCTTAACTCACTGCAATGACTCCAGCTGGTTTTGGATCAAGAACCAACAGCCCTTACAGCAGTCAGGCCAGGCAGACAATCTTCTGAGGAAAGTTTCAAATTAGGTGTCCTCCCAAGGACTGAAAAGGCGTGCTCAGGAAATTTCTTCAGAACTACCAAAATATTACCATTAACAAAGGAAGGCGGTAAGATGGAGCTCTTGTTCAGAGTAAACTAGGGCTGCCTAATCCCTAGAACCCCTGACATTTTTGGTTTTGTTATCCAGATCAGATACTTTTGGATCAGATACATTCTGCTGCTCCGACACATCTCAGAATCTGGGTTCTGGTTGTTGTTCTTCGCCAGGCCACCGCTCTGTACCATGCACGATTTCACGGCTCTTTTCCAGTAATTAACAGAACACAAAGGGCAAGGAGGGGTTGTGGCTGAAAATTAATGCTATAGCAGAGGCCCATTAATCACAGCTTTCTGCATGCCAAATTAACTACAGAAGGTAGTGCTGATAACATGACAAATATTAACTACAGAAAGCTGCTAAAAGTATGTAAATACAGCCTAAGGTTTTGGAACATTTGCCTTAAAGAGATTTTAAAAGAAGAAAACAATTATTTTGGTTTAGAAAACAATGTGTCAACTTTTTTTTCTATGCAGTATTAGAAACAGAAGATTAGCCCAACAATATCTTAGAGGATTTTATTTTCTGTTTATTGGTTTCTAACCAGGATCTAATCTGTGAAGGAAAAATAATGCTTTCATTTCTGATGTAATCCTGCTGCCTACAGATGTGCATTTATTGTTATTAATGAACAATCATCAACTACTAGACATACGAAGGTAGAAGACAAAAAAGCCAACCAACCCTCCCGATATAATTAATGGTACTACCTTCCCGGTAAAAATCACAATGTCCTTAACACTTGACAACAGCTTGTGTCTTCTGAATAATGGAAAAATTCACTTTGGGGTTTTATGCTGAAAAAAATGCCAAACACTTTTGTCCATAATTCAAAAGTCACTGAAGTCTGTGTAAAGACTTGGACTTGGATCACATTGCAACTTTCCCCAGAAGGATTTTTTTTTTTTCTGAGGTGGAAGAAAGCAGCATAAAATTGTATAGAAAGCAATGTATAAAATCAGCTTATAGAGTATGCATAAAGAGAGTCGGTTTATCTCTGAAAAAAAAACATATGAGGCACAAAGGATCTTTAGTTTGCAATTTCATGTTTGCAAGAATTTGACATAGTAACTAAATAAACAATATCATTCCACCAAGTGGAAGATTTAAGCTGATTCTTCCAGGAAGCCAATTAATGTTTTCAAGGATCTTGTGCAGGATTCACCTGCCATAGTTTACAGGTCTGAGATTTAGGTGTCTAATCCTGAACTAATCCTTACGTTCCCTTTAGGGTCAAAGAGAGAATGAGCCACCTTTGAGAACTATTTATCTTATCCTACAGCAAGCACAGCAGTGAGGGCTGTGTGCTGCAGATACCTAATTCTCTGGGAGCTCCAGAGGAATATTTCCATTTTCAGATACGATCTCAGGTCTGCGCAGCTGGACTTGATGAGTCCCACTGTAATAATGAGCATTGATGCTTAGATCAATACAGGATACAAGCATATATCAGCCAAAGGACAACAGATCTGTGTTTTTCATCTGCACACAGAGTGAATAAGAAACTGTGATTTATCTCAAAACTGACAAAACACATACTTCTATACGGATTCTTTTTATACAATATTGTGAGGAAAACTATGAAGAAAAAATGTGAAAGGGAAAAGGGGAAAAATGAAAAAAGACAAGATTTTCTACAGAACATCTTTACTTTTGGAGTGAAACTCAGCAAAAGTCCATTCTCTGCTGAAATTAAATTAATTATGCAAGAAAACAAACTGAAAACATTATTGCCATTAATTCTTCACAAACATTAATATAAAGCTGATTCTTTAAATGGAACAAAAAACTTTCTATAAAATTTCTTCAAAGTAAAAAAACAGTTTGATACAAAAGTTTCTGAAATCTGAAGCGGATAATGTGTGTGAGAGAGAGAGGGAGAAAGAGACAGTCCATCTGCCTTATGAAAAATTATGCAAGAGATTCAAATCAGACCCTGGCATGTGAGGCAAAACCAGATGTTTCAGCCCACAGAAAGCTTTCCATAAAATGCTTGAGGTTTCATTTTTCTTCCAATGCAAAAATGAAAATAAATAGTCACATTTTTCTAGGAGGTAAACAGAATCCACCAGAAAGGCTTTTTTTAGCCTGAACTGTTCTGGTTCTTAGATATCGCAGGCACTTAAATACTCACAGCCACAGGGATGGGGAATGGCAGAGACAACCAACCATCACTGGAACCAGTGCAGCATTTAATAACACTTTTTTCTTAGAGTTATCCAAAACAAATGGCAAAAGGAGGAAGAGGAAGGGGAAAAAGCCTGGCAGAGCCCCCTTCACCCACCCCAGTGCGAATGCAGCTCCCCTGCCCTCAGAAACATTCCTCTGGATTTACACTGGAGTAAATTAGAGAAGAATTCCCTGCAATAATATAAAACTGTTTACAGTTTTAATAGGAAAAAAGGTTAAAAATACAAAGGGAACAGTGAAGCATCTTTTTCATATTACCAGTGTTTTTAAAACTTTATCAGACTCAAATTTAGCTTTTAAATGTAGGTCAGAATCAGAACCAGGTTTCAGATTTGCCAACCCGCCCATGTTTTGTGCTTTCTGCTAAAAAAGAGGGGTAAGTTTATTAAATCAAAGTTCATGGAACTGGAATCTATAAACCCAAAATTATATATACTGCTCATTTTTCTGTGTTGATTTGTTTTGTGATGATTTAGAATCACCACAAGGCAAAACAGTGTCTGAAAAGAGAAACTGGGGAAAAGGGAGGGGAAAAAAAAAAAAGGATAAAACTTCTTAGCACACCCAAATGCTTCAGGACAAGAAATGTGTAGAAATTTATCTAACTCAGAGTAAGTTTATTAGTCCTTTGAGAATGCAACACAAGTGCTATATTCCTGTAAAATTTGAAGGTGACTGAATAACCTCATGCTGGACCAAATACAGCCCCATTAAAATCCCTGGGAATCTCTCCATTGACTACAATAGGCTTTACATCAGGTCTCTTCTCCTTTTTTAGGCAAGGCAATACAAGATGGGGTGAAATTCTATCCCTAATGAAGTCAACGGGAGTTTTGCCACTGACTTCATTTGGACCAGGATTACACTCCTCCTCCATTATCAGAATATAAAGTGTGTTTTCCGGATATAATCTGCTGGTTGTAAAAGACGACAGGAACAAAAAAACTGCAGCACCATCCAAAAGACAGCAGATATCATGAAATTACAATATTACCATCTTTCCAAGTGGCGTGAGATACTCTAAAGGAAAAGGGCGATGGAACATGAAGCAGCACGAATGTGTAGTAAAGGCTAAATTACCCAAATTACTTATCAATGCTTCTTTATTTTACAAGCTGTAACATCAAAATGTTGTGACAAGTAAGAAGTCAGGAGTCACAGTTCTAAAAATCCTGCCCTACCTGTGCACTTCTGCTAGCATTTCTGTGGTTGGTTGTCTTGTTAAAGTTACACAAAAAATCTCAGACACAAAATGTTTGCACCTGATTTTCCATTCTAGTTCTTCACTCTCCACGCCCAAATAAAATTAAAGAAAAAAACAAACCCTCCAACCAAACCCTTTCTCCTTAAGTTGTGTTAGGTGTGGACATATAAAGAAAAACACTGCATGTTTTTCTGGTCCATCCAGTGTTGTGAGTTGTCAGGCCTTGTGCTTTTTGGGGTTAACAGTGGGGGTTTGCTTCTCTCAGAGCAGCCCTTGCACCAGCTCAGCACAGGGTCATGACGTCACTGGTGTGGGACAAGGGGTGCAGGGAGTGAGGGCACCTCTTCCAGAGCTCAACCCCAACCAGTGTAAAGCTCTGGTTAAAGCACAGCTCCACGTGGCACCCAGGTGCCATTCAGAACAGATGAGGAGGTGCAGCAGTGCCTGCCCTGGTGGACACCTCTTTCAATCTCCCAAATGAGCTTGAGGCTGACCCCCTCATTCTCACAGAGCCTGGGAAACACACCAGAAAACAAAAAGGGCATGTCGCAAAATGAAACATCTGAAACTTCTGTCGGTCCAGAGGCAGGCATAGGAGAAAGGAAACAGTACGGAGTGCTGTCTTTCGGCACAGCCTGCAGATCAGAGCCTGCAGACTGGGCCCCAGATGAGCGCAGCAGGATGCAGCTGGCGACGTACTGACTCATGTATCCACTGACAAGTAGCAGTATTAGAACAGGGCGTAAAGATGCCACAACTCTGCGTGAGTGGTTCGTCAGCCAAGGCAGACACAAGCGAGAGCATCAGCAAAGCCAGCAGTTCCCGACTGGAAAGGCAGGATCCTAGAGCAGATGCACGGCTCTGTTGAGACCAAGGCGCTCTCCATACCAGCAAAATAAATCGGGGCTTTGCCTCCTCCCACGAAACTGTGCCTGAGGGAAATGGTCAGCACATGCCAGGGACCACGTTGTCAGTTTCACAGGAGGAACTGGGTGGTCTCAGTCCCCCCAAAATCCTCCCAACTCCCTCCCAGGCCACCATCCCATAGCTGCTACTACCAAACAGAATGGTACCACCTGAGGCTAATGGTAAAAGAAACACAACCATAGACAGCAATCCAGGTCCATGACTTTCAGGGCACAGAACATCTCAGAAGGAAGAGCTGGTGGCAGCAAGTTTGAGAAACTTGAACAGAATCAGAAGAAGAGCAGAGCAGAGAGGCCAAAATAAAACATGAGGCAAGAGAGAAGGAACATGGAGCCCATGAGTAGCTTGAGGTCAGGATACAAGGTGTGCTGAAAACAGTCACTCTGGTGCGATTTTAGGATTCAATAGCAAGCCTGTAGTCATGAGGGCATGGTGGTGAGTTCAGCTGGTTTTCTGTGATACCCTGGACCTTTCAGGGCTCACAGCAAAGCCAGACTGAGAAATCCACAGGCAAGAAGCATTAAACATGTCAGTCTGAGATGACAAGTGGAAAATGGAAAAAGGGGACAAACTATACTGTGTGTGAGAGTTATGTCTACACAGAAAAATAGCTGGTGGTTTAAATACCATGGGCCAGCTGATAGTGGGCAAAGTTTAGCAAGCGCTTTAAACTGCATCAGGTATTTAAGTCTCCAGCCTTAAGCATGACGCCCTGCAGCATCTCAGCTAGGAATGAACCCAATATAGAGCAGACCCCTCTGGAGGGCAGCACAGGGACTGCTGAGAAAACTGCCAGCCCCTGATCCCTCCCTGCCAGGCAGCAGACACAGTGCAGAGCCCTGGGTTTGCAGTGCCCCTGGGAGCAGGAGGAGCAGGCTTGTGACACCACATTTCAGTAGCTCCAAAGTCGGGCACAACGTCGGCACTCGGGTGACAGCGCTGGGCTGTGCCTCTCCCCAGGGCCATCCCACATGCACATCCCCAACAGGGGAGATGCAGGTGGATGCCTGAGGGACACAGAGGGCTGCACTAGTCCATCCGAGGATGAACCAGCACGCTCAGCAGTTTACCAGTATCACTAATTGTGGATTGACAGATATGTGGGCCAGTCTGAAGGCTTTTCTTCCCGCACTTTTTCCCTGGATGTGCTTTTGGCAGCTAGTTCCCTGGTAATCATCTCTCTTAGTCACTGTCTGTCACTATCAAGCCAGTGTTCTTTCACACTGTAATTGCATCCCATATGTAAAGTTACTCCTAAAAGCTGCCTTTGATAATTGCCTTTTCTTCTACACACCGGGTGAGCATTAGAGACCCAGGCAGAAGTGAAACAATAGACTGTCAGGATTCCTTTCTGATGCAGTCCATGGATGTGATCCAGTTGGCCATTCACAGCATATTTACCCACCCAGCTCAGCTCCAAGGTAAGCACCTACACTCATTGCTAAAGTGGTGACAGGCTTTATTTACTTTTGCTGTAATGGAGTGAATTCTGCCACAAAAACGACCTTTGTTAACAGTGGGGGTATGCATGGGACAAAGATTGACACTGCAGAGGTGGACTGTGGATCGCAGGAATCTGCTACAGGGATCATGATACAACAGCAAAAAGTAGGGGGAAAATCACTTTAATTGCATGCTAAAAATAATAATGATTTGGGTTAAACATACCAGTATTGCCTCCACACATGATTTGGTAAGAACCTTATGAAATGTGTCCAGCTCTGGAATTTGCATTTTAAAGCAGACCAAAAGTTGGAAAGGTTTTAGAAAATACATCTTTCATCAGGAAATGTAAAGAGTTCCATCAGTTTAGGCCCTCAAAGAAACAGAATTTTTAAAGCTTCTTTAGTGGAGAGTCATATGAGCCACCCCTTAACTGTATCAGAGAAAGGTCCTAAAAGATCGATTGGCTGAAAGTGCAAAGTAGAGAAATGTAAACTGAAAATAGGACACAAATTCCTTACAGTGAGAGAGTAATTAATCACTGGAACATACTACCCAGGGAAGTGGTAAATTCATCATCACTTGGAGCCTTTAAATTCAGATTGGATGTTTAAGTGAAATGTTCTAGTAGTTCAACAGCAAGCTAACAACCACAGCATCATTCATTTGTCTGAGTGTAAAATAATCCCAGTTCCTTACATTGCAAAACTCTTGTCTGGAATTAGGTGGCACTTGGACATTTGTCACAAAGTAGGTCAGATACACTGGGACAGTGGCCCCTTTCAGCTTCAAATCTCATTAACCCATGAGCATTTAAATTGTTTTGTCAAATCCCTGACTTGGGTTGCTACATAACATGCACCTTTCATATGTTACAGTTATGTTGCAAGCAAACTTTGCAGGTAAAGAGAAACTTAAAAAATGCATATGTACAAGCAACAGAGTTAATTTACAACAACAATTCAAGCTCTGGAATGTCTTACCTTCTCAGCGCCAGCTACTCAATCTCAGCACTTGAGTAATTAATTATAGGAAGTTTTTGCTTATTTTATTTTCTAAACCTATGAATCATTTGTTGGTGGATTTATAAATCTCACTGCTTCAGCCAGTAGAATATAAAGGTTTCTTTACTTTGTTAATCAGAGGGACCCAAAAGGCTTTACAGATTAAATTTAGCTTTCCCTAGTTTGACTGAGTTATTGCCATAAATAGGTATTTTCAATCTGTGGAGCTGCAGTCCCTATTGACCACACCAGAAGAAAGTCATTTATAATGGAAGAGATGTTGGGCAGTATTATAAGGTAAATCAGATTAATAAGTTGACTCAGGTCTGTGACAGCTCATGACTGAGTTTTGGTGTGTCAGAAATGCAGGAACCTGAACGTCCATGGGTCAATGCAATGAGCAAAGTCCAAAGGAAGTTTTTGAGGAGAGAGGGCAGAAGGTTTTGAGCCACCACAAATGTCCAAGTAAAAAAGGGGATGATGAAGCAGCTGCCTGTTAAAGAGAAACAAATCCATGAAGTATTGGTAACTCTTTATATGGATAAAGGTGAATTGAATCCTGAACAATAAAAGAGTGCTGGATCAGGAACTGCAGGTCATGACCAGTTTCTATTTATTTCATGTAGGCAAACACAGTACAAGCCAAATAGCAAAAATATTAGGGGATTTCCAAACAGTTATATTCTGACATTGGGAAAACATAAGAGAAATGTGGTAATTGGAAAAATGTAGACAAAAAATTATGAAAGACAGTGGAGAGTTCTTCAAGAACTTGTTAGATGATCAGGCCACACATGATCAATGGAAAAAGACAGCAATGCCTCAAAGCTTGCCTCAGTTCAGTGATGTAATGAAAGCTTGGAATTTCAGCAGTTTTATTCAAGAAATAAGACATCAAACACAAACCAAATCATTGAGATTAGCAGTTGTAAACAGCAAAAGGTGTGTAAAATGGGCAAAAGATCGTAAAGGAAAACATCATGGTTGGAAAAAATAGGTGAAAGAAGAAATTTAAATATAATGAGATCAAAGAAAATGAATGCAAATTTCTCAGTGACAAGAGCAAAATTCTAAATAGAAATAATAAAAACAAATAAAAATTAAATAAATATGTTTTCTATTTGACCATGATGTGTCTTAATCACCCAAGTATGATTTGTCAATCTTTTATTTCAAAGAAGGAGAAAAAGGTACAAAATAGTGAATTAGATAATGTCTTACACGAATGGACATTTTAAAGCCATCAGCTTGATAACTTGAACTCAGGAGTCATAAAGGACTTGCCTAAAGAAATCACTGCTCACTTGTTGCTTATTTATACTAAATCCCAGAATATCAAACAAGTCTGAAAGCACAAGATGAATGATCACCTTGTGCAAACATTTGAAAGGAGCAAACTACCTACCAGAGTTACATTACTGAATAGCCTGACATCAACCTCAAACAAAAGAATGAAAAAAACACATATGGAATTTAACTGATAACAAAATAAAGGAGAACAATATAATGAATACCAGACAACATGAAATGGGTTATGGAAAATAATGTTACTTAAACAAACTTGAGTTCATTCTCTAAGAAGTTTTTTTTGGATAAATTTTACTGTGTAGATGTAATAAAATTTTATGGGGTGTTTGACTTGGTACCACACATTATTCTGTCATAAAAATCAGAAGTATATAGTACTAAGAAACATTTTGTTATATACAAAATATATTGAACATTAGCTAACTGATGTAAGCCAAAGTATTTGTAAATAATGTAACAAATAGGGCTGTTTCCAGGAGAGTCACAAAATTATGTCTATAAACCTGGGACCTACACCATACTATCCTCAAGTATTTGAAAGGAAATTTCAAATTACAGCTGATATTTTTTATGGATGATATAAAGACAGTGAATGGCAGACAGAAGTGGGGAGAGGGCAAGCAGAGTGAACTGTAGTGCCCAGTAACCTGGGTCTACTAAAAAAAAGGCTTTTCATAAATTTATATGTGCAAGGAGAAAAAGAATGGGCTGTTTCTATAAAACAGAAATGGCCTTTGGATAGCAAGAGTTCTGAGATGGGTTTTAAAGCTGGAATGGGTCCTGGCATCAAGCAAAAAGTGCTGCTGCAGCCCTGAGAAACCTGATAAGGTGATGTTATCTAAGATTAAATTCCTCCTGTATCTTTGGTGGGGGCAAAGCCACCACACTGAATAAAATTCTGACATTTTTAAAGAACATTGCATTACTCTTTTCCCCAATCCTCCCACACCTAGCACCCACACCCAGCAAGCACAGGCAGAGGCTGAAGAACTCTACTGCATATACCATCAACTCATTACTAATGATGATTTACACTTTGGTAATTTGAGGGTCATATACCACAACTTTAGGAAAATAAAGCAATGGATTTCCTCGGGCGTCTGTAACCTATCCGAATACACACAGGAAATTATTTTCAGTAGGCAAAAGAAACAGATTTTCAGTTAAGTGTTTGAGTAATTTTAGGTAGATCTAACAACAAAACACACAACACATGAAGAAGGCGAACCGCTCCTGAAAGGAAAGTGTAGGAGCTTTGCTGTTCTATCTGTGATTCAGCCAACTGTGACTTCTGGGCTCAGAAAGGGGTTAACTGAGTTAGATGTAAAGAGGCCAAACGAGATGATCTCATGGTCTCTGCTGACTTTAAACACTATGGAAAAGGACTTTGTGATTGGAATGAGATGTTCTCAGATGGGCAATCCCAAACTGAGGCATTAAAAACACATCACTGGAGAGGTTCTATTAAGCACATGAAAAGCTGCTGAATTTAAACTTTTGTAAGTTCAAAATTACTGATCCAAATTTCTTAGATTTTTGTCAGTTTATTTTATATTCCCTTTGAGGCAGGATTATTCCTCGCCTATCTATAAAATACCTCATGCTGAAGCTACTTGGAATTTTCTTTTCTCACCATGGAAAATTCTGACTTTTCATCGGAAAAATGAAAAATAATAATAAAAAATCTATTTTCAGCCAAAATGCTATTTTTCAGGGGAAACTTTTTCCCAAGAGTGATAATTTCTTCACCAAAATAAATTACTCTGTCAAAAGCAAAACTTTCATCCAAAACCAACTTTTATGGAAAATTTTCAACCCACCATATCTACAACATTGGTGGTGCTATAAATAAACAGACCAAAAACACATTCACTGTTATCAGTTACATGCCAGATAAAATAAATGATTCCTTCACTTTACCCTGAAACTTTTTAAATTTGACCTTTGTGAGATGGTTTAAGAAAAATAAAGATTATCTCTGGTTCGTATTCTACAGCTATGAAACTGGCCCACCTTTTTACCTCCTGTCTGTCCACAGGATGATCAACATTTGAACTTCAGCTTAATCTATAAAAATACTAAATGTGATTTGTTTCCCACATGGGGAAAAGCTAAATAATCTAAGTGTGCCAATCTCAGCTGTGATATCTCACCACTATTGACGGAGCAGTGGGTTTCCTGGGGAGCAGGAAGATTTGATGTTGTATCCCACGCCACAGGGATGACCACAAAACTTGGTGCCAGCCATGGGCACTGACATCAAATGCATTAACTGGGTCACGATGTTAAGAAATATAGTGCAGCGTGAAAGTGTCTACAGTCACCTGCAGTATGGAAAGAACTGGACTAAATTCCTCCAAGCCAGTTTCCTACTTCGATTTCTTATTATCTTGTTTCCACTATTTTGTGTCAGAATTCATATTCTGTGGCCAGCCTTCCATTTCAGTTGCTGCTAAGGAATAATACTTTTATTCTGCAGATTATCTGGTGGCAGCACAGAATTTTTCCAGATCAGTGTGTTTATAATAATAATTTTACTCCTGCTAAACAATATAGGTTGCCTCATGACCTTTTCTTCTACCTAACAAAAGCTTTTTGACTGAAGAGTGGCAAGAATCTTCCAGGACAGCATCTCTTTATCTTAAGTTCACATATTTTAGCTATGCAAGTAAAAAAGAAAAGCACATAGGTCGCATGTAGCACAGTCCAGTGCACACAACTGCCACCTGTTAGAACTCACTTGACCATCATCCCTCTAAACCAGTCTGGATCCCACTGGTTTTGTTCCTACAGGACAAAAGTCAGTTCAGTCTAAGAGTCATTGTTCCTGGCTCCAATAAATAATTACAAGATAAAGGAATGAAAACCACATGTAGGCATCTCTAAGAGCACATGCAGGAAGGCAAAGTGCTTTAAGAACGTCTTAGATAAGCCAGCAGTTGGCTGGCAGAAAGAAGGAGAAATTAGGTTTTGCCACTCCTCTATGTAAAAGTAATAAGAAGGCTGGTGGAAACCCAGCTCTTTTCCAAGGTTAATCATACGAGAGCACAGTTTGTCATTCAGTGACATGCAATGTCTGGAGATTTAAAATAAATCTCTAAGTGTCCAGGAAGAAACAGGTCTGGGCTGAGGATTTTCAGGGTTCAGTGTGGAGAGGCAGAGGACTTACCTCTAGAGGTAATTTCATCCTGCAGATGAAGGTCATGGCTCCTGTGATGGATGAGGGCAGGCAAGCTGTAAGGGACTCCAGGAATACTGTCCTCTCTGAAGAGGTGGCCCTGAGCTCTGTCCTCTTCTTTCTTACCCTTCTTCTCCAGGCTTTCCTACACTATTTCCACACCTCTTCTATCTTCTAGCTGTCCATTGCAGGGATCCATCTGCCTGCAGATGACTGACATTCCAGACCGGGTTTTTGTTGTCAGCACTGGCTTTAAGGAATAGGTACCCATAGCTGCAGAGATTCACGCAGCACTCCCTGAAGGCAGACCCCACATCCCACCCACAAAAAAATCCATCCCCGAAAGGGAAAAGAAAAAGTTTTGAAAAGGCAGCAGAGAAAAAATGGAGGGAAAAGTACAAGGGGTGAAACCTTGGTCATTTCATAGTGGGAGCCTTGCTACCAGTCGCAGATCTTTCCTGAGATGGGCTTTGTCCTTTTGAGGACACAGTTGCCCACAGAAAAGTGCTGAAGACCACAGAAAATCTGGTCATACTGCTCATCCCAAATGATTTTCCAGGTGGCAACTCATGAACTTCATGAGGGATGAAATCCTGAGGACACAGACATCAGTATCCAAGAACTCCAAACAGTGCACAGGACAGTGAGAAGTGACATGGGAGGGAAAACAGCGTGTGGCAATAAGTAACTGAAGTGTTTATGCCATGGGATGACAAAACACTTGCAGCAATGCACCTGGCCAACCCCACTCCTTACACACTGGCCATACACCTAGCATAGTCCCCTGAAATTCAGACTGTCATTGTAAACTCAGGGAAGAAAGCAATGCCAGTCACCAGCCATGAGAGTTTGGCAGCTAGGGCAGAAACCTCAGTGGTACCACTGATGTCAGCCTGAAGGCTTGGAGAGGTGCTTTCAAACCAATCCACATCTGTCTTTTACAAGCAGCTTTCACCAACAGCCCAGTCTCCCTGAAAAAACACTTTTCTTGGCTTCTGTCAGAGATTTGTTTGCCTCAAGAAACCTCAAGGTTATCCTCAAGGATAAAGTCAAAATTTTCTCTGCAGTTACTCACCACCAGTTTATGCTCAGTACAAATTGCAGACCTCAAATTCTGGATTAATCCAAAGAGGCAAAGTCAAAGAAAGGGGGAAAAAAAAATGTTCTGGCAACCATCCATTCACCAATGGAACTGGAGGAAACCCTATCATATGAATCATTTAAAAATAAGATCAGTCTGGACACAGCGCTGGAAAATGTACCGTGGGGAACAGGCTTGTATTGGCGGGGGAATGAACAGGATGAGCTAATCCTGTAGGTCTCTTCCATATCTAGTTTCTGAGGGCCCAGTCCTCAAGGGACCTCGCAGGTTGGGCTCTTGTCATGTCAGACCGCTCCAAAGAGCATCGATGAGCATGAAGATAAAGCTAGGAACATGTTATCACAGATTAGTAAGCACCTTTGCAAAGGTGTCCCAGGAAATAAGACCTGATCTAAAAAGTCAGAGTGGTTTCAAAAACACTTGATGAAGGGTATATGAGAAAGCATCTCTTTGACCACACAGAGGCTCAAGGCTCAAAATCCCGCTCAGATATTGTGCCTGTTTGGAGCTGGGATTTTAGTTCAATGTATCGTTAGAGACAAGGCCCAGCTGTGAAGCTTGGAGCTGGAGACAGTCTACTATGGTATCTGTTTACATCCAGAAATTTGGGTTGAGACGTTATCTAGTCAGAAAACACTGGCAACCCGCCTCATCTTATTCCAAAAAAAAGCTCTGGATATTGCTAAGTCCAAACATCAATAAGACATCTTTTTGGGAGAAGATGATGGAATAGAAAAAGACTCTGAACCTTCTTCCCAGTCACCATTTCAATAAACAGAAGTGTCAAGGGATTGCTGTGATCAATATCAAAACCTTCTCTTCCCTGCTCATTTTCAACTTGCTGTGAGTAAGTTTGACTCGAGAGGTGAGAACAGGCTTTTATCTACTGAGGCCATGAAATGAGCTAGGTGATGTGAGTGTTGTGTCTGGTTCTAGTCATCACTCACTTTCTCTCCCAGCTCCTTAACGTCTCTTTGCAATGACTCTAAAGGAAGCACTGGTGCCTACTTTTTGCAAAACACCTCTGAACTCTCAGCTAACTGGTGGGTTCTCAGCGTGGAGTGTTAGCGCTGCTCACGAGGAGGAAGGAGAGGAACTGTGGAGGGTGGTGCAAATGGGTAATGAGACAAAACCAGCAAAGGGACATTTTAGGCTGGAAATCAGGAAAAAATTAACAGTGAAGCCCATTAGACTGTGGAATAGGCTCCCAGAGAGAGATGCTGGCAGCCCCACCACTTGAGTCATTTCAAATAAGACTGGACAAAGCACTAGAAAATACACTGTAGGGAACAGCCCTGGGCTGACCTTCAGGGAGCGGAGAGAAGGAAGGGGGGGAAATGGACTGTGTGACCTAACAGGTCTTTTCCATCCCTAATTTCTATGAATCTATTACTGGCTAGTGAGAAAATGTGATGTAAGGGCAGCCTGCAGTGATTGGCAGACTAAATGAAGGTCAGGAGTAATTTTTTGGATGCCTGGAGCACAGTGCGTGTCCCAAGAACTGACCACACTCACTCGGCATGTTTAGCCACCTGGCAGCTCTGCTATAGCCAACCCAAATAGTTCATATAAAATTGAAGCGAAACAGCAAACAACCATCATTCTCAGAAATGTTCACTTTTCCTGGGATTTCTTTTTCTCTCATTTCCTTTTTTTTTTCCCCCCATACAAACCAAAAACAAGTGATTGAGTTGAGGTACTAGCTGAGTGAACTCAGCCTGGTCAAGGCTGACTGGTGTCTGGTGGAACCATTGTTGGGAAAAAATAAGCATTTACAAGAGGAAAGTCCACCTGCTGTAATTGGATACCAGATCAGGCTACTCCTGGGGCTTCAGACAGCTCCTCAGACTTGACAGGCCATCATAAACATGGGCTAGAAATCCTGCTTGTCCCCCCACAAACAGACATACCTCTTCCTAGGCTATCCATGTTCTCTCCTCAGTGCCTTTTTTTTCATAAATGGAAATAGAGCTGCACCTGGAAAGTCCTGACTAGATCTCATTCCCTTACACTGCCAAAAACACTCTGTCTCCTGTGATTACCAGTGCTCTCTTGTTGCTGGGGCCAAAGTGATATTCACTGATCCATATGTGCTAGCTTTGTGTGTTTTGCTGGTGCATTGGGATTGCCATTCCTGATCTTGCCTTGGCCTCTTCCAGGTTCGTCTGCTGGAAGGAGGCAGGATGAGTGTTGGGCTTAGCTAATGTAAAAGAGCACTCAAACTGGCAAAGGATCTTGGTAAACCACCAGAGAGGAAAGATGGGAAGAAAAAACATGGGCTAGAGGAGGTGTGGAAAGTGGAATCAGCCAATAGCAGAAAAGGAGGCATGACTAACTGGGGTAAGCAGAGAGGAGAGAGGGGATAATTGCCAGTGGAAGGAGGATCTAGTGAAGCAGTGAAAAAGCCAGAGGTGTAGAGTTAACACAGAAGTGGTTACACACGATTGAAATGTGTGTAACCTTCATCTTGGGAGGATTTTCTTTGCCCTTGCTATGGCTGGTTGCCCAAAATTTTTGCCAGCTTTTGTTAAGGCATTTTTACAGCCTCCATGCAGTAAAGTCTCACTGTACTGGAAGCACTCAGGGTGTGACCTGAGGAACCTGCGTGGTCCCTGTGTGCAGCCAGCCCCTCGGGCCCCTCGTGTACACTGGAGATGCTCCATGGGCAGTCAGACCTGAGGAGGAAGCAGCAACCCCAAGCTCTTGCTACACAATCCAAGGACAACCAGGAGTGCATTCCCTGCTCCATTCCCCACCAAAAGCAAACACCACAGCCGGCTCCACATCACACCAGGAACCTGATATCCCTTTCCATGATCCTCAAATATAGACAGGGCAATGAAATTGCCCCTTTGGCTCTCTGCCATGGGATGCTTCCCTCTGCCAGTTTACTTTTCAGTCACAAAAAACGCAGGGAACAGGGCAGCTTCACCTTCCTCCTTTGCTTACCTGGCAAAGAATCCACAAGTTTATTTTTCTTACCTGTGGTTTTATTTGTCAGTCCAAGTATATCAAATCAAACACAGGTTTTGGTCTGGATGGATCTTGAAGGGGAAATGATACTTTCTTTCAACATTTTGTAGATCAGAAGAAGTTAAGCAATGGCTGTAATTTCAGTGGTATAAACAGCAAGTGATGTGGGAAGAGGGATCAGATGATGACCATCAAAATTAATTATGTGCAACAGGACCAATTGACCAGAGGCTGCTATAGGAAAAAATGAGCCAATATGCACTGCAACCTGCACAAAATAGAAAGCACATTCTGCAGATTTGGGGGCGAAAAAGCCACATTGCCTTATCACTGACGGATTGTTCAGAAGGACACATTAAAGGGACAGTGTGTCAAAGTCTTGTCCGCCACCAATGGTTTTCACTATTTGTTTTTCAGAGAGGAGCCAAAACAACTGAATTCCATATGAAGGCATGACATAAAGTTCATTTAGTCATCACCTAAAATTAAAAATGCCAGGTTGTATTCATGCCATTAGTCTGGAAAAAAAAAAGACCTTTCAGAATCCCTCACAAGGACAGAGAATGAAGATTCCCCTTTTGGTGTCGGCCTGTCTTTATGCCTCTGAAGTACAAAGGGAGAAGTCTACAGCCACACTAACAGTTTTCAAGTTTTCGTGACTTGGAGATCTTTCCCAGCAGAGATCCCATGGATCTCATCTAGGAAACACATACTTAATGTGTGAGCTGTTGGAATCTGCAGAGAGCAGGCTGAAACCCAGGTGCTTTATAGTGGGGAAAACCAGGACCTGTCTCTTCACCAAACTACACTTTCAGGGTGAGAACATTCAAACGTTGTGGTCAAGTTTGTTGCTATTCCCAAGCTTGATTTTCTGTTTGTCAGACAACATCAACATCTTTGGCCCCTATATCAGAAAGTAGCTAACACCTGCTTTCACACCAGACATGGCTGGACATCTAAACTTGGGGCTCCAGGGAGCTCATTTGGCACCAGTCTTCCCTCTGTTATTAACTTTACATGTAGTTTGAGCCAGATCACATCAACTCACAACCTCTCCACAGAAACAAGGATATGATTTCTCCTTTTGCTCATATCTCTGCCACCACAGCAGCAACCAGCACCTCTAATAACCCTCTCTTCACAAAAAGCCCTCCCCTGGCCCAAGGCTCCTCAAACAAGGTCAGGCTTTCGTTGGAGAACACCTCAGGTCTTCTCACGCACCTGCTGTTTGCCGCTCTTGAGCACAGCTTCCAAGCAAGAATCAGTGTCAGAGGAGGTCAGGCCAAGAGCAGGATATGATAGCAGACATGAGTCCCTGTCTGCCTAAGATTTAATGAGCAATTCAGTTTTAAATTTATTGAATATCAAACAGGCAGAGGAAGAGGACATTGAGTTGTTTTCCATAGTGTTCTCTCTCTACTTGAAGACAAGGCTTATAGATATTTTGATAGCAAAACTCCACTTTTTCCTTTTAAATCAAGAAAATGTAAGTCTCTTGCTCATCAGTGAGCTATGCTGGAGCAGACTGTTTTGCATTTGGTAATGAATTGCATACCATCTTTAGATAGAGATCTTTTGGACTTGTTTTTGGCATCACTGAGGAAATATGCTCCGCACCTGCTCTCTGTCCAGTGCAAACACCATTCCCACAGCATGTTTCACTGCTGCAGACAGATCCTGCCACCTAGTGCATCCAGATGTGTACTAGCCCCACAGCACACCTGGAACAGCTGTCTGGACCCCCACGCCTCACCAGGGATGACCTTATTTCTCCATAACACTCCTTTCCTTCAGTCTCTGAAGGAAAAACACTGCCACCAGCAGCAGTTTTCTGAGAGATGAACCTGGGCAAATATTCTACCAGGACCTGGATCAGTTCTCAAAAATGCCATTTTGATTTTCATTTTCATTTAGAAAATGGCATGTCTGTATTTATCTGTTAGTAACAGGGAGGAGTAAAAGAAGAGACTTTATCGCAGTCTACTGCTTCCTCATGAGGAGAAATGCAGGGGCAGGCTCTGATCTCTTCTCTGTAGTGACAGTGACAGAGCCTCAGGGAATGGCCTGAAGTTGTGTCAGAGGAGGTTTAGGCTGGATATTAGAATAATATTCTTTACCCAGAGAGTGGCTGGGCACTGGAACTGGCTCCCCATGAAATGGTCACAGCACCAAGCCTGACAGAGTACAAGAAGAATTTGGACAACCCTCTCAGGCATGTGGTGGTTCTTGGGGTTGCCCTGTGGAGGGCCAGGAGTTGGACTCAATGATTCTTGTGGGTCCTTTCCAACTCAGGATATTCTATACTTCTATGATAATAAACCAGGTAAGCAGAGGCAGGGGCATCCTATTTTGTTCTGCTATACTTCTTGGGTTATATCCTGTTTCTCTGGCTTGCTCAGGCCAGCATCCAGCAAGGAACAGTATTGTCTGGTTTTATCATCTCTTTTTGCCCCTTATTCTGTGGGGTTTCCTCTGTGGGTGTCATGAAATGAATGGCCTTTCAGAAAGTCCTCCATGCACTAATTTTGCTTCCAGTCATAGGTTAAGTGGTGTGGATACTGAAAAAGGAGAGAGTGCACAGCCCAAGGCTGAATTAGAGGTTGTCAGGAAAACCAAATGGGACTTAGGTGTCCGTGTGTGGCCTGATTCCCCTCCATAAGACTGAGCTACTCCCCGTGTGTGTGTGTGTGTGTGTGTGCGTTACACAAAACAAACTGTCTTCCTCTGAGAAATCAGGTCTGGGCACTGTCAGAGACGGAATACCAAACTGGACACAAAAGATATGATATTTGACAAATTCTGTTTATCAAAGCAAAATTCTGCTTTCATTTTGCAAGAACAGTTTATAAATCTTCAGTCCAGGTTTGGAAATCTTAAGTCTTCCACACTTTCCTCCTCACAGAGCCAATGATACTGTATTCTGACATGACAACCACCAGCTTTTTGCACTCTATGCTGAACAAATATCCACTTCTTTCCTCATCTCTCATCTCTGGGAGGAAGGTATTTGTTTTCCTCCACAGTAGCAATATAATGTATTGCTTCAATCCTTCATTAGCTGCCTAATCCAATTCATGTCAGCTTCTTCTCTTTTCTTCTGCCTTGTGTTTCTAAACTTACATCTAGAGAAAAGCTGTCTTTGCTATCCTTTTTTCAAACTCTTGACCAGCCTTGCAAAATTTGCAATTCTCTTCTGCTCTGTTTCTTTTTCTCCCATGCTTGTGATGCTAAACAGATTCAAACCAGTAAAGAGATGTATGGTTTTTGCATCACTCATTGAAATGACTTGCCAAGAGCCTTGGTAGACTCTCCATCACTTGTGTGGCTTTTATGTAAGATCAGAGCCAAACTACAGCAGCAGGTGAGAAGGGCTGAGCCCAGAGCAGTGGGAAGGGGGATCCACAAGCTGACTTCTCATGCAGTGCCAGCAAAGAGGTGGAGAACCCTTCTGAGCCACAGCACAGCACAGCCGGATGCCAGGGTAATGCCCTGATCCTGCTCCAGGGGAAGAATTGAGAATAGTGGTGGAGCACAGCTGGAGAGGGGAGCAGCTTCTGGTGCACGCTGATACTGCTGGCAGCAGAAAGGAAATTTGTGTTCCCCAAGTGTCCCCTCCTCAAGACCCTTGCCTACCTGTAGCCCTCTTCCCATCCATTGGTGTTAGCCCTCCGATGCATGGTAGGACAAATAGGAATGGCACAAGTAGGGGGGTGTTTCTTGTCTCAGCGGGTCAGCTAGGGCTCAGGCTGTGGGCTCACCCTCCTCTGAAGTAGAGCAGCTGTAAATCCAGAGGGGAAGGGGTTGGACGGGGTGAGGATCCCTACCTCAAATGCCAGTTCCCTCAAACTACCCATGTCTCTCAAATCATTCCTACCCTCTACTCACACCTCTCAAAAGTTTCATAGTTTCCATTCCCTCTCTGGAATCTCTGACTTTTCTTCTCCATCTCCAACCTGTAAAGCTTCAATCTTAAACTGCCTGGCCCTGTGACCTCTTCCTGAAACACACACCTGCCAAAAAATAAACTTAATCACCTTCGTATCTTCTCTGTAGTTGTCTGTGATATTTCCTGAGCCTGTTTGGCACTCGTGGTCTCCAAAAGCTTGCTGATCTCACACTTGCCTACTGGGGTCCTCCTGACCAATCCCAGCATTCTCACACCATCTCCTGAAATCCCCTGGCCCCTTCCAGCCCTTCTTCTCTCACAACCCATTCTGCTGCTGCCCTGAAAAGAAATTTTTGCCTACACTGCCAAAAAGCCTTCAGCCATCTCTGATTACAATGGAAAACTTTCTTCAAGTACTCTCTCTCCCAGCTGCAGGAAATCCTGAGGGGGCTATTCAGTGACCTCCATAATGAAATAGGTCAGATTAGATAACCACAATAAGCTTTCCTGGCCCTAAAGGCCTCCTGAAAAACAAATTGCATGATCTAGCACATAAGAACATGGATTAATAAGGACATTCAGGGAGGACAAACTGCATGTTCCTAAAGCCTTTGAAATTCCAGATGCCAAGAGTAGTCTAAACCTATAGATCTAACAAGGGAGAAAAACAAGTGTAAGTGCAAAGGAACAATCCATGTAGCCACAATAATACCAGCATTACACCAGTATCATTTGTTTCGTATTATTAGACAAGTTACTCAGACATCCCGTATTCCCCAGTTTGAACTAGCAAAATGCCAATGGACAAGGAAAAAAACCACAAAAGTTTGTTTTTGTAGGAATAATGTGATGACACATTTTCAGCAATATATACTATATCGTCAAGCCCTCATTAGACAAGCCAAATATTTTTGTGTAATTTCTACAATAAAATATGAAAGCAGCAACATTCAGACAGGCTGGCTTTTGTTAGAGTGGGGCTCCAAGAATAACAGCTTGTGAATTACCAACACCACTGTTTGGGGGGAGAAAGTTGCTTGATATTAACAAATTCATTAAAGTCTAACTGACATGCCTGTTAAAGCAGCCATTAGCCTCAATCTTTTTGGATTTGTGTCCCAAACATACCAAGTAACACCAACTGTGGGTACTGTGTTGAGGCACAGATATGTTTTCCAGCAGATATTAACGATGATTTATGACTCACATTTCTTCCGTGTACTATGGCACTCATACAACTGATTTGTGCTATGTGCTTGCAAGAGTCATTTTACCCACCCACAATGCCAGGGAAAGGCAATTGTCTCTACGGATCAAAGGGAGTGAGGTTGGAGATGTGACAGGAGCAGCACACAGGGGTCTGGAGCAGGGCATTAGGAACATGCTCGTCTGCTAAGGCCCACCTCACCAGGGAGCTCCGAGCCTCTCTGTAACTCATTCCCTGATCTCCCATCCCAAGTTACCATCCCAGTGGACAACTGACCTGCAGCACACGTTAATGTTACCCTTTTCAGATAGGGACCATGCACAGGGACAGGGCACGAGCCCCAGCCTAAGTGCAGTCCACGGCCTCAGCACATGGCAAATCTTTTTTCTCTCTCCAGCAGAAACTGCCAAAAGGATTTAGGAAGATGGATAACAATTTGCCCAGGAGAAATTTGGCCAGGACATCGGTGTAAGCGTTCCAACCCCTCTGATAAACTTCATATGATATTACAGCTTTAGGTATGCAGCAACGGTGTCTGACTACACAAAGTTTATTTATTTGCTGTTTGATCTGGGGTTTTTTCAACCTGAAGGACAGTTTCTCCTTGTCTCTGTCTTGTATCTTTGGGAGATCTGATCCAGGATAACAGGAGGGAAAATTGTTTTCCACAGAATTAGCAAGACAAATTACGGCAAAACATGTGGGAATCTGTATTTGAAGTACCCACATTGCTGAACATTCATTTTCCTTGTTATCTCCTCCTTTTCCAAAGGAAATGCTCCAGTCTTCCACCTCAGCTGAAACTCCCATTTGCACAGCAACTTCAGAAATCTCATACTGTGTAAGGCTATTACGTTAGACATTCAGATTTGGATCTGGAAGGTCACAAACTTGAGTGAACATCAAAACGTGACACCATTATGGTGGAAATGCTCTTTCCATTCCTTAAAAAACAGTAGGAACATTAACAGATACAGAGACATTGAAAGATCAAGGTTTTTACAGAAGCAGCAAACCCTTTTAGGCCCACGCTAGCCTAGGTTTAGCCCAGTTCACCAAGAAATCTTTCTCTAAGCTCACATAAATCAATTTTAGACAAGGATCATGCTAATTTTCACCTTTTTACCTGTCCACACATGTTTCATTTTTTTCCAAAATGACACTTCATTGTCAAAAGAGATCTCATGAGTACTGTAGAGATGTGCAACTCCCATCACAGTTAACTGACATCCCCAACACCATTTATGGAGCACAATCATCTGGAAAACGTTTCTTCCCTGCAGTAGTTTGCAGCCTATATAGAAGAAAAATGTTAAATTTGGAGTGATGGAGACTTTCAAGTAAGAAAGAAACTCAAGGTTCACTTTAATCCCTAGGTCCCTGGGAAACTCAGCTGCCAAGTATCTGTCCTACCCAACAAAGAAAGCCAAAGAAGCCCTACTCCTACGTGTCACTGTCTTTTACCAGTCAAACAGAGCTAAGCTTCAGCTGGATTAAAGCAAAACTGCACAAACCACCAGAGACACATTATCAAACAAACCCTTAGACAGCATGGAGACTACCATGGCAGGATCAGATAGGAAAGACAGATCAGTGTATTATGCGTTTGTGTAACCAAAGAGTAGTATGAAGTAGCAGCAAATCATCTGTGTTATTCCTCCACCTCCTCAGGGAATGCATGTCCCAGTGAATCCAAATCCACTTCTGCAGATCTTTCAAACAACCCATGGAAAACCTGCTTCCTCCTTGCTCTGTTTCGAGTAACAAAACCTGACCCCAAAGCACCCAAGCAGCCCATGGTAACCACAGCAGTAACCATAACAGGACAGAGATTTTGGTCATGTTAAGCCTGCCGTGTACCGGTACTGATCAATAACCTGTGGGATGTGCCTATCACCTGCATACAGATCCTACTGCCCACAAAAAGTCAGTGCTGTACTGACAGCTTCTGCTGCCACTATCAGAAGAATGACATTTGCACCAAAGGCCAAACCAGAGTAACCACCAATTAAAATCCACTCTATTTTGTCAGGAAATGCTCTGTTTCAATTGAGACTGGAAAGACAAGTAGATAATAAGCCACAGGCCCTTGTTCTGTGAAACATTATACTGGTAAACACAGGAAAATATTGTCATTGGAAGGCTGCTCAGGCAAGCACTGCCCCTCTATGGCACATGTCTGTGTTCATTAAAGCTTGCAGCACACAGGATACTTGCTCTAGCTCACCTCACCAGCATGAACTCCAGCAAAATAAGTCACATTCACAGCAGAAAACAATGAGCAAATCGGGTGACTTTGTTATTTGAGAGGACTGAAGACAACATTCTAGAACTTCTCAAGGGCATACAAGCTGTAACACTGAGCTGAAATTGCCCCAGAAAATTCTATTTTTTATGAGTGTGGGTAGAGTTTGTGGTTTGTCTCCCACTTTGCTGAATCCTCCATTTACTCACTCTCTTCTTTCAGTCCCACGTGTGGTGGCTGAGTTCTGGCACCCTTCCGAGTCTCCCCATCCTGGGAATACCGACCCCATTGGTGCTGGAATCAAAATGACCACACGGCACTTATAACATTTCCAGACAGACATAAATACACAGATTAGTCTTTTCTGCATTTTTCCTCATAAAAACAACAGCAGCTTCGAAGCACATTGGCACAAGCACTGAGATTAAGTATTGCAACCTGCTATTGTTGGCAGGCTTGCTCTGGCTTCTTCTGCTTTCCCCACCTCCTTGTAATCCTCTCTCCTCTTGGAGAGTAGTTAAATGCTATGTCCATTCATGTCACCACGGAGTAGTTTTGGCAGATGCATGCCCCAAGGCTGGGATGTTTTTACGAGAACCGTTTTCATATTTCACTGTTTGCCTGGCTGATCCTTTATCTGTTCTAACAGTTATACAACTAAACATACTGAACCTTCTGTCAGATGATTACATATTCCATGTTGAATTGCAGGATGTGGAAATCCTGCCAAACACAGTCCTGATCTAACTCTGTCAATTTCAGTGCACGGCTGAGAATGAATTCAGACCTTAAACTCCTTTACACTGATCTTTGAGAATAAATAGAAGCAAATCATCAGTAACATGTCTTTGCTTTTGTTCATCTGTGCCTTTCTAGGCTTAAAGGCTCCCGTAGACGCCCTTTAACTGTGAGTGACAGGCTTGTGCTTACCACCCCTCTGCTAGGAGGTGTGTATTGAGGGGGTTAGAATCCCACAGGCTAAGGCTGAAAGCATTTTGGTCTAGAAGCAATGGTTGTCAGGCTACTAATGCACAAGAAAAGATGGCAGCAGACAGAGCCCTTCCCTTCATGCCTTGCTGTTGACCCGGCAGAGCCAGGAGGGAGGTGGAGGTGAGGGAGGGAGGAGCAGAGAGGAGCTCCTTTCCCTTCTCCACCTCGCAACATCCTTTCGGTGCTGCCGGGCTCCCAGCGGGCACTGGCTGCACACACTCATCTGCTGCTCGGAGAAAAGTTCTGGGGATTTTTCAGATTGCATTTAAACATCCCTGAGACCATGAGGTGTTTGGGGTTTTTTATGGGGAATACCACATTCGTTTTTAAACTCATGATTCCCTAGAGATCTGCTTCAGGATGAAAAAGCTAATCTTACCTATTCCCCTATCATTCAGCTATTGCTACTGAATCAAACCATTAATACAGCCTGAGGATCTGATGTGCACCTGATCAGAAGTGAAGCAGACAACAGATGATTGTAGCAAGAGTTCAGGAAGGGATTTTGTCCACAGCAGAATCCTAAGATAGAATGGAGAAATGGAAAGAAGGAAAAGCAAATGTACTGTTCGTGTTTTAAAAAATAGCTATCAAAGTGTTCTGTAACTTAGATTTCAAGGCTTTTTCAAAGAGTCTCTGAGTTCTCCTATTAATATTACCACCTGGACACCTCCCGGATATTTAAGCCAGCTTTATCATGTGTTTATCTTATGTTTTCCGTGCTGTTTCTCTGATTACAGCTGCCCACACACAGCCAGCATTCTTTTGTATTGAAAGCAGAGAAGAGTTGTTTATTTATTAGGGGTTTTTTGTTTCTGTGTTTTGATAAGAGTGGCAACTTCATCTCCTACCAGTGTCAAAACAGCATAAAAAAGGCCAAAGCAAAGGAAAATTCAGTCATGAAAAGGCGGGCAGGGAAGTTTTCAGCAGGAAAGTTCTTCAAAAGTGTCACAGAGAGTGGCTGAATAATCGTCTTCAATATCTCTGGGTGAGTCACACACTGAATTTCTAAGAAAAAGTCATGTCCTGTTAATATTAGCATTTCAGTTCCTCAGTCCCCAAAGCTGGGGGACCACAGAGCCATTCCTCTCAAATAATTTTCCCCTGCATGACTTCTGTGCAGCCCCTCACTATCCCAGCTTCTCTGGACTCTAACAGCAATTTCTGCACACAGCAAATTTAATGAGGACTGCATGTTGCTGGCTATTTAGTTGGCTGTAGCTATAATTAGACAGCTGACAAAGACTGGCTGGTTGTGTGCTCTTTTTTCTGTGATTATATATCATAGTTGGTCTATGTGCAAGACAAAAGATGATTTTTCTTCTTTGTCACTCCCCAAACTCCTCAAGGGAGTTGATAAGAGTACTGGCTGCTTTCTGCCACTTACCTCACTATTAGCAAGAGGATATTGTCATCATTTCTAAGCCAATAAGTGTGTTGAAGTGACATGTAGAGGAATTCAGTCAGTCTCCTGCCTATGCCAGCACTTTTCCCTCTTTTCGCAGAAGTGATGGGGTTTGGGGTTTTTTTGGGGGGGAAATATAAATATTTTTATTTTAAAATGCTATGCTTCTTGTTTCATGAAAATAATTGGTTGAACTGCATCTCCTGGTGCACTTTGATGCCCTCACACAGCGAAGGGAAGCAGTGCAAGGTGGCAATTCTGTGACTACAGCAGGACAGAGACATGTGGTCAGGCCCATATGAGAAAGTGTGGACATGAAGATGGCCTGACATAGAACTTTTTAATAATATTTTTCACCTGAAATATTTCTTGGTTTTACTCAAATCTTTCTATTTTTCATGCAGAAGACTCAATCGTCCCATGAAATTAGAGCCTTTTAAGGAAAGAGTCAATGAAGATGTTTTTAAACATAATGTGCTAGTAGAACATTTGTTAGTTTATTAAAATAAACCCATTTTCTTTAGTAATCACTCACAGTAAAAGCCTAGACTCAAAGTCAAGCCAGAACATATATTTTGAGTGAGAAGACAGCATTTCTGAGACAGTTACTTTTCTAATCGCAGTTCAGGACCCTACCAGCAACAATAAAACTATCTGTAAAAGTACATAGAGCCATTCTTCATCTCCAGTTCACTGAGATGAGCAAAAAGAGTATTGTTACCAAGATAAATGGGTAAAACAAATTCCTGAAAAATGAAGACTGATTTAAAAAAAAAAATCAAGAAAAGACTTTTGATCCCTTGTCTGTGAAATCTCTCAGTGAAGGCAGTGGAAATTATCCTTGTGTTAGGACAAGGTTTCTACCCTACCAAAAAAGGCCATAAACACAGAAAAGTCAGGTGACAGATACTGGCACTCCTCACAACCTGAATTTTGCTGTGGATAACACCACATCCCTCCAACCAGAACCAGTCCAGAAAACAATGGAAGGACTTTTTATCCCAAGAGAAGCAGAAACCTCCTATAAGCTTCACACTCAAACATACGGAATGGAAAGGCAGCCCCTCTGTGGACACAAGCCAGAAATGGCACTGCTAACACTAGACTTTATTTCATGGCATCAGAGGGGCAATGGAGGAATGGAAGTAAAGCCTACAAGGCTGCAAGAAAAGCTCCATCCTAACTATATTGTGACCAACCCAGCTCCAGCTGCTACACATTTTCTATCAGGTTGCTTCTGGCAAGCGAACAACAGAAAGTAACTTACTCATTTTAGCAGCTACCACCAATTTCTACCTTTCTTCCTCTGTCAAGAATGCCCTGGCTATTGTTTAGATAGCACACAACAGCTTTCCCACTGTCTCTCCTGCTTCCTTCCACTGTTCCGTAATTCAGCACAGCACCTTGTAAGGCTCAGAAATTATACCCCAGGGTATCATTCCTAACACCTTCCCAGTCCCCCCCAACAGCTGCCCCCACTTGCCTTTTGGGCAGACCTCCTCACAAGTCAAGTGGATTGGTAAAAATAGTTCTCCCTGTCTGCCCTACTTCTGATTCATGGTCCACTTAGGTAACGTCTCTTTCAGCTACATGGAATGGCTAGGGCCTCCTGGACCCCAGGGACATTACATCTTCATAAATACGGAGATTTATTTACAGATATAAATCAAGACACAACGTTTAGAACATGCTACAGGGAAACAGTAAAATGCAAGGAGAAGGAAAGAAGAATAATCAAAAGTCGAGGATTCTGGCCAAATTCTTCTTAAAATAGCTCTTCCAAGACATAGTGAACATTGTATCAAACTCACACAGGATCTTTGCTTCTTCATGACTCATTTCACTTGAGCTGGAGAGTAACAATTTCCTCCCTAGCCACCGACTCACATGGCTCAGGCTAGAGAGATAGAGCTCAACCTGTTGTGATTGATCAGGCCACTCTTTAGGGTAAACGATGCATTTCATCAAAGGCTACTGTACATCAAGATGTCAGCATCCAGAAAATCATCCTCTTTAACACACCCTCAGCCCCCTGCACACCCACACACGTCCCTGCACACCCAGTCCGGTGGTCAGATCATCACCTGCTAGTGTTAACATGCACACAAGCAATTACAGAGCAGACATCTGTTCAGGATGTTGCTCACTGGATCAGCATCTTTGCACTGAGATGGCTGCAAGCCTCTGAAGCATTTGTGTTTTGACTCTGTACTGTCTACTAGTGCAGGATGGTTTGTCTGTAAACGTCCCTCGTGCTGGCACAGCATTCATTGGTGTGAATTATCCTGGTTCTGGTTCAGAGCTAAAGCAATGGTGCTAATGGGAAAGCCAGCCTCATGCGGACAAGATGAAGCCCACTCCTTTCAGTTATCGCTAATGGGAATTATGGAGTGCTGCGTGGAAGCAGGTTTTGCAGATTTTCCTATAAACAATAAATTAACAGTGTCAATACCATGTTCTGTTTGACAAGATAGGCACCACCTCAGAGAAATCAAATAATGATTTGGAAATTAAAAACAAAACACAGGTCAGTTACAGGGTCTCATATCAATTATACTAAAGTTTTAAAATGTTCCTCAGAATGAATGCCAAAGCAAAGTTTGAGTTTTCACTGTGATTTCTGAATACAGACTGACGCAACTCCCTCTGAGGGCATTGGTAATATCTTGAGATTGTCCTTGAAGGTAATTAAAAATTAAACTGGACAGTGGTTGCCAAGAGGTGGTAAAAACCCTTGCCAAGTCCCTGGTCCTCTGTCCTGGCATGTTGGTAGCAGAGGAGCACAGCCCTGGCCATGACACTGCAGAGGTCATCATGCCCCAACTCCTGTGGCTCTGCACCATCACACAAGTGCCAATTTTGCCTGTGCCCATCAGCTATTAAAAAAAAGGCAAAAATATATTTGAAATACGTATGAGCTAGAAATTGCTCTGAACTTCACCATACCTGACCTCAGGGGCCATGAATAACCCATGGGTATCACAGCATCTTCACATATCCAGCCCAAAGGCCCCTTCTCTTGTGAGCTAAGAATCAGGCAGAGCAGTGTGATTTTCAGGATGGGCTATGCCCCATGTTGAACTTGGACTCCTTCTCTGTGGCACTGCCACTAAATGTTGCAAATCAGGGGAGACAGCTTGGAAGGAGAAAGAGAGAGAGACAGAGAGAGCAAACACTTGTATCTAATATACACACAGCAAATTTTAAGCCTGCACACTTGTCTAATGTTGCCCACACCAGGAGCTGGAGCCCATGCCCTGGAGCTGGACACAGCAGTGGCTGCAGCTCCCTGCAGCACAGCCCCAGTGCCACAGCCACAGCACCTCAGTGTCAGGGGAGCAGCACACGTGGCACCCACAGGGGGACCCACATGGATTAGGCTGATCCCAAGTTCTTGGAGGCATTGAGCCCACAATGGACAGTGCCATCAGGACGTGTGTTTGCTCCATGCTGAGGTGGAGGCGAAGCGGGGACTCAGTGCCAGGGTAGCTGAGCTGGCTGCCACAGGGCACCCAGGCTCTTGCTCACATTCAATGTCTGTGCTATATCCTTATCCTGAGCAGGTATTCCATGCCTCCTCCCCCCGGAACATGGTGCTATATTCTTGTCCTGAGCAGGTATTCTATGCCTCCTCAGCCTGGACATGGTGCTATATTCTTGTCCTGAGCAGGTATTCCATGCCTCCTTAGCCTGCACATGGTGCTATATTCTTGTCCTGAGCAGGTATTCCATGCCTCCTTAGCCTGCACATGGTGCTATATTCTTGTCCTGAGCAGGTATTCCATGCCTCCTTAGCCTGCACATGGTGCTATATTCTTGTCCTNGGTGCTATATTCTTGTCCTGAGCAGGTATTCCATGCCTCCTTAGCCTGCACATGGTGCTATATTCTTGTCCTGAGCAGGTATTCCATGCCTCCTACCCCAGGACATGGGGCTGCAGTGGCTGAGCTCTCCAGGCGGCCTCGGAGCCGGGAGCAGAGCGGGAGGAGGGAGGGATGGCCAACACTTCATTCAGTGATTGCAGCCCTCCTCCAAGGCTCAGACTTTGAAACAAGACATTGGCAGGACTGCTTAGAGAAATGATTTCATCCGTGTATGAATTAAGCCAAAGAACACAGTACTTGTCCCTTTGGTGTTTATTTTAAAATAATTATTACATGTTCCCTTTTCTTTCAGGAACATTAAACACAATGCTGCACATGATTTTGTTCAGGAGGGCTGCAGATGGCTGCGATGGGGGAAAGTCAGTGGCAAGTACTGACATATGCACTATGGCAAGTACTCAAAAATGAGCTCCTCATTCCCTTCAGCCTGAGGAATGCTGAATTCTGATACCATTTGGGGGGAATTGAAGATCAATAATAGCTAGCAGATTTATTTGGTTGTTGACTTTTCTAGTGCTGGGCCACCAGTCCTGTTGTATTTGCACTCTTTAAATCGAGAGCAGACCTTTGCAACCAAGTGCCAGCATTTGGTAGCAAGAAAGGCTTTCCTCAAGCAGCTGTCCTCTGAAAAACATGCCGTGGTTTGAAAATGTGGTTGCAAAATGTGGACAATGTGCACAGGAGTTATTAATGTTTGCAAGAAAATGTGCTGCTTCATCTCCATTATGGTCATTAACCACAGCTGTGGTTTAGCTAGCAAAGAATTCTGCACTCATTCTTAGTGATGAGATTTGGATTTCAAAAGCAGAGACACAGGTAGTTCCTAGAATTTCTCTCCCAGCTACAACACAAACATATATAGACACTGGAAAAATACTTCCCTTTATCTTAATGGACCTAGCACACAGATTGCAGAAGGAATTTAAAACAGGGGTTTAGTGTCGGATGTTTCAGATGGACCATAATTCTCACAGTGAAAAGGGAATATATAGATATATAGATATAGATATATATATATATATTTTTTTTTTTTTTAAGAGAGGGAGACAATACACTGTCCAGGAAAACAAAGCAAGCCAGCCAGCTCTATGACCATTTGACTGGGAGACAGCTCCAGAGTCATTCCAGTACTGGCAGTACAGCTAAGCCAGAGTTCTCCTATAAGCCAGATGACACACTTGGAAAAATATATTCCAGAGCTTGTTATCCATCCCCTGCACCTGCCAAATTTGCCCATATGGGACCACAGGTGTTGGCTCAACCCAAGGAGGAAATGGATGGGAAAAGGCAGCAAGATGAAGAGTGTCAATATCTCAAGCAGTGAGTATCATCAAGCCAGTGATGCTGGAGTAGATACAAGCCAATTTCCCATGAAAGGATTGTATCTTTAAAAAGTCCAGTCCAACAAAGAGGGTACTTTTAGATACCGGCATGGGCAGATATTTAAAAGCCCAACATACAAAACGCCAATCTTGCCTAGGATGCTCCATTTTCACACATGTATGAACACAATAGTTGTCAAACATTTGTGGACATGGGTGCTGGATTCACAGCCTTCAGCTTTGGTGGCACAGGGCCTCTTTTGGGCAGGTGACCATTAAGCGATTCCCCAAGCACTGTTAACATAAATCTCCTTACTGTGGTGTGAACAGGCCAATGCATTCACCCCAAATGCCAAGCTGCTCCTGTCTGGAAGTTGTATCTCTGTGCTAGTGTAGCAGGGTGCCCAAATGAACTACTACACTTGAGAGCAGGATATATTATCCAGAGAGCACTGCAGTATTAGGGTGGCTGCATGGCTTCTGGAGCCAAGACCAAAGGGGCTGAGGGTTCTCTGAACCATGGAGATGTAACCAGGGAGGAATTTGCTTAGCACCTGCACAGGTCTGATCTTTCTTCCAGGAGAATGAACTAAAGCAGAGTTGTCCTTGACTAAGTGCAACATACCTGAATTTCGTTTCCAAAGGCTGGCCCCAGGCTGCTGGCTGCAGATGAGTCAAATCCTGAGCAGCACATGGATCGGCACTGTATTTGTCATTGGGAAAAAGCATGGGAATTTTAGCATCAAAAGTACAAAAGCCCAGCACTTGAACAGGAACAGCATCTCTTACACTGCCAGCTCGAGCCATCCAAAAGTTGCAGACAGGTTCCCATACTCATGAACTTGTCTTTAGCTAAAAATCACACCGCAAGATATGATGTTAATAACACATTTGGGGTTGATTGCATTGCTGTCTAGGGGTTTTTTTTACCACTAGGGTCTACTTCCAAACACTTCCACAACAGGAAGGCTCAGAATATGTTATTTTATGCTATTTTTCAAATGAAAGCTGAGGTTCTTATGCAGTCATCTTAACTCCAGGAGCTGTGTTTTTTAAGGCACACACCAAATGTCAAGGGACTCACAATAAAATCTCAAGAATTGGCAAGATTGCCTTCGCTGGCTTTGGGGAATGAGCAGGTTGTTGTTGGAGCCACACATTAGAGGGAGACACACTCACATGTTCTTAACCAGTGAACTGTGCACTGAGGTATAATGGCAATCCGCCCAGCACTGACATAGAGCAACAAGAACAGGATGCTCAAAATTCCCAGGCCTCTTAAGCTAACGGAGAAGCTTTGTTAGTTTCACTAACAAGGGAACCAATGACATAACCTGTCATAAACATGTTGGGACCATTATATACACAGACATGAGATATATTTAAACTATAAAAACCCATTTAATAACCAAAAAGACAGCTGTGTAATCTGCACATTACACTCACAAAAAGGAAATAAAAGTAAAATGAACTGGAACATGTGCGTCTGGAGAGAAAAGGGGTGAGAGAGGCCTAAAGACTGCTCAGAGGAATCTAGGACCTGCTTTAGTAGGAAAGCACTCCTATCTTTCATTCTCTCTTGCTCTGTACAAACCCTATTTTTACAGGGTTTTTTGGTTGTTTCTCTAATAGAAAACTAACAATGACACTAACAATGGGACTATTTTCAAGTACAGGGAGTAAGCTGGGAGCAGAACTTTGTCTTCTCCATTGACACGGAAAAAGAAATGTGTACTCATCTTGGTATCCAAACGATCTGGGTACCATCACCTGGGACCAAGACAGAGGCCAAGGAACACAGTGAATTAGTCCTTCATTTTCTTGCATTGAAGTGCAAACACAGAGGCACAATATGGCAGGAAAAAAGGGACCTGTTCTCTTCATCTATGTCTGCCTTTTTTTGTAAAGGCGTTGTAGGTTTACGTGCAACAGGAAAACTGACTCAAACATATTTAACTAGGACTATGCTCACAATATATTTGGGGTATGGAGGTTTTTATAAATCATATCACTTTTGTTTTGCCATCTCTGTGGAGGACATGTTTAGCTCTATAATAACTCACTGAGGTTTCATCAGGATCAATTTACATTTGTCAGATACTCTGCAGTCTTCAAATATAAGCCATAAAAACAGTACTGCACCAGTATTTCATCTTTTTAAAGGTTATGATTTATAGCACATAGAATGGGAAGAGGAGGCAGTGGAGGGGTGTATTTCTCTCCCAGCTGCAAGCCCTGATCTTCTCAAGAGAGGAACCACTGTACAAAACTCAGCAACATGCATCCCCAATACCAAAATAGAGATCGAAAAACCCCTCTGAGGTGCCTAAATGTCTGTATCTAATTTATGGCTAATTTACAATGGAAATAGATGATTTAAAAATGTATACAAATTGTATCCTTGCACATCAGGGCAGATAGAAAGTTTAACTACAAAATAATGAACATGAAGCGTCTCTTGTGAGCTGCCAGGTAGACATTTTGATTGCCCAGATTTCATGAAACTCAAACCAGAGAGAGCTTGAAGTCTTCCAAACATTCTTTAACTCTATCAAGTGTGCCGCTGCTCCACAGCCGATGACAATATATTTCACCAGAGTTGCCAAAAAATTGTTTAATTTTAAGCGATTCCTGTATTGCATTACTTTTACAAGTTGAGCCAGTGTGTAGGGCACAATCGACTCCACAGAGGAATAAACCCATTGCCAATGTTTTCTTTGCATCCATAAAACCAATTTGACACGGCCATTCGTTAACAAAGGAGAAAGACAACAAAAACAACAATAGAACCCCTGTCATGTCCTTGTCTCCTCTAGCCCTCAAGTCAGCATTGCTTTTCCCAACTTTGCCAATCAGACTCAAGTGAGTGAAGAGTTACAGAGAATGCCTGTGCTGCCAAGAGCTATTTCCAGTGGACTTTGATCAAATGATGCTGTAATCCCTAATGGGAAGCATACTTCATTTATAAGGTATTCTTTGGTGTCATTCCCAAGGAGCAGGCACATGAGTGTTTGAACAGCAGAGCTCTCTCCCTACAGAAAGTCTGTGCAAGGGCAGCACTGCCCCGTCCAGTGCAGGCGTCCAGGCCTGCCCAGGCCAGTGGGATTTCGGCGTTAGCCACTGGTACAGTCGGAAAAGGCCGAGGGGGACAGAAAGACTGAGCTCTGGAATTCCCTCAGCCACAGACCTTTACCCAGCAGTGAAGACGAATGCCCAGTAGTGCGCTCCAATTTTATCTTTTCCAGCGAGGAACATGACAGCCCGCGGTTCTGACATTTGCACTTTCATGCATCTCTGCTGAACTTAAGAGACTCGGGTTGTTCAGAACAGTATTTTATTTTCCCTGAAGGTTTATTCCAAGACCAAGGACAATTAACTCACATTTTAACAAGGAAGCTATTAAAGTGCATGACGTCCATAAAAATGATTTATCATGCTATTAAATTAGGATGAAAATCATCAAAGTTCATAATAGCCAAAGAAAAACAAATATAAATTATCTTCATACTCAGTTCGTACCCCGATGCTTATCAGCCTGAAACACAAGTATTTATTCTCCACTGCTGCTGTGGGATTTTGTCATTGTATCTCGCCATTTAGAGAACTTACCATTTTCATTCTGTGCTGTATAGCAGCCCTTTAAATTGAAAAAGCTTAAACAGCCCTTATCTGCTTAAAATTTCCTCAAAAAATAGGTTAGACTTCCAGAGTTAAAGGCATTTTGGTTACCCCAGGTAAACCTGCTGGAGTCAAGTGTACCACTGGACACAAGGAGAGCCGCTTGCCACCCAAAACCCACTGCTTCTTCCATCTATCCATTTATCTATTCATTTACAAAAAAGTCTTCTCTCATAAATAATAAAAATTTTATTTTTTTTATGTGCTTTCACTTTTTTGGTAGGTTTTGGTCACTCTTTTTACATTCAAACCAAAAAAATTAAGATTTTTTTCTGAAATGGCAGTTTCAAACCAATACACTTTGCTCCCATTTTCTTCCCTGGCATATTTGGAAATTGCACAGATATCTATTTATTGTGAGATATAAATATGTTAATAACTCCTCAAGAAAAGGAGAAGCAATGAGAATATGTCCCAGTGGTGGCAACGCAGAACCAGAGATCAGGAGTCTTTCTACTACTGGTTGCCTGTGTGATTCTAAGAAGAAAAGTTGTCTGAGCTTTTGGTTTGTTAGTGAAATTACAACATATTAATTCTTTCATAGGACTTTTGTACAAAAAACATTTGGGCACTTCTATAAAGAAGCATTATGTTCTCTTATTCAAGGTTTCCCAAGCAATCAGGGTTTCCCTTCCACACCAATATACAGAAGCCCCTGTAGCAGCTTTCTGCTCTTCACTCGCATCTTTGATAAGAATCCTTCCTGCACCTCACTGCCAGTCCCTCAGATTCTGACCAGAGAGCAGCTTCAAAGTCTGGCAAAAGCTGCATCCCTGCAAAGGTCCACTTTGCACAAAGTTTAGGGATCGTGCCATGCTATCAGAGGCGGTGAGCCTCCTGGCCCTTCCTGAGGTTACCAAGTGGTGAGAAGATACACCTAACTAAGAATTGCAAATCCGGCCTCCTGAGCAGTAAAATCATCAGGAAAATTCTATCCCTCAATAGGTAAGAGCCAGTTCAGATAACTGGCCTTCCTATCCTAAATTTGAAGCATGTGGGAAAGTGAGTGCCTTACTTATTAATTGCTGGAAAGGTTCCTGGTTTAGATGTCTGAACTCCATATCAACAACAGAGTCCCTTCTAGATTTAATTTAAGGGAATTGTTTATCTACTAGATACATTTATATTGATTTGCTGAATAGGGACCTGTGTTTTAAAGTCATAATAAATTTCTGTTACAGTGGACACTGTTTCCCTTACTATAACTTGGTAAACATTTATTTATTAAAATTTGGATTATACAATTTGCAAGTAATTTTTATAGGTTCCTTAAGAAGTCTCCCTCATGACTTGGAAAGCATTATCACATCAATACAAAGACAGCTAATAAGAGCTTTAGTACATCTGTTTTCTAGAAAGTAAAATTTTTTAAAAAGTGTTTCAATTCCCCATTTCCTAAGCAAATCATCCTTACTTTTTTGAAAAAGGGAAGCATTAAATGCTCTGTCTCCATGATGAGTTCCAAATAGATATTTTCAATGAATTATCTTGATTGAGGTGCCTGTCAAGATAATGGTATAAATTGCTCCTTCAATCTACATTTACAAACTTATTTGAACAGCCCCAGTAAAGACTCAAACAAAAGTTAAAGGAATCTGATGTAAATCAACAATGAGATTAGTGTTCAGATCTCCTCTCACAGACAGGCTGTGCTGCAGCTGACCAGACTCAGGTTACAGTTTCTTTTCTGTTTTGCTTTAGTTTCCTTATTTCAGCTCTGTTTAAATTTTAAAAGTGTGAGTGGCAGGCTAGAAAGAGTGTTCTGAGGTAGATAATGAAATATTTCCAGAACTTCAGGTAATGCTTCTTAAAAACTTGCATTCGCCAAATGAAGGACTGAATTTTACATGTAGGAGATACATTGAAATGTTGAAAGACACACAAAAAAAGATTTTAAAAACTAGAAATTTTAGAGTACTTTACATGTGATATGAGCTTAGAAGGCAAAAGTGTTGCAGGTCTTATTAATGAACCTCAATCTCATACAAAAAACGTTATTTTTATCTTTTCACTTCCCTACTATAAAAAAATACTTTTTTTACTGTGTTTAGTTTCATTTAAATAACTTGATCATTAGAGTGATCCCCATTTTATTTTGTTTGTAGTTCAGAGGATTTACGTGTTCTAGTGACTTTTACCAGCATGTTCCAATACTGTTTTACCTTCTCAATTACTTTACAGCCTTTTATAGAAGAAAAAGGAGTAATGATAATTGGATATAAATTTGCAGTATTCATGTTCTGAAAAATTATTAGAAGCCTTGAAAAATGTTGACATACCTCACTGTTCTGTTTTGCTCTGGTTTAAATATCAGTGTATTTATTAAAGCTGGTTGGAAAATTTAATCACATATAATATTTTCTTTTTCATCAGATGTGAATTCTTTCCAGGTTTTTCAAGACTCTCATTTTTCTACACATCTCAGAAAATCTGTATTAAATGAGGTAGGATTTATTCCAAGTTATCCAGTGCATATCTTCAAAGAAGTATGTTATGCATATATCTTTTAAAATAACTTTTTATGTAAATAGTCATTAATACAGAATAGCTGGGGAAAGATTACTTCAAAAAATGTTGGTCTTTTAAAATGCTGTATGAGAAAGATTTAAGGAACATAGTGAATATCCTGAGTTATAGTTCTACAGTTGTAGTTTGTGCAGTATTTTATATTCATCAGATTTAACTCTTGAGGTTATTTTCTACATTTTTTTGTCATGAATACGTTATCTGTTGTTTTCCATAGCCAGAAACTAATTCCTGAAGGGCAAGGCTTTTGTCTTTTTGAACTTGATGTGTGATACATGATTCTCCACTGCAAATAACTCGTCCGTGTAGTGGAGACCCATCCACGTGTGGATGCTCAGACTCTGATCTCACAGCTCTGGGCACAGAGGACAGACAGCTGCAGCCACCCACAGCTCCGGCACAGGACCCATGCACGGAGCTGCCTCAGGAGCGGGACCAGCTCCGTCACCTTCAACAGCCAGCTCCAGGTCAGGGGCAGTTTTGGGTGCAAGGACTCCGGATATAATCTTGCAGGTGGTTCCTAGACATTAACAGCTGCGGGTATCCCTTCTGTCACCCAGCTTTAGGGATCTAACTGAGGCTAGTTTGGAGTCCAGTCACTGTAAATTCCCAGTATGGTCCTGGAAGAAAGACAGGCTTTGTCTCCACTTCCAGAGCCGAGCAGAGCTAAGGGTGGATGCGATGTCTGGAGAAGCTGACCTCTGTCTGCTCACTGTTGTGGGAGTGCGACCTGAGGAGATGCTTACTTAGGCACTTCCAGAAATTTCCTACAGCTCAGCAGAATGGATCCAGGAATAGAAGTACTGCAAGAAAAGTGGCACAACTGGGTCATGGGTTTTGCCAAAGATGCTTATTAGAGGAGTGTTTATATAATTTAAGCCTGGAATGAAATCCTGCTAGACATACACTCCATCTTTTTTTTTTTTTTACCCTCTGAACAGATTTCCCATCAATCTCTGTGGTGGTAACCCAAGGTAAAACCTCGGTTTGTAAACACACAGAAGTTGAAGTACACGAGCAGTCCTTCTGAAGTCAGTGGACTTGGCTTTATGAAGTGGGATTACTTGGCATGTGTGTAATGAGCAGAACTTCAAAATGGTGGTGCCCAAGCAAAGGCCAAAGGCTTTGAAGAGGGACAGGGGAAGGAGGCAGTAGCAGTTCAGTTCCTCTAGGTGAGAGGAGAGACAAATGATTGTAACTGTTGCTTGAAACTGTTCTTGCTACCCAGGAAGCTGCCAACAGCCTGCCATTGCCTGAAGCTGCCCAAATTCAAGGAACAGGGGGGACAATGACCAGTCATGATAGTGATTTCTCCCTTGCCAAGGGAACTGAACTACTACGGCTTCTTGTGGGCTCACACCAGAAGAGACAATATTCTCAAACGCCTCAAAAAATTGCTTTGGAATTTTGGATTATGCTGATTTTTGTTGGAGTTTGTTTTGTTTTGTTTCAAATTGTGCAAGAGTAAAGGGAAACAATCTCAAACAACAAAAGGTCAGGTCCAGAGGTACAAAGCAGAAAACAAGATTATCAAGGTCTCAGAGTCTGGCCAACACAGCTGAAACAGTTTTGATGCAGATCTTAGATTCACTAAATGCAAGTAAGAACAACCTTGATTGAGCTAGTGTTAATTCCAGCTTTAGGCATGGCTGCTTCCAAACATTTTACACTTGTTGTGCCACATCACTGACTTCTAGAGCTCATCCCAGTAAAGCTTGCACCCTTTTTTCCCAGTGTTTACTGCTTAGATTACAGAATACTGAATAGTCCCCTTGATCTCTATATAATGGTCTTTTTTTCTTCATATATGTGACTTTCAGCCTTTCAGCAGCATGACTGTCTGGGCCACAACCGCAAAATGAAGAACACTGCTGACAAATTGCTGTTTTCATCTGTGATTTAACATCAGTCCTGCCCAGGCTCTGAACTGTTCCACACAGCTCAGGAGCCCAATCCCACCTCACTCATCAGCAGGCAACCTCCTTGCTCAGGGCAATAGGAAAACACACTTTAGCACACCAAGGATAGTCTTAAGGACACACCAAAATGTTTCTCTGAATTGCAGCCCAAGGAAAATACCTTTACTGTAATAACATGGATCTGCCTACTAGTTTGGTCAGTCTGAAGTCAGTGGTAAAAATGAAGGCAAAATGAGGTCAGACACCAGAAGAGCAATGAAGTAAGATCATGACTGTAGAATACAGGGAAAGCCTGTAAGTCAAGGAGATTATCTAAACCACATTCAGGAGACAGGATGGGGAAAAGCTATGGATCAGAGCGGATGTGGGATCAAGGCAGAACATACGGGGCAGGAACACACTGTGGAAGGGGAGCAGGCAAGCGTGAAATAAGCTGGTTAGAAGGCAGAGGTCAAAGATGTGACCAAGGCTGAGAATGAGGTCTAAGGTTCTGGGCTGAGTAGTGCTAGGAGCCAAGCATAGAAATACATTTATACCAATAAACTTCTGCTTTCTCTGGTTGTGTTCATCCTGTCAAACACTCTTGTCTCTGACTGCAGATCTCCTGCCTGCCTGTGCTAACTCTCAGCCTGTACTGCACAGGTCTGCCCATGACAGAAGTCTGCAAGTTATCTGTACCCATGCCCTAGATATCAAGACGGTTTAATATATTAACATAGATGTGCCCAAAGACTCTTCACCCAAGCACTCATTCACTAACCATTTGCTGTGTTCCCTGACTGACTGAGCCTGGGGTCCATTTCCCATGTACACAGGACCCCATGTCCTCATTCATAATAATGAGATAGAGTTACTGTTACATCAATGGCAGTTTCACTTTGGAGCCGTAATATTCTTCAAATACAAAAGGTTTTGTACCATAAAGATATAGCATCAATGTACTTTTCTGACAGTAGGAAGATACATTTGTTACTTCTTTGTATCTCATTCATTCTGAAATATGACTGAGGCCATGGGGGAGTAAGGCCATCAAGGGACAGATCCCATCTCAAGGTTACCGTCACCTTTTTGCAGCAAGTAGAGCTTGCTAAACCCACCTTCCTCTAGCCTGAGGAAGGAAACTCAGATTGACAAGTATGTTCCTCATCAGGCCATTGGGGTGTTTGTTAAGTGACAAAACCAAACTATCCTTTTTCATGAGGACTGTGCAAAAAAGTGACTTTCTCTTATCTACTGGGTCTGAGTCTCTCTCAGTCACGTCTGTTTTCTATTTTGATCATTGATCATTGCAGGAGGAGGAGGGGAGTGAAAGTGATTCAGGCTTGGAGCCTCATCCAAGACTCTGCACAGCTTGGATCACCGTCATGTTGGGAGGCAGGAGGATGACAGAAGAATCTGCTAGCAGAATGCCTCAGATTGTTTGTCCTTGCACTTAATCCACTTTAGACTTCCTCTCATGCCAACACTAGCAGCAACCAGCAGCTTTGAGACACTGGAGGTTTTGTGTAGCTCTTGAACATTGTTTTGCTTCAATTTTTCCTCTCAGTGTTGGACTTCTTTTTTTCTCTTTTGTGATATATGTGGTGGTTATGAAAGGTGTGCCTGTGAAAACAATACTGACAAAGGGTTCTATTCAGTTCATCCAGGAATACAACAGGAACTATACAGAAGATATCCAGCTATTGTAGAGTCATGGAATAAATTAGGTTGGAAGAAACCTCTGGAAGTCATCTGGTCAAAACTTACACTCAGAGCTTCAAGATTAGATCAGATTGCTCTGGGCTTTGTTCAGTCATGTTTTGAAAATCTTCAGGGGTGGAGATTGCACAGCCTCTCTGGGCAATCATGCCAGTGGTTAACCACTGATTGTGAATGGTTTTTTCTTATCCTTCAGTCAGGATTTCCCTTGTTGCAGATTGTGACTATTGTCTTCTATCCTTTTGCTGTGAACATCTGAGAAGAGTTCAGTTCTATCTTCTCTGCAACCCTCCTTTAGGCAGCTGGACACAACAGTGAGTAGATGCTCCTCATGCTGAGAGAACCCAGATCTCTTGGCCTCTCCTCCTATCTCACCATGTGCTCCAGCCCCCAGCCAGCTCAGTGGCTTGGCTGAACTCATTTGTAGATGTTCATGTCATTTTTGTACCAAGGGGCCAAACCCCAGCACACAGCAAACAGGAAGCAGTCCCCATTTCCCTTGGCCTACTGGCTACACCTTGGCTGATACAGCCTAGTGCACAGTAGCCTCGCTGGCACAGGGGCCCACTGGGGACTTCTGTGCCATTCGGTGTCCACCAGGACCCCTACATTCATCCTTTGTTGCAAAGCTTCTTCCCAGGACTCAGTCACTCCCCAGCCATCAGTGATGCATGGGGTTGCTCCATCCCAGGTTCAGGATGTCACATTCCTTTTTGTTGAGCTTTCTGTGGTTCCCATAGGCCCCTTTCCTCAGCTTGTCATATCTCTCTGGATAGCAGACAAATCTCCAGCACACTCAGTGCTCCCCTCACTTGGCATTGTCCACAGAGGTGGCTGCCAGGCCATCACCCAGGGCAGTGGTGAAAGTGTTTGACACTGTCCATCCCAGTACCCCAGCCGAGAGCAGCCACTCAGCACTGACCACCAGCCAGACTCCAGCTCATCAGCCACTCACCTCCAAGTCCAGACAGATTTTCAGTCACCTTTTTATTCCACATCTCCCGAGTTTGGCTGCAGCACCTCTTTTGCCTGTGGACATTAGTGCTGCTCTATGGTTGGGGAAACATTGCAAAAATTCTAGCGCAGAGATCAGAGGCAGGAGAGCTGGGCTGTTTCCCAGTCTCTGCTGTGTGACCTTCAGTAAGTGTCCCAAGCCACAGAGACCAGATGCTACATGTTGTTTAAATAAGTCAGTCTATACCAAAGATTGTAGATGCAGCTGCATGTCGGGCAAAACTCTACTTGTGAGACAGCTGAACTAACATCACTGCCAACAACAGGAGCTCATGCCCAGAATTAATAAATAAATTAAAATCAAAATAAAAATTTAAAAAATACTTCTGTAAAGATATTCCACCGCAGCATTTAAATCTTAGCATAGTGTCTTAGGCTCAAACATAAGTCTTCCTCTCTACAAAAGGGTGACAAGATGACCTAAACTTGTATGCTGCAGGAGTGCCAGTGGTGACAATTCAGTGTTGCGTGTGAATTAAGAATAAAATATGCAATCAGCTATAAAACTTTTAGTGCCACAAGAATCCCCTTGCAAGATGATTTCAGATGAGGAGCAAGCCATGGCAGTGACAGGATGATCTCTGTGAAGGCTGCAGCATGCAGGGTGCTGTATTGCTTTTGCCTTCACAACCTGCTGTATTTTGAGTACCAAATAATATTGGTCAGCAGAAATTCACATCCACTCTCAAGATGCACAAAAAGTTTAGACATCTCCTTTGGATGTCACAAGGGCTACACAGGAGTCAAACTGATTAGAGCAGAGGTAGGATCAGAAATCATCTGCAGAAAGAGAGGCAAAAGCCTCCCAGCCACCCCTTTGCCAAAAAGGGCCTTTTCCTTACTGCATAAAGTCTCTGGAAAATCATTGTCATCATTTCACATTAGGATTCAGGGAGGGGGGCAGGCACGTTTGTGCATGGCTTGCTCTCATGCATCCTTCTTTGCATGTGTTTTTTCACACACTGGTAACTCAGGGAACATCCTAGGTCCCAAACAGGGACAGCACATGGTACCTGTGACTGGGCAACAGTTCTCCTCTAAGCCTCCCTCCACCTTACTGACCTGCTTTCCTGACACCAGGAAATCTGGGTTCAGCCTAAAACTCCATGTAGTTGTGTTGAATGGAGCTGCAAAGTAAGGTGTATGGATACAACGCAGATATAACTCTGCATCTGAGGGGTTCTGGTGGACAAAAAGCTGGACAGGGCACAAGAGTGCCCTTGCAGCCCAGAAAGCCAATCACGGCCTGAGCTGCATCCAAAGCACTGTGGGCTCCAGGTCGAGGGAGGGGATTCTGTCCCTCTGCTCTGCTCTTGTGAGACTTCACCTGCAGTGCTGCACCCAGCTCTGGGGTCCCAGCACAAGAACGAAGTTGGATGTGTTAGAGGGGCCCCCAAAGGTAATGAGAGAGCTAGAGAACCTTTCCTATGGAGACAGTCTGAGAGACTTGGAGCAGACAAGGCTCGGAGGTGACCTCTAAGCAGGAAGGTCTTCAAACATAGAGATATCCTAGCAGCCTTCCAGTACTTAAACAGAACTTATAAAATAGAAAAAAAGCAAATTTTTACACTGGCAGATAGTGATAGGGCAAGGGAGAATGCTTTTAAACTAAAAGAGGAGAGATTTAGATTAGATATTAGGAAGAAATTCTTTACTGTGAGGGTGGTGAGGCCCTGCAACAGGTTGCCCAAAGAAGCTGTGAATACCCCATTCCTGGAGGTGTTTATGGTTGGATGGGACTTTGAGCAACCTGGTCTCATGGAAGGTGTCACAGCCCACGGCAGAGGGTGGAACAACATGATCTGTAAGGTTCCTTTCAACCCAAACCATTGTGTGATTCTGTGACACTCGGTGCTGTTTGTCCCTGCCTTGAGCAGGGATGCTGCCTGCGCCGAACAGGCAGGGGCGAGGAGCTCCATGAGCCCCAAGGATCACTGTGCGACCCCTGGGAGGCTGGAAAAAGGGGGAACACACTGCCCTGACAGTGGTGCCGGCGGCAGGATCCAGCTCCCTTCCGCTGCCGAGGACATTTCCTGAGCAAAAATCCCGGCACAGCACCCATCAATGTGCCCTGAGCCAGACACTGATCCCGGCGGGCTGCGATGCCGCGATCCCGGTGCGCCGGCCCGGAGCTGCCGCCGGCCCGGACGATACGGAGGGGAAGGGAGACACCTAATGGGAACCGGCGCTAAAAGCGGCGGGGCCAGCATGGTATAGGGGGCTTGGGAATGGCTGGGCAACTACCACTCTGAACACTGCTTTTGGAAAGACATCCACCCGGCTAGGCTGCCGTTCTACCCCCACACCAAAAAGATATGTCTGCAGGTGACAGCAGCAGCGTTCACTAGATCAGCCTGGATACCTGGGGACAATCGCCACCAACATTGTTTCCCTCGAGAGAACAAAAGGACACTGCACCTTGCTGTCCCCTTCACTGTGGGCCATGAGCACCAGGTCCTACTGAGAGGTGGGAAAGTCTGACAGGTCCCACAGAACACAAAGACTCAATTCCTGTAGTGCAACACTAACTTAATTCACCAATTTCTGACGGTAGGAAGAGCACATAAGGTATCAGTGATATGAGGCAGTGACCTCATAGATCATCTTCCCAAACAGATCTCCATTTACGGAGAGGTTGAGCCTGGTGAGTTATAGATATTCTCAAATTACCCTGCAAACATTCCCTCCTAATCCCTTGCACAGGTCCCTGGGAGCAAGTACTATTCCCATTTCACAGATTTTACATCCCCAAGGGGATGAGGGGGGCTGCAGCTCATCAGACTGATGGAAACAGCATTCATCCCCCTGACAGCAACATGACAAGAAGAATTAGCCAGTGGGGCTGGGCAGTAGATCACCTCCACAGGCACACAGGCAAGTGTGGAGAACTCACAGAGAAGAGAGCAGACACTAAGTGAAATCGGGAAGAAACCTCACAGATCACTGCTAATGACAGCTGCTCAGCAAGGAACAAAGTGCTTCACACTGGTCATGGGCCGAAGCCCACGGTTGTCCATGCTGGCCATCATCTTAGACAGATGTACAGCATTAGCTTGCCAGGGATTTCAAGCTTTTGTAGTCCTAACCCGTGTTGCGGTAACCCGAGATAGGAAATAAAAGCGACTTCTTGCCAGCACTCCTGGATGTGCTTCAGGGTGAAAGCTGTCTGCTCCTCTCTGGCCAAGCTGTGCCTATAACTGTGTGACTCTGGGGGAAGCACGAGTGTTTTTGTGGTGAAAATGTGACACACCAAGTTCTGTGCTCAGCTGGCTCCTGGAGGCAGCCATGGGTGTCTGAGGCAGAGGTGAAATACCACCAACAGGCTGATGACAGCTCCATGGGAGATGGCTGCCCACTGGTGCAGGTACCTGTGGAAGCAGGATGGGGGATGACACAGAGCATGGCAGGGACAGCAGAGATGCTGTAGAAAGAGGCGGATGAATAGTACAGGTATTGGGGGTAATCAGGGAAAAGGGTAAGAGAAAGAAAGGAGTACAGGGCTCCTCTACAGGAGAACAGGAGAGGAGAAAGACGTACTAACATATGTGCTGCTAAGAGGAAGCCAGGAAATTATGCTGATAATAGGTCAATACCTGTTGTGGAAGTGACTGAAATAAGCAAATCAACAAAATATCTAATTCTTTAACACAGTCAAGTTTTTCTCTTGGTTCCTGCCAGTGAAAGGCATGTCATCCTTAGCACAGAACACCAGAGGCAGCAGCAAGGGGAAACACAGGTCTGAGCTTGGCATGCCCAGGGTCTGGGAAGGGTTTACTTGCGTTTAAATCTTACTGAAATAAATGCGATTTAAGGAAGGGCTTAACTGCTGCACTCAGTAGAGATATTTTCTTGATTCAGGCCCTTCATCAAGAAATGTTAACTAGATGTATTTCCTTTTGAAGACAGCTGCCTGTGAGGACAATTTTATCATCTCTGAGATGCTCAAATACATTAGTAGCAAGGCTCCACAGTCACCTGGGCAGGCAGAGTGCTAAACCTCTCAGATCCAAGTTCTGCTACTGCAGATCGTGACAAATAGTGAGGGGTTTTTTTTCTCTGAAATAACCTCCTAAATAACTACTTCAGTCCTGCTGAATGCAGGACTGCTCCTCATGAGAAAGATGACAGTCCAGTCTTGGGCTGCCAGCTCCTTCATACCAGGATTCAACAGACTGTTCTGAAGACCACCACCGTGCTGGCATCACAGGCGCTACAGACACATGCAACGTGGTCCACCTCCTCCACCTGCGCAGAAAAAAGTCAGCGGAAAATAAACCCATGCAGTCAAATACCAGAGTGAGGTGGGGGAAAAGGCAGACAAATTAGATAGATGGATCAGATTCCAGCATGCCCCAAAGGTCAATCTGTGCAGGGTCTGCCGGAGGGAAAGTGGGAGCAACGTCGCTCCTCCAGGGAGGGTGCCAAGCTACCAGTCTCTTGATGATTAATCCTGGGAGCAGGAGGCAGTGGAGAACACCCTGCCAATTGTAAATGTGGTGATGGGGCACTGGGGGCATATATATGCATCATTAGTCATCTGCAAGAATTTTGTTTTTGTAACCTCTGCATTTTTATCTGTCACTTCGAGCAATAAATATGCACTCCTGCCAGTGATTTGACATTACACTTGCTTTGGATGGTTGCCTTTCCCAAATATTAATAGTAACTCATTGTGGACACAACATTGGTATTTAGTTAGATCAGACCAGCTTCTTTTAAAAAACAACTTTTCGTATAAAGAGAACAGATGTTTTTAATTTACACAAAGAACAAAAACAAAGTTCTATTGTTCGGTTACAGTGAACACAAACATTACAGACACAGAGAAATTAACACCAATTGCATGTTAAAAAAAAAATTAAAAGTCCATCAAGCTACAGGTCTGCTTATTTGTGCTTTTTCCACCACTTTAATGATTTAGTGGCATGCAATGATAGGAACTGTTGCTTTCTGGAATTCATATGCATTTGAGTGTGGCATGTTTTAAAGATAGAAATGGCATAAACACAAAGACAATTTCTAAATACACACTATACAGACAATAATAATAATTATTATTATTATATTTTAATAATAACATATTAGGAATGTAAACTCTCACAGTCCAGAGGATAAGCCAACTACTTGGTCATGGGGATAGGAAGAAATTGCCTCTTTGAGCTGATTTTTCCAGAGTTGTTCCTTACAGGTATATTTTCCTCTGCACCCTCTGCACAGAACAGTAAGGCCTCAACCCTCTGAATCATGACAGGTGCGTATGAAGACAGACAGAGCTGTGGCATCAGTGAGGTTGTCTTGTGCCATGGTATGAAGTTCAACCAGAAGTACCTTTATATGCTATTTTACCCTGGGGATTCAAGAGCCTTTTGAATGCATTTACAAGCTCCCAGTGCATGTGGGTGGGAGCAGAGCTCAGGCTCACAACTGTGCTGAGACATCCAAGCTCGTTCCAGAACTACAGTGCTACCCTGCAGGTGGAGGTCACTTGCACCTCTCTGTCTCACAGCCACCCTAAGAAAACACTTCTCAGAGATAAGGCTTAACACCATTCCCATTTCTCACCTTCTGAACCCACAATCTGGTTCTCTAATTCTCTTCTTACTCCAAGGCATATCTCTTCCCATGGAGAAGCAACTCCTTGAAGATTTTCTAGAGGCTGTCTCTAGCTGAAGGCCAGATCTTAACTCACATTCTTGGGCAGCTACTTCTAGGTTTAGAAACACTGACAGAAAAAATATTTCTATCTCTATTTCAGATTTGCCAGTCCTGCAGTTGCAAGAGGACAAGGAAGGCAGAGATACCTTATATTGGCTTTTCCCAACCCAGTATAAGCAAAGATTCTATATAAGCAAAAACAGCTGGTCAGAGAAGTTGTGGATGCCCCATCCCTGGAATTATTCAAGACCAAGCTGGATGGAGCCCTGAGCAGTTTGAGCCAGGGGAAGTTGTACCTGCCCATGGCAGAGTCGTTGGAAAAAGATGATCTTTAAGGCTCCTTCCAATCCAAACCATCCTGTGATTTTATGATTCCATGAATCTGCTTTTGATACATTAAAACAAGACTTTGCCCCAATCCCTCTCCCATTGCTCACTAGTTATTTTTTTGTCCAATAACGTGTGCCATTTTACTCTGTCCCACACTCAGACTAAGTATCAAACTTGAGAGGCTTACTTCAGAGCAATACACAGGACTCAGTGAAAGAAAGGTCACCAAAAACAACCTCCTTGCTTTTTAACCAGTTGTAGAAATAAAGTTATCATTAAAAGACCTGGGACAGAAAAATTTAGAACCTTTTTATGTAGTATTCATGTAACCTGGGGATTTCAGTGCCACAGAACAGACAAAAACACCATGACTCAAAGGGCTGGAGCCTTTTTCCACCACTGAAAGCAAGCCTCACTGGGAGAGGTGCTACTCCAAGTGGCCGCTTTTAAACCTTCAATCACATTATATAATACAAAGCCCAGGTCCAGACCCATACATGAAAAAAAGAGAAACCAAAACATTACATTCAAACAGTACCTTTCAGCTCAAAAGAACCCAAGCCATGAATCATCTTATCCACCGCAGAATGCCATCACCTCCAAGTTGAAATGCAGCAGCTGTTTATTACCCTGCAAGAACATTAAGATGGGTGCTCTTTTGCAGCCAAAACAGCAAGGAAAACTGAGTAGACAAACATAATAACCTGGAACACATAGGCTTATCCTCCCTACCTTTATAATGAGTACCAGAGGAACTTTAGAGACCACAAGCAGCTGATGCTTCCAGACGCCCAGTGCTAACAATGCTTTCCACAGCACTTAAGTGATCCTTGGAAGCCAAAAGCGTTTGACCTGGACATGCTTTGCTTTGCTTGGTTGACAGTGAGGCCAAGAGCTGGCTATTGCACACTGACCACAATTCCTATGTCACATCCAAAGTCACTTCTGTCACATTTAGAGCCACAGTTAATGCCAGAAACCCAGTAATCACGATGGTCTGAGTTGTCCAAACATGCCGAAATTCATCTCACTGCTTGTGGCAGCTAATTGCAGTTGTGTACCTGCTCTGACACTTGACTGTTAATTAATAAATTGTGATCACGCAGTCTCAAACATGGCTCCCTCAGACCTTGACTCACAGTATCTCGGAGAGATGCTACACGTCTCTTGGAAGTGGCTTATCAAAATTGGAACTGTTTGCTGTCCAAATATACTGAAGTTTTCACTCAAAATTCAAAATCTCATTGTTACACCACACTCATCACTGTGGTATCTGAGTATGGCCATTTCCAGCAGAATTCCAGCCCCAGCTGGATTCAATGAAGAGTCACTCGGACGCAGAGTTAACGCGGGCCAGGATCATGCAGCGAGTCCTGCGTGGGCTCCTGAGAAGTGGTTGCAGAAGCTGGACTTCGGTTCCCACTGAATGAGAAAGGGTCTTGTGGCCAAAGGACATTAATTACGAGATTGCTAAAGCTCCAGGGCTCTGCTCCAGAGCACTCACACAGGATGTGTGCCACTGTTCCCTGCTGTGCAAAGTGAGCGTGTCTGGCAGGGCACTGCTGGGCGTTCTGCTGTTACTGCACAGGTCCTCTGAAAGGGGAAGAAATCACACTGATTGCACTGTGTCCTGGGAGGGGATGTGGCCACTGGCTTTTGTTTATCCCACAGTGGTGTGAAGTGCGCTGCAGAAACAATCTCAGCTCTACAGCACAGCTCTGCTCATGCCTGTGAACCAAGGTAAGGTAAGAATGTTTGGGCAATGGCCCAAGATGGGGACAAAAAGGAAATTGAGCCCTGGGTTAAAATGGCTAAAATATCAACCTAGGTCTCCTGTACTCCTCACTCTGCTGCGGTTCATCCATGCCACACAAGCTGTGTTTCTAACTCACCAAACCTTTCGGCCTTTCTTTCCTGGGTCACTTGCAGTCCCAGAGAAACAACTCCCATTAGGAGCAGAGACTTTCCCAGGCAATATGTTTGGCCATTTACAGACCTGCACACAGTCTGACCGATACAGAGATATCGCAGCACTTCTGAAAACAAGATGTTTTCACCAAAACACTCTCTGATAATCAAACAAATCAAAGGGCAACCTAATTGGATCCACAAAAGCAAAATGTGCAGCTGCCAAAGTACTGCTGTTATCTCTGGCATGGCTGGGTCACTGGGACATTTCACAGAAACAAAAATGTATTTCCTGTGTAGACCCCAATTAAAATACCTCTGGGGAAATGTTTCATGTGTTCTAAGACCTGCAGCCAGAGCTACCCAACTGGCTTGTAAGGAATGAGAATACTTCCCCGGGGCTGATGGAAAACACCAAGCACCCTCTGCTGTACTTGGTACAATTGGGCTCAGCAGCAGCCTCTGACCTTGCAAACACCTGGCAGGCGGGCGCTGTGCCCTCCCAGAGAGAGGGAGCTCTGATAACATTGGAGGGCACTGCAGGATTCCGCCCAGGTGTCCTCCCATGACAGAAGCCACTGGCCTCTCCTGGTCCACACATAAGATTTGGAGAAGACAGCACGATCTGTAAAAGGTAATCTGTACCTCACCTTCTGGCTCTGACCAATTCCCTCTGCACACCTGGGTCTGCTTTACTTCACAGGGAGGAGGACTTTGCTGCCCATGCACAGGTCTCTGGGGACAGATGGAGGCTGTGGGTCACTTGCTATGCAGGTAACAAGACTGTGGTTTCCACCTCCTTAATTTTCCATGTTGATTTTTTTCCCTCTCTGTTTTCCCTGTTATTAATTCATGTGCTTAAACTGCAGAATCTGGCTGTTTTTCTTGCTGTTCTGGCTGGGACAAGGGAGGCGGATGGTTCCCCCAGGTTGGTGAAACATGATAAAAACATAGTGGGGAGAGAGCAAGGATGAGAATTCAGTTATTTTGCTCATAACACGATGTGCCTCTTCTCTGCCCTCCAGTCCCACTGACTCATCAGCTCTATATGTGCTCCCACCAGGTTTTGTTGAGAGCAGTTGCCGCTCCAGAATGTTTTGGATGAAACTGAATAAACTCTTGCTCCAGGGAAAGTTCTTCCAGCTGGAAATCTATGGTGAGTTACAAGTGGTAGCCCCAAACAACATAAAGGCTGGGGAATCACCTAAGTGATCACAGTCTGTGATCTGGATGCTGCTGCCATCTGTTGATAATTGGTACCTCACCCCAAGGAACCTGCAGCACATCCTTGTGACCCTCAGCCGGCCTGTCCCACCTCAGTTTGGCCTCTGCCTTACAGAGGAGTAAAGCTGGTAACTAACAGCCCCTTCTGCCCCTGCAACTACAGAGTTGGGAAAGGAGAAAGGATGGTCTGAGGAGGAAGGACTCACATTTGGCTTTCATGCTTTCCTCTGCTGAGCTCTTACACGTGTCTAGCAAGGAAAACAAAGGTGACATTGCAGATTGGATATGTCCTGAACAACACAATGACAACAGCCGTGCAGGCTGGGTAATACCCAGAAAACACACTTTCAGTGAGTGCTGAGTCCTGCAGCAATTAAAGGACTTTGGAGGGGTTTTTTATTTCCTTTTTATTTAACATCACAATGGCATTTAAATACCGTAGTTCAGATTGGACAAAGGGGTTCCATTTTCTGAGGAAAACAAAAATCTTTGGAACCAAAATGAAAACCAGAAAACGTTCACATCAGATTGCAAAAAGTATGTGATTTCATCCCAAACCTAATTAATTTCTCTTGAGATCAGCGCACTTTTTTCTCAGTTATGTTTTTTTTTATTTGATTTGGAGGCAGAACTGAAAAAATCAAGTATGGAAAGGGTGTGGGCAGAAGGGATAGCATTTATGAGAGTAACTGATACTGCTGGAAAAAACAGACCAGCCTTCAGGCACAAAATGCTGTTTGTTTCTTCCAGCTCTATCAGTTGGACTTATAAAAGCTATTCCTTTTTCTTCCAAAATTATTCCCATATCTCCTGAGCCTATCCCAGCTGCAGGCATACATCTACTGAAACAACAGTTCTAGAACTGTCCGACATGGCAGACAAATCTAGAAATTGCAGTGGCAGCTAGTTAAACCCTATCTATTTGTACAGATTCTTGTGGCTAACCCAAGACTAAAATAGTTCTTTAATCAGAGGGCAGATAATTAACAAAATATTATGTTATTAACTCTACCATCATCAAGAGCTAAGCACATCCAGCCCCTGTCATGCCTCTTATTTGGCTCCCCAGTAGGTTTCACAGCACACAGAGTGGGAGCAGCAAACCTGATCAATATGTAAAAGTGGCCACCCAAAACAGGTCTGTGACCGCATCCTTTGAGCAGAGTGAGCAGCAGATTATCACAACTTGATGATTTTTAGAACTGGAGGGGCTTAATAGCCCATAACTCATTTCTAGAGAACAAAATCAGGGAGGGAGAAATGTAGGTGATGCTTCAGAGAAACTCTGCATAATAGCATTTCAAAATGGCAATGGCACAAGCCTCTGGATGCAAAGAAACAGGTACTGAAGTGCACATTGTGTGTGTGAGCTTGAGCCATGCCAGACTGCCTCATGCACTCCTACACACGCCAGCACAGTGTCACCAGCTCCTTAACAGCACGTGTCACTGGAGAGCGCCCAACCCAATGGAGAAGAGCTGCGTGAAAGGGCCTCAGCACCACTCTGCCCCATGACCTGCCTTGAGCTTTACGTCCCACATCCTTCCCTTTTTCTGTAGATCCTTACTCTGGCCCTGTTCTGCTGGATGATAAACTAGCTTCTCGCTGTGGCTATGTCCTGTCAGAAGACGTGTGGGGCAATCCCGTCTTCCGCGCGTCAGTGCTCGGCTGTCATGTGGCCAATGAGGTAAGATCCAGACACAGGCTTGGAAACAGCTCAGGCAGTACCTCTTCTCCAAAAATACAAGATTGAGATAGTATACGGCATTCTAATGGCATGTTTTGAGAATCCTGAACTCAAGGAACTAGTGTTGGTAGCGTAGTGTAGAAAGGAATAGGCAATGGCTCTCTGCTATGAGGTTTTCTCAGTGTGACTGACATGGGATTTCCTCTCTCCATGGAATGACACTTATCCTAATGCTGCTGAGTAGCTGCCAGTTCTCAAGCATATCCTTGTAGCTGCTGATTTGCCAGAGAGTTTCTTGAAAGCCTCTCTGGAAAGAAGTAGGCATCTGCTTGAAAAAGCAATGTTTGCAGTGTGATTCTGGCAGATCATTTCCTGGCTTAATTTGTGTGGTAATGTGCCTGTTAACACATGCCTAGGAACAGAGATCACACACATCTATTAGACCCAGATTTGCCTCACGTAACTTTAGCCATCTAAAAGATAATGTCTAGTCTAAACTAGTTGTTTACTCTTCCACAATAGTCAATGGAGAGAAGCAGGCATCTCCGGAAGGTGATTCACCCCTTCCAAAAATACGTGTAAAAGTGAAGCCTGGATTTCTAATTTCTAAATGTTAGTTGAGATGAGTACCCAAAACCAGAACAAATCAAAGTAGAAAGTTCATTGCTTGTCCATGTTTAGTCTGGTTGGTCCTGGAAGTCCCACAGAAAAAATATGGTAAAACTTTATAGGCAGAGGTTAGCTAACAAGAACGGGGGTGTACAGTGTGCTGTGCAATGACCTGGATTTCCAGGCTGGAAATTTCTCTGTAAAGGTTTTGCCTTCTCTGTAGAAAAATACACATTTATGTCAGATAGAAGGACAGTCCATGGCTTTGTGCTTAGCTCCTGGGGAGCTGAATAATCAAAAGGATTTTTTACTGGAGTTAATCTAGTGTTAAACACTAAACAGCATTTGTAGGATAGATCTGAACTACCTACCTCAAAACAAAAGGCACAGTACTTTCTCTTCATGTGGAGACACATTGAGTCACAAATGTGAGAAATGTAAACCTCACAGTAAGGTATGTCAGATCTGCCCTTGACCAGCTGCTCCTTTATAGTGCAACAAGAACTGTGCTGAGATGGGGTCTGAGGCAAAGGCTGTGAGTGCTGAGGCAATGTCCCTGACTCAGAAGGACCCTGTACACAAATCATTGTAGACAGGGCAGTATGTTGGAGGACCTGTCACTGAAGTTCTCAACCTGTTCTCACAGGTTGAGAGCTTCAGAAACACTCTCAGAAACAGAACACTAGGCTGGATGGTCCCATGCAGCCACTCCTGGGACTTCCACACCATCTGCTGAATTGCCAGTTTTCTCCCCAGGCAGATGAGCTGTTTTCACTGACTGTGAACATCAAGGTCTCCTCATTTTCAAGCATGAGGGCAGCTGTCACCTACACCTATCCTATGTACTGCTCCTACACTTCCTGGGCTTCAAGAGAAATTGTGTGCGAAGAAAACTACATGGAGGTAAAACTTTCCCACTGAAGGTGAGGCTACATCCAAGCTCCCTGCCAGGCACAACAACCTCCATAAATTCCTGTCACAACTTGATTGTACCCCATGTACCAGGCATAATAGCAACCTGCTGATATTTAGCAGAGTGTGTAACTGTAGATCCAATTAGTAACACATTTACATGCCATAGATATTTTGGATGCAGTGAAACTCAGTTAACTGTACAGATGAAGTCAAGCCTCTGCAAGCAAATCAACAGAGACACTTAAGGTCAAGCTCTTAAGCTCATGAGAGTACCTATTTGTCATAAAGTGCTGCAGCATCTGTGAGAGTGTCCTCCTCATATCTGAAATAATAAAACCTAGAGTTTGCAGAGCTGCATCTCTGCTCACAACTCACAGGACATGACTGTGAGACAGGACCTGCCTCCTGCCAGGTGGTACAACTGGGCTGCCCAGCCTGCTGCCATCAGCTACACACCAGTGTAGAAATGAGGTAGTGAACTACCCAAACTTCACTGCTTTCTGTGCACGCCTACAACAGGCAGGACAAAGAAGGCATACTCTCCTGTCAGAACTCGAGGCTGTGCAGTCACGTCTGGGTGTTGCAACACACTTAAAGCATGGCACAGATGTCTGAGGCAAACACTGACTCCAAGCTCAATGTCTTTTCACTATCCTCTTTCTTTGCCTCACTCTGCGGCACATGTGGGCAAGGTTTACACCACAGCACTTACCTTAGGTACTAGGGATCCTGCATTTTCAGGTGTTCAGCCTGCATGGGAAGAGGAAACCAGTCCTGTTAATGGCAATAACCTGCTTTCCTATACCTCCAGTGGAGAGACCCAGAGGTCCCTGAAAGTCTGCAGGGTGGAATCTAGTGTACAGCTTACCAGATATGAAGCAGGACTTTAGGTTTACCTGATTATACACAAAGTATTCCCACCACTATAAAAGCCATGGTTTTTACTTTCATTTTAAGGCCACATAAATTACTACCATCAGGAAACTCCATGAAAACACTTTCATTACCTCCAGTGAATGTAAATTGCTACATCCTGATAGACACTGCTCCCCATGCCTGTAACAATACTGAAGATCTATTTGCTCCCGTTGCTCCCAAAGAATCTCCTGTGTCCCCAGGTGTCAGTGAAGACTGATGTCCCAGCTGTTTCCAATGATTACACCGTAGCATGGATGTCAGCACTGCCAGAGGTATGAAGGGGAGTCGTTCCTAACAGTTCCTAGCCTGCCTCTTCTCTCTACTCTTATGAGTCATTCTTGGGGCATAGCTCCATCTCTGAAAAAAAGGGAGATGACAAATTTGCCATCAAGTACTGAAAACCTCTCAAGTATTTTTAGACCTCTAGACTGCAAAAAGACATTTAGGTGGGAGAACAGAGTCATATGCTTGTTCCATTAGTGAAAACTGAGTTCAAGACAAACAAAGGTAGGTGGTTCTCCACACAATGGGTAGTGAAACTGTCAAACTCATCACCAAAAGATGTTGTGGCTGTTAAAAGCTTGCTTGATCCCAAGGAGAGTCTGGAAAACTTGACTGAAGAGAAATCCAATAAGACATACAAAATACAAAGAAGCTACAGATAGTTCAGGAGTCACTGAGATGAAAAATATTTGAGGCTGGAAAGAATGAGTGGGAAATGATGACTGGACATGACATCTCTCTTATAAGGAAAAGCTGAGGGAGTTGGGCCTGTTTAGTCTGGGAAAGGCTAGGAGAGCATCTTACCAATGTACAGAAGTATCTGGAGGAAGGGTGTCAAGAGGATGGAGCCAGGTTCTCCTCAGTGGTGCCCAGCAGTAGGACAAGAGACAGCAGACAGAACTTGATTCACTAGAAGCTCTACCTGAACATGAGAAAGAATGCAACAGATTTCCCAGAGGAGGTGTGGAATCTCCTCTGGAGATATGCAAAAGCTGCCTGGACACAATCCTGAATAATGTGCTCATGGGGACCCCACTCAAGCAGGGAGGTTGGACTTAGACAGCCTCCAGTGGTTCCTTCTAACCTTAACCAATCTGTGATTCTGTGAAATATATATGCTTGTTGCATTTTTCTCATGTCTTACTTGCTCCTTATGCCCATTTTCCTTTGACTGTGCTCCCATACAGCCATCATTTCAGGGGACTCTGTTCTAGGCCAGCACAGGCATTGCTCTCTCCTTTTCTTTGACACAGTATGCCTACACACTGTAAAAGGTAGTCTGTCATTTGGCCCTGGACTGCTCCAGCAATCAACACACATGGAGACAATCAGTTTCTTAACAGCGCAGGTATTTTGTCCACAGTGGATTTGTTCATGTCTATGTTTCTTCCAGGGCTGCTAGAAGACTATCTCTATCTCTAAAGATGCCTTAAGGAGCTCTAGAATTCCTTATCTTTACACACACCTATATATTTATATCTCAAGGGTATTTCTTGCCTGAGATGAACTAGTAGTGTCCAGTACCATTCCAGTCACTCCCACTTCTAACAGGAAAATAGGTGCTACAATATCATAGCTTTTTAAGAGACTTTGGTAGATCTAGAACTGATGTGGCTCATCTCTCTCTTTCAGACTCAAAATGTTGCATACCAGCAATGGCAACTGATGTTTGTTTCTCCATCAGGGAGAAAGAGAATAACAGTAAGTGATGCAGTAAAACTGGGCTACAGCTTCAATAACACCCTGTCCCGAGTGTACCTGAGAGCGCCCTACCACAGCAACGAGTCTGACGTCAGCGTGGTGAGTTGTTGATCCCAGCCAGACACGAAGCTCTGCTGTTCCCACTGCCTCTCTAGAACATCAGCTCTCTTCTTCTGCCTGGACTCAAACAGGTCAGTGGTGTAAATATGAACATGGTCACTTCCACTTCGATGTACAGACAGCGGTGGTTGCTTTTGCTGATTGACACGACGGTCTCCTGTCCTGTTGGTAAGGATCTCTTCCTTCTTCACTATAAATAACCACCTAAAGAGCTAGTAGAAAACACAGTCTTCCCATTCTCACTAAGAGAAGAGGTTTACAAGCTTCTCCCAGAGCAACATGAGCTAAGAGTCTGTGGCTTTACTCCCGGACAAACATGTTCCCTGCTGTGACACTGCATTACTTGTGTTTCCAGGGCAGTGTCCTGCCTTGTCTCTGGTTTCTCAAATCCCCACATAGATGCAGGGAACTGGAGACAAATAAAACTGCTATAGAAGAGCCAGGAAGTTTTCCCTGGACTAATCCCACAGCCTTGGCTCTTCTTTTTCATACAGCTCCATGCAAGGCATGCAGCTCTGCATCCTTGGGACTCACCTAGTCCTTTTCTCCAGAGAGGCAGGACTAGCCTGGTAGAGAACTGGTGGCTGACCCGGGCTCTCACAGAAGAGTATTAATATGAACAAGTAATGAAGAAACACAAGGTTTTAAGTTGTCATGACCTTGAAGCCAATATTTCAAGAAGGTCCAAACAAGTTGCTCTGTGCCCTATTCCTTCTGCCAGTAAGCCCTGGGACCAGAAGGACAACAGAGCAGGCAGCTGAGAGCATGGCTGCCAGTTCTTCTGAATAGAAACTGGTGCTTCGGGTCTCCTTCGAGTGCCAGGGTCTCTGTGACAAAATAGCCATCATTTGGCTAATATCCTACAAGATGTTGCATCAGTGAAAGCTGTAGAGATATCCTGGTGAAATGGAATCAGGGAAAAGCGGAGACATGACTGAGTGGTAACTCCAGTTGCCCCTCCTCTGGGACTGCCTATCTAACTCCACAGGTGGCATCAGCTTCACCGGCACTGTGCTAACATGGACTGTGCCAAGAGTCATCCCCACGCTAGTGGTCCAGGAATCCACCTTTCTGTCTAAAAGCATTGTAATGGGAATGGATGATCAAGTCATAATGAATCTGGAGGAGAAGAATTACTTACTGGAGCACAACGAGACCCACATCAGAATAACCATCCCTATTGGAGCAGAAGGAGGCAAGCTAGAGGTCAGTACAAACCTGTCACACACAAATACATTTGAGGGCCTGTACTAGGGATGTTTCCAAATCATGATAATCCCAAATACTGATTGATTGCTGCTTCAAATTCGTAGATACAATAAATATTTGAAGAACTAGATGCTTCTTCTCTTGTGATTTGAAAGCACTTACTCAGAAACTAGGAATTTATAATGTCAAAGCAAGATAGAAGCCAGAGACTACCTTTTGTTAATAATTTATAAGACATACGAATACATTAAGAGTGAAGGGACTCCTGGACACTGGAATTCCATTCTCTATGTTGTTCAATAATGAAACTAGTCCTGGTAAAATTCTGGCCTGGCTCAAGGAGTAATTTCCCTGCCAGCTTCCAAGACAGCATGATCTAGCATGGGACAGTTTCTCTGCATGTAGCTGGGGTGCAGTCACCTGCTTTTAACATGGTTTATTCCTTATCAATATATAATTTACAGATAGACATGCAATGTAAAAAAAAAAAAAAAAGTTCAGTAGAACAGAATAGAAAAGTTTGGGCTGAAAGGCAGCTTTAAAGATCATCTACTCCAGACCCCCCTGACATGGGCAGAAACATCTTTCACTAGATCTTTTTCTCAAAACTCCATCCAACTCGACCTTGAATACCTAGAAAGGAGTTGGTAATATTTTTACAAAATGACATTGTTGTGATTTTGACTTGTCCTCTTCCAAAGTTCACTTTTTGTATACTAGACAGAACAGAAGACATCACTGGAAATTCAGAGGTGGTAAAAAAAAACCCAAATGAGGTGACACACTAAACTTAATGAAGACATCCCTGAAAACCTGGTACTTCATTTTTAAGGATCTCAGCAGTATCTGAGTGACACATGGACCAAACAAATGGGCCAAGCTACCAAACAAACAAGCTCCACTAGCAAAATCCGTCCCAAGATGTGCTAGAATATCATTTGCTCTTCTTAGTGTAAGAATTTTAACCACATTCAGTCATCTGTTTATTAACCTACTGAGGATTAAGACTTAATCACACTTTTTACCTCCTAGAGCTCCATATCTGCTGGTGTTTATGGAGTTATTTACAGTATTGACCTGTTTCTGGAGCACACGTGGACAGATGCAGGTTGGCAAACCACAAAGTATACTGTCATCAAATCCATCACCACGCCCTTCATGCCACAAATACCAACTGTTATCAACAGTAAGTCATTCTCTCATTGACTTTTACCCGTCTTTTGCTGTGCTATACATTGCTCCACCTGACCTGTGCCGCACATCTACATTCACTAGAATGTTCTCAACTCCCACTTCCAATTTGCTAGGCAAAGTCAAGATTCAAGTAAAAAATTTTAAAAAAAAAAAGAAAACCCAAACAAAACACCAACAAAATCCCTTTAGCCTTAACTTTTAAGTTGTTGATAAAAATCCTGTCATGATAATATGCGGATTTTTCCAGTGAGCACTGGGACCCTAGAATAAAGATGTTGTGAGCTGCAGTTATCACTCTGGGAAGAAGAACTGTCTGAGGAGAGCATTCATTGATGGTATTTTCTCCCCCAGACTGCCTGCATTTGATACCTTGGGAGCATACTTAAATCATTGTGCCACCCACTGCTGCAGTCATGGTTTTAAAATTATATTTTCCAATGCATTAAGGCACTAAACATATTTGGACCTTTCTGGATAAGTGATATAGAAAGGAAAAGAAGCCTCTTACCATACATTATGATAGTTTTTCCAAATTTTATGTGGCTGAACTAGATTCTAGATTTCTTTAAAGATATTGCACATCATAGTGCACCTCTAGAAAGTCACTGTACTCACTTTCTATAAAGTTGTATGTATTTGTTGTTAATCCCCTGCAGCTTGAAGCAATTCTCATGTACTCAGAGTATTTCAGATCTGACTAGAACACAAACACTCATTAATCAGAGCCATTAAAGAGATGGCTGTTGGCTAAGTTTCCTGGAATTTGAATGGGAGGCCACCCCCACCGTGTTCGTTATTCGATCCACATCAGCAGTAATTTGATGTTCTCTCCCTGCAGACACTGTGCCAGAGGAACGGCTATTTAATGTTGCATTTGGACACTTTCTTCCCGATGTCTCCCTGGTGGCAATCACAGTAGGAAATGTGCCATTTTCCCTGAGGGAAGCACAGCACCATGGCTTCAGGATTTACGAAACTGCCTTTTCTAATAGAACAAAAGGATTTATCCTAGAAGTCTCTTTTGATGATCCATATGTTCTAAAAGAGGTAGGATACAGCAGGTCACTCCAGCAGCAGAGTGGAGGAGGTGGGGCAGTCCCTTTGCAGAACGTGGTCCAGCTTTTATTAATCAACAGGTCTTTGATCATAAAGGTGTCAATGAGCCTGAGCTCATCTGAGTTAAGATCAGAGGCTTTTATGTCCCCACCCTGCTCTCCATAGATCTCTAGGAGATCAGTATCAAGTGTAATTAGATGGGATGAAATGTTACTTCCTTTAGCGCCTGTCAGCACGGCTAATGTCCGAGGGCACACCCAACAAGAAGAGGTTTGTCAAATCTGAATTAGATGCTGCCCCTTGAAACAGGAGTGTCGTGGAAAAATAAATCAATTATTGAAATGCTGGCAAACACCAGTTTCCAACATCCAGTAACTCCTGAACCCACTGTTTGTGCAGAGCCATTTGACTGCTGGCACAGGCGATGCCCCATGCGAGCATGTTACGGGCAGGCTCAAGCTACTCTAAATGTAATTTTGTTAAGCTTCAGACCGTTTGTAATCTAAATATTTGTAAAAAGTATATACTCACGGAGGGATTTCAACCTCTCATTTCAGTGGGAGGATGCATAACTGCAAGTCCTCCACTAGTTTTTCAACCAAACCACGCAGAGCTGTGATGCTGTTACAAGGAACAACATTGTGAACTCACAGGATTTGTGCAAATAGTTTTCAGGCTGCAGTCAAACCACAATCAAATTGCATTAAGGATCAAAGCAAGCAAAAAAAATTCAGAAGTATTTCTTTCAGGTTGAACACCAGGTTTTGCTTTGGGAGCATTTTCAGTGAAGTAAAAGAGGATATTGAGAGGGATGTCTCACAGCATCTCCTCATACATTCTATTCAACCAATTACTTACTCTCCTGGGTTCAGTCCACGCTCTGAGTAAAGAAGAATAATGATTTGGACCTGGATCTCCTTCTATGAGCTCTTTCACTATTGGGCTACAGAGGAACCATCACTGTGTTCACTTGCTTCTCCATTTTCTGAAAACACACAACATTCTCCACATTTCTATTTGGCTGAAAGAGCTGTTGAATCCAGGCCAGACTTCTGAATAGCTTTAGGCCAGCTGAAGTGAAGCTTTTGGAGACTGAGCTATTTGCAGGGCCGAGAAGAGTGTTGGAATAATTATTTAGTGTTGTTCAGGATATACATGCCAGCCTATTCTGAAAGCTGCTGCAACCTTACACTTCTCTCTCTTTCAGTATGTGAACAGAAACGAAACAAAATACACCCTCCTGGTTAACTACACCCTCAGCGTGGGTCCCGAGATGACACTCTATTATCATTCAGCAGAGGTGGAGTGTGTGGTTGCTGATATTGGTAAGCTTTCCCCTGGCATTAACTGGTTTGCATGGATCAGGCTGTCACTCAGTTCAGTGAGAACATTAAAATGAGGGTGAGAGCTTTGGGGAAAACCCCACCCCTTGATAGCTCATTGTTGGTAAAAGCCAAGTTGCTGCTCCACTGATGGCAGCTCTTCTGCATACTGGCAAGACAGTCTGCCCTCGAGACACTGAGAGCAATAAAACAAGTGTGTAGAAGTTGGCTTGCAAACTCAGTGAACGAGATGCCTCAGAACTTGAACATACATCTACTGGCAAAACTTTCAGACATTGCTACGAGTTTCAGTTTGTCCTCAAACACAATTCTGCCTCCGCATCCAGGGCAGAACTTAACTGGCTCAAATAAATTGCTCTGATCTCCAAAGACAGCACTTCTGTAAGGAAAACTCATCTAATTAGAGCTGTAATTAGCAGGTTACTGAACCAGTCAGGAGGTCTGTTTGGTATTTTCTTAAATTTATTAGCTTTTTGCACGTCACAAAGGTGATAGTCCCCTCACTGTCCTATTTTATCTTCGAAATAGCTCTTGGTTCAGCTCAAAGAAGGCTGAGCAAAAAATATATTTACAGACATAGCTCAGCTTGCCTTACTGAAACAGGGAGCAGTCCTGGAAGCAAGCTGGCAGGCCACTGCTAAAGCAGGATTCCTCATCCCACCAGGTGTGAGCTGCTACACCCACAACACAGCCAAGCCCTGCTGACAATGCCAGTGTGCATTAACAGGTTCCTGGGTTTTTTTTACCTGTGACAGAAATGCCTGCCTGGGCCAAACCTCACCACTCAAACCTTTCATCATTGCTAACTCTTCATCCCACCTTCTTCCTGCAGAAATACCAGAAGCAGTTGGTTACTGTGATGAAGAAAACCTGTATCTAACCCTGCCCACTTTTGGCTTGCACCACTACTGGGACCTGTACCTGGGTAACAAGCTCCTGAACCAGCACATTGCCCTCACAAATGGGTATCTTGCAGCTACCAACTCCACACACCTGATCTTGCAGATACCTCTGTTCGCCAGGGGAGTCATCTACGAGGTACAGGAGCTGTTTAGCGATGCCTTTTTTAATGCACATAGGACTGTTTGCTCTCACAGAGTCCAGCAGTCACAGTCTGTAGTGCTGCGGTATTGCACACACTGGAGAACCTCCAGAGGGAAGGACTCTAAGCCAGGGCCAGTAGGACAAAAGGCATCGGACATGGACCCTTCTGGTAATGCCATGTGTTATGCAATCTGCAGTCCCTACTTGTCTCTAAAAGATATGCACCAAGTCTTCAAAAACAAACTCCTCAGTGTTTTTAGTAAGATGAGGCAAAATGTCCCATCTGCACTGAGCCAGAAACAATATTTCAGTATAGCTTTCATGAAAGAAGCTCTTTTAAAGGAACTTTTTTGTAGAAATGTTAAAGACATGGCAGGGGAAAATCGATGCTGTAATAAACATTTGAACTATTTTACAATAATCAGCCAAAATTTATCTTCGTGACAGTGACTGATTAATTCATACAAGAAAACTTCTGCCCCCATGTTGCATCAGGCTCGAGTCTTCACACTGACGTAACTCTTGTGACTTGTTGGTATTCAAGTGGCACAAGCTAAGGAGCAGAACTTCGTGCACATGGATGATGTACTATAACAGGAGATCTCTTCCATCTTCTCCTTCACAGGAAGTGTCCTTTCAGAAAATTAAAGCAAGGTTTGATGTTGCCCTAAGAAAATTGAAAACTATGGAGACCTTACAGATGTTCTCCATTAGCTGCAGTTTTAATTCTTCAGCATTTATAAGTAAGTTATGCAACTGATCAATCAATAAAAAGATGTGTGATTCTTTCCTTGAGCTCATAACCAACTCTCTGACTTTCTCAGTATGCCACCCAGATGGTACCATAATGATATCTGCCCAAATGAAGACAGTTCCTGCCATTGACATGAGTAAAACCAAGCTAAGGGACAGCTCCTGCAAGCCTAGAGAGTATAATGAAGCCCATGCCTTCTTCACGTTCCATGTCACCACCTGTGGCACTTCAGTGAGGGTAAGCCCATGGCCAGAGCAGATACACCTGCTGGAAGTCTCTGCCTCTCCTGCATTTTCTCTTTTGTTCCCCTGCCCCAGCTCCTGAGAAGAGTCAGTTTATAATGAGCTTCCCATGTGCACAGTTTGAAGGTGATCACGTTATTTATGAGAACGAAATCTCTTACGAGAGAGAGACACTTCCAGAACAGGGCATACCGACAATCACAAGAGATCCAGACTACAGGTAGGAGGTGCTGCTCACCGACACTGCTCACTTTTGTACAGCTGCTGGGAAATAGATGGGAACACAAGAATTGCTGTTTCTCCTATTCTAGACTAACAGTCTTGTGCTACTACCAAGCGAAAGAGACCCTAGTGCTTGGTGCCTTCATCAGTGACCCAGCCATATCCCCTCCCTTTGGCTCCGGGATGGTGGTTCCGCTTTCAAATACTGCAGGTGTGCAATTCTCTTCCTCCATTTTTAAACCTCTCTTCCTCTTTCAGTCCTAAGTTCCCTTGTTAAGAAATGACCTGCTTTCTACTAAAGAACCTCACTAACATCTCTTTTTCTGCAGCTTACAGAAGGGTAAGACAAGCTCTGAATGTAGTTTCAAGAGTGTCCAAAGGTAAATCTCCTCCTACGGAAATCAAAGGATTTCCAAACATGCTTCAATTTAAATAAAATTAAACAACAACAACATCCCCTGATATTTTCTCGAGATGAATCCTTCATGGAATTCTATGAGCCCAGCATGGCAATACTCAAACAACCCATGAAGCCTGTGTTTCTTGAGGTGGAGCTGAAAGATGAGAGCCCCAGTGTCGAGTTATCCCTGGAAAACTGCTGGGTAGCCAGATCTCCAGACTTCAACAGCACCCCAAGATGGAACATCATTGTGGATGGGCAAGTAGTATTAAATGTCCAATGCACTCATCAGCAAAGCCCTAATTTCTACTTAGATCTGTTGGTCTTTCCTGTCAAGCAGGTGTGAGATTAATGGCAGTAAGTTTGCTGCAGAGTTCTGTCCAGTACCTGTTAGCCCCAGGGTGAGACACCCTCCTCACTTTAAAAGGCTGGCAATAAGGACCCTGGCACAGCGACTGGAACAGGTAGGATTGGGTGAAAGGCTCACCTCTCACTCATGGACCCTATCCTGGAAGTCTGGATGATGCTCTTAGCTGTATGGTTTAGTTGGAGGTAGTCCTGCGAGGAGCAGGAATTTGGACTTGATGATTCTTATGGGTCCCTTCTAATCTGAGATACTCTATGACTCTGTGCTTTGAAAAATAGTTGATTTAGGCACCTCACAGACTTAAACCCCAGCCAGCATTCAACTCAACTATCCTGACTGGTGCTCAGCTTTAATTTAGTTCTCTTCTTAAATCTCCTCTGCCACCCAGCTGACTTGAGATTGGACTGGCTGGAGTAAACAAAAGAAATCGGTATACAAATATGATTTTTATATGGAAGTTCTGGCTTTGTGTAGGATCAGATTCATCGCTTCAGTTCAAAATGTCTAAAGCAGAAAAATCAACTCATATATCCCAATATCCACATGAAGTTCATGTCTGTTGTCTCCCATCTGTCCCAGCCAGTCATCCATCTCCTCGGGTGTCAGCCCAATGGGCAGAGAAGCAGAGGCATGGGAGTTTGGTCTTAAAGTTTGGGATCCTGTTCTCCTCTAAGGACTAAGTAGAGCAAAATACCCCAGGACAGTCACCTGAGGGTACTTTGCTCCTTGTTCACCAGCTGAGTTAGCTGCCTGTCCTGACGTGTACTGATACAGCCACAGTGTGGTCACCCTGCCTGAGCAGCTCAAGTAACTGCATCATTATTTACTCAGCCTTTCATGGGCACCTCAACTCTTGAACTTGATAGAAATTAACATGATGCAATCCTGGCTTGTGCTGCTTCCTAAGTGTGCAGCTGCAGTAGGCACCAGATTGTGTTTCTGTCTAGCTTTGATACACTGCAGCACGTGAGGTTTTAACTTCTCCTGTCTCAGCCTCTCAGTTACCAAACTGCCTGAGGGCTTCCTTGACACCAACTTTAAAATTCAAGGCAGGTTCAGCTAGAAGGTACCACATGGAAGTGTTCAGAGAAGCCTAAGTCTAATCAGATGTAGGTTTTGCAAAAGGCAAACAGAAGACAAAACAAAGCTCTGCAAAGTGGGATTTGATGTGGAGAGAGTGGCACTTCTTTTTCTTCTTCTCAGGTGTATGTGCACTGTTTGGTGGCAGCATGCTCTTCTATCAACACGCAGCCTGGCAGCACCTGCAGAGGACAGTGCAAATCAAGCAGGGAGAGGAAGGGTAGGTGTGGAGAAGAAAAAGAGCCATTGCAATGCACCCCTGACTTGATGTTTCTCAGATATTTAGGAGCTCTGACTTTGGTATCTGAAATGCCTCGAGCATGGACTGTGAACATTGATGTCACCTTTAGTTCATACTTAATACACGAGCACTTAACGTGCAGCACATGTGTATTCTTTAAAAACTACACCAATACATGTGTATCGTTCTCAGCCTTTCCAGGTCACCACTCTGGCAGTCTCCAGGGCTATGTACTTGCTGGACCAGTATGGATTGTTGCTCCAGATCTAAGATGACACATGTAAACTGAACTTGGTAAGAACACCAGGGCCTGTGTACTCACCCTGCCAGACTGCCATGCTTTGTGACACAGGCAATGCAGAGCCTGCGCTTGAGGATCTCAAAAATAAAAGTTCTGGGACAAGAACTAGGGAATGGGCATGCTTTGCAGTCCCATGGTCTCAGCTTGAGTCCATAAGAGAGAGAAGAAGGAGAGCTCCCTGCCAAGACAAACACAGGTGGCGTGGCTCTGGAGCAGATGCCAGCAGCAGAGCAGGGCATGTTGGAGTTGGGCCATAACAGGCAGTTTTGGAGCCAGGTATTATTTCAACAGGTTTTCAACAGGACTGCCCCCAGTCTGAGAGAAAACAGATCCAAAATTTTAGAAACAAACACAAAGGCACAAGTCACTGCCATATTCCAAATGCTTTTGAATGGTTCAAATCCTCCAAAGAGCAGGGTTTATTCTATAGCTTCATCCGCCCTTGGAGAATCAGAACTGCTGAGCTGTCTGCTGCAGCATCACTCCTCACCTCAGCCTCTGTGTGTGTCTCCAACAGCACCTGAAGGCTCTGCCATGCTGGCTGCTTTCCAAACGCTGCCACTGGACACAGGAGCTACTTCTTCCAGGAACCACCAGAAATATTCGCATGAAGTTTAAAGACCAGATGGTGGAACAGCTCTGGAAAGTTCTTGAGTCTGCTAACAGGATCAGTAAATCTTACAACCTGTTGCCTCTGTGAAGCGGCTACAGAAGAAAACTTACCAGAAAATGACCCAAGGCTGCAAAATAACACTTTGTGTTTCTTCCAGCTGCTCAAATATGGACTTGCAGATCACTAAAATTATTCCACCCCTGATTATGGCTGCTTCTTGTAATAGTTCATAAAGTGACTGCTAATCCTCCCATCTGAATGTAAAGTGCAAATCTGAAAAGTCAAATAAAAATACACCAGAGCAATATAAGCACAGAACATCTCCTTTCTAATGTGCAACAGCAACCATCTGGTGTACCAACACTGGCTTCACAGAGCCAAGCAATCGCTGCCAGCGTAAAAAATGCATGCAACACCAGGGCACATGCTCTTTCCCAGTAATGCAGAGTTTTGTCTATATCATTACATCAATCTGGCATTCTAGAAAACTTGTTAGTTCCACATTTTCGTCCCACCTGTTCCTGTATGGAAAAGGCTAACTCTACAAAATGTGAGTAGATCAATGCTCTAGTATAAGCAAAAATGACACCTGGTATTTTTGTTTTCTGTGCATGCTGAAAGCTTTTTTTAAAAAATTATTATTATTTTTTAGAGATCAAGTACAAACCTGACACATGTCCACCTGTAATCACGCTCAGGATATGCCTACACCGTAACTGCAGGTGTGTCTGCAGCATGGGTAGGTGTTCAACAGCAGTGCAGAGGCGGCAGATAGCACACTCGTGCCGACAGCACACTCGTTTGCAGTCTCCAGTGGGTTTCCCAGCTCCTGCAGCCACCACCTTCCCAGGCTGGCTGGTCAGTGCATACACGTGACCCACTTCCCAAAAGTTTCAGTCATGTCTGAGATGACTGCTGAATAAATACCCTCTTAAAGCTGTGCCTGCTGAAGGAGTAAGATCTGTGAAAAGGAATGGGAGGGTGCTGGGACCCCAGGACCCCCAGCAGCTGCCTGGGCGCTGCCTTCCTCTGCTGCACAAGCAGTGCACTCTGCTGTCCACAGGCCACACTGCAGAGCCCAGCAAGTTACTGCTCCCACGCCTTTGCCAGGAGAGCACACTCCCTACTTTTAACAGCAGCACATGCACGTGTTTAGGTTAACTTTCGGTTAATCTAAAAAACAGTCCTCTAGAAATTTGTAGACTGGGATGAAGGGAAAATAATAATGACTAATTGCTAACTCCTCTTTTCTCAGCACTCTCAGGCCACACAGGTGTTGTGGTGTCACTAAGGTTCACTTGTTTTCCAGTCTTGCAGGGTATATTCAGATAAACTTGTCTGCAGCAAGTGGGATATCCCAGATCCTCCCCTCTTGCCCTGGAAAACCAGCAAGGGATGCAGCAGCATTCCATACCCATTCACCCACCACCTGACAGATGAGGAGACCTTTCTCTTGGACATATATTGGAAGGGAGATGGAGGAGGGGAGACAGACTTGCATTCCCATTTCAACAGGCATTTCAGTTTTCTACCTTCCCATAGACAAACCAGAGCAATTCCACATCCTGGATCTCTTTCTCCTACCTTGGTTGTTGTTCATGGTGTAGATTATGATTTTCACACAGTCTCACAGTGTGTTAGGGTCAGACATTCCCTGTTTACCTTTGAGGTCTTTCCCAAGGTATGATTCATCCACGCTATTGCACGGGTATACTGCTCTGCACCTACATTCTCCTGGGATTATTCCTGCCTCTCAGGTGTTGCAAATGGAACTTCAGCACCTAATTCTTGTCCTAGATTGCAGTTGTCAGGCCTATGGGCTTGAATGGTTCCTTGGATTATCTTTCAGGAACCACTCTGGTCATACCATTGTAGTTGAACAAGTCTTCATTATTCAGCCAACGTGGAGAAAAGGAATTGGGAAAGAAGTTATTTTAAGTGCCCAGACAGAGGCACACCAGAGTCTGCATGCTGGGGAGTCCCCAGCCTGGAAAGCACTGATCAGCCTTTTCCATAACAACAGGAGTTAGGTTGAAACTACTGCTGTGATGTCTGGGACATAGCCAGACCAGATGTTCATTGCTGGGAGACAAGGATATCCTTCAGGCCCACTTCACATGCTCACTGTGCAACACAGACATGAGCGATGAAAAAATTGATCATCATGAGCTGTAGGAAGTGATGCTCTAGACTGCATCCAATCCCTCCCTGCTCATGCACTAAAGGGATCCTACAAGAAGAGTCTTGGAAATAATCCTAGGAAACGGACCAGTGTTCAGCTCAAATGGTCACAACATGCTGGAAGTGGGACCTCCACCTTGACAGATCTCACAGCAAAATTTTTCATAAAAAACAACCAGACCTTCCATACTGCATGAAAGCCACTGGCTGGAGTAGAATCTGTTCCACTGATCCAGCCCCTGCCTCTGTTAAAAGGATGAGGCAGATGAACAGTAATCTGCTGACATAAAAGAACATTGGATATTATCCTTTGAATAGCAATCTTCAGTTTAGAACATTGCTTTTGCTTCTCTGAATCCTTTCCCTCCTGACAGGCAACCGAGAGCATGACCTGCATAGCTGAGCTCAGCTGAGGTGGAGGTGTTCAAGCCCCACACAATTGGAATAGTGCACATTTCTCTTCTCAGTCACTTTTTAACAAGGTCACCTACTATACGAGAAGTGCACAGTGCAGCCCTTATTTGTAACAGCCCAAGAGTTTCAGGCTTTTCAGGCTGACTTAACCTCTGTTGCTCACGTGGAAGGCAGGCACGTGGAAGAGGGACATATTCTGGGTACTTGACAACCAAACCCTTTGCCCTCAATGTGCCACAGCTTTCTATTTGGCAAGGCTCTTCTTGTTCCCCATGCTGCACTCAGATTAAACCTGCATGAAACCCTTCTCACACTGCTTGGTGCCCTGCTAACCTTGGCATTCTCTCAGCTTTTCCCACCTTTCTGCAAAAGCAAGGGAAAGGCCTTGCAAGACTGCAAGTTGTGTGACATCTCCTCCTTCCACGTTTCAGTAGGACAAATAGAATCCTACAGAAAAGTACAGGGTGATGATGTTACTCTTTGCCTTGTTCTGTAAGGCAGTGATGTTATTCTTTGACATTCTGTAATGTATTATGGAATTCACGGGTTTTTTGTAGGTTTAGAGGTAAATCATCAGGTGAGAACAGTTACTCATTGCCAAATTAACCCTGGCTAAGGGGAACAAGCCAAACAGAGGGGCTACCAGTGACGACTGTGGAAGGAAAGTCAAGGGTTTGGGAGAGTAGGTTTATAGGCAGGAAACCTCAGGAAAGCAGCTGAGAATTATTCACGTCTGAAACATTTCTCGCCACAGTAAAGAGAGTCACAGTGCATTAGCAGCAACCACCTGTTGGACTTACTGGTGAAGCCCCATGACTTTGACAAGGGCAGTGGAAGGGGCAGTACTGACCCAGAATTCCACAGAGGTGTGGAATTCTCATGCAGAGACAACCCCTAAAGCCCGGTGAAAGTATAAAAGCTACAGCACCTTGCATCGCAAAGCATCCAAAGCACACAACCCTGCTCCTTTTACAGGCTGAGGGGTTGCCTGAATGTCACAAAACATTACATAAAAGAATGTTATTACTTTCCATTAGGCTTTTAATTCTTAAACTTTTACAAACAGGAAACTTTGCAAGACAAGAGGAGTTACTAAACACATCCTCCTTTTTGAGTTTTGGGGGTTTTTTATATACTTTATATACTGAGAATGATGCCATATAGTGTGGAATATCCCTTTGGCCGGTTTAGGCCACCTGTCCCAGCTGCATCTCCTCCCAATGTCTCAGGCACCCCCCACTTCCTCCCCAGCATGGCAGCACAAAAAGCAGAAGAGGCCTTGGCTCTGTGTAAGCCCTGCTCAGCAATAACAAAATCATCTCTCTATTATCAACTCTATGATCGGCACAAATCCAAAACACAGCCCCACACCAGCCACAGTGAAGAAAACTAAATCTACCCCAGCTGAAACCCTTAGAGCTATTTAATAATTTCAGGCTGAGAACCTGAAAGCCAGAGAACTAAGTGACTTGTGTGCATGTGAAAGGGGAAAATGTGAAAACCCTACTGGCCAAGATTACCTTGAAAGAATTCCAAATTATGCTGAAATGCATGATGACAGTTCATCCTTTCACAGGAGAGACAAGGAAATACTGTAGAGAATTGGCAACTGCTCCCAGCCCCGTGTAGCATTTCTGTGCCAATGACTGCATGAGAAGTAATTAAGCAACATTTACAAAACAACACAAGCTGGAATATTATCACTAGCATCTTTGTTTTCTGAAATACTTATTGGCTGTTAATATTTTGATCTATATCCTGTCATTTAAAGTGTTCTGTGCAGAACCACATCTGTGATCTCTCTTCTCACAGGAAAACCGCTTAAGTCACATTCAGCTGTTCATTACTGTCTTTTTAATTGTTGTGGTATGGTCAGTCAGGAACATGTTTAGTTCTAGCTCACCTCACCATCAACCAGCAGCTGGTAAGATTTCTCAGTGTTTAAGACTGAGGTGCCATGAAGTGTGTCAAGTTATTGAATTATCTGTGTTGTTTTGGAGACAGAACACCAGGACAAATGGTAGCAAAACATGTCTTAATATATCAAGAAAAGTCCAAAATTAAGATTTCTAGGGAGGGAGGGAAATGGTCATTGCCTATTTACCAAACTATAAATGGTCACATCCTGGTATGATGCAACTTATTTCTGTAACTTCAAACGGTTGCAGTCGAGGGTCAAAAGCATGAGAGGTAAATGCAGCAGTTTCTCAACCCTGTGTTTCAAATTCACTCGTTGTGGCTGCTGCAGTTTCATCCCAAAGCTGAAGGTGATCTCAGTGAGGCTACTGGGAAGGAGATCCAGAGGCTCCAGTCTGCTCTCCTGACTCACTCAAAGGGTCCCACCACCTTCAGTGAGCCCTGTGCTTGTGCAGGCTCTGGGACCATCCACAGAGGAGCTCACCCTAAGAAGCAGAAATGTCACTGGCACAATTTTATTTAAAAATCAAAATCTTAATGCTCATGTAGGCAATCTGAGAGTATTTCTTTTATTAGAACTTGTATTGCTGTGAAGATGCAAGGGTGTTTCTTGCCAGTGATTTACAGATTTCAGTAATGGTCCCTCCTACCATGTGAGAAATGAAGCTGCCTGGGTGTTCACAGCCAGTTCCATCAGATGGATTTCACACTGTATTTTCCAGGGGACTGATCTCTTCAAGAAGAAAGAGAAAACCACAATTTCTGCTGTGAATATTTTCTACAGTAAGCTCTTTGCAGACCATCATGAGATAAATAGTGTATGTTTTTATTTTCAATTAACCTGGCCAATACATTTATTATAGAATTACAAAGTATTTCTGTACAAAATCCGTACGTGTGTCTCACAGAGATCAACTTTATACTTTCCCTCAAGACTAAAACTATCCAAAACCCAGTTTATTTTGCAATCATAATCAACTTTTAACTTATTTACCCAAGAATGAGGTTCTTCAATAGGTCATAACAGATGTAAATGATCTAGTGTTTCATCCATCAATGACAAAAATCACGTTTAACAGAAAATTTTCACATCACATCACTACCTGAATTTTCAATAACCCCGCTTCTGTTTTTCTTCTTTATCAAGAATAGCCTGTTTTAGACTCAATGCAGCATCTTCAAACTGGGGGTTTAACTCTAATACTTTTCTGAAATCTTTCATGGCCTCATCAAAGTCTCCTGTCCCAAAAAAAAAAAAAAAAAAAGAGAAAGAGAGAAAGTAAAATTATCTTTCTGTAACTGCTCATACTCACAAACCACAACTCAAGAACACTTCCTAATACCTTCACCAACGAAAAGTAGCACCTGCTTACTGGGCCCACTATATCTAGATTCTCCACAGGCCCAGTTGGGAGTCAAAGGGTTTCCACAGCAAGAACCATAATTTTTGAACCTCTAACGGACTTAAGGCTCAATTCAGCCAGTTTATTCCAAGAGGAGACAGAGGGCCCACACCAATAATGAGACTGCCTTAAAGCTGGCACACGGGCACAGAGCTTCCAGCTGGTGTCCATGGTCCGGCTCCATTCTCCAGTCCCTCAACCTCTGTAACAACCAAGCTCCAACAAAGGCTCAGGGCTGTCACTTTGTTATGGCATCATCAAAAATGGGGCACGAAATTCCCCAGAGGCGGCCGGCAGCCCACGGGAAGTTGAGAAGGCTGCGCTCACTGCAGCTACACCTGCCTGGGAGATGCTTTACCTCAGGTTTAATGACAGTGTTTGGGACTGGCTTGTTTTACCCCAGTGCAAACTTTTCCACAAGTCAAACTGCACATTTCCGATTTTCCACGGAATAGCATGGTTTCGAATGGCACAGCAGCACACCTAAGAAAAGGGGGCGTGACTGCAAAGACGGGGCAGCTGTAGGTCCCGTCCCTGCTGAGAACGCGTGTCCCGCCCGCCCCGGAGCGATGCCCGCCCTGTCCCACCCGTGACCCGGGGCCGCCCGGGTCGCCCTGCCCTGCCTCGCCCCGGCCCGTACCCAGCCGGTAGCGCACCAGCCCGCGGTTGTAGTAGGGCACCTCGAAGCCGGGCTGGCACTCGATGGCGGCCGTGAAGTCCTGCACGGCGGCGGCGAACTCCACGCGCAGGTACCGCACCTGCCCGCGCTCGTTGAGCGCCGCGGCCAGGTCGCTGCGGGACAGAGGGAGCGGCGTTAGCGGGGGCCCGCCCGG
>VYZT01001457.1:1358-13417 GCA_013400735.1 Pomatostomus ruficeps
TTCCTCTTAGAACAACGTAAAGAAAATTGTTATGATCAGGAACATTTTACTGCTGAACATGCTTCTAGCAAAAATACAAAATAACTGACATCTTTCACAGAGATATGTTAATAGGAAATATGAGAATATCGACATCTTTGTGTGCACAGTATTTCAACTATATTTTGACAAACTTCTAGAAGTCATTCCTTTCCTTGGATAAAACCTTTTTAAAAAGTATGACAAGTTACAAAGGCTGCAGCTGAGTTCTTTGAGCTATTGCTCTCAAGACGTCATACTGCATAATTTCTTCAGTGATAGTGAAAATCAGTAGGATTTTGAATAAAGTATATTTTCAGAGTAAAACAGCAAATTTAATGCAAAGAACATTTTACCTATTTTTATACTATGTTCTAGGAACTAATGGTAAAGAAACAAGGCCCTATCAATTAGCAAAGGAACACAGTAAGCAATTCCTATTCTTAATTTAATTTTAAACTTAGCTTGAGCGCTTTGTCATTGGACTCACATTGTCTAAATCATTAAAATGAATACACCACTGAGGTCTGAGGCAAATCTATTTACAGTGATGTTACTCATAGTCTGGTTGGTGTTCAGGAATATTGATCTGTCTTGTTTGTCTAATAGGAAAATAATAAACAATTACTAGGCAATGTTGGAGAAAGTAATCAGTTTTTATATATCACTAATACAGCAGACCTCCCAAAACATAAAGGTGATGATCTGCATAAAATCAATGTGTTTATGCTACATCGCTTATCCTCATCACTGCTAAGATTCTTAGCAATAAATGGTGTAAGTTAAAAATCAAATCATTGGTAGATTGAAAATATGTACTTGAAAGAAAAATATCTGCTTTATTTAAAAAAAGAATGTTTCTGTTTGATAAACTGAGCATATTCTATTTTATAAAACTCAAAATATATTACGGAAAAAGAAGTCTATAATTTTGAAGCAATTTTGAAATTGCACTGCCTACAAGGGAACTTCCTTCCCAAACAAACATCAGGCACCAGTTCAAAGCTGTTTCCAAATTCCAGCAAACAGCATACAGACCAGCTGTAACAACGTGATGTTCATAAACTACATGCTGCAGACATTTTGCTGGGAGTACAAATATGTGTAAACTGACTATGCAGGAGCATCCATTGTACAGGAAAAGGTTTGAGAAGTGGAAAGAAAAATATCCAATAGTAAAAACCTTCTTGCCCCTAGAACAAGAAATGTTATTTCAGCAGTAGTACTTTAGGAGTCACTTGGGTACATCTCTATTATTAGGATTTTCATGTTATCTTCAATAACCTGTACATTGACCAAGCTGTGCTTAGTAGCACTACACTAAAATTGCTACAGAAATTTTCTAAGGGAAGAGGAACAGAACTTTCAGAAAGGGCTTCCCTTAAACTGAAATGTAGCAGTGTGAATGTCTATTCAATATCCCTTTTTTTGTGCTGAATATTGAAAGCAGTGCTTTTTGCAAAAAAGAATGTTAAAAAACTCATTATTTTGAAATACGTAAAAAACCCCAATAATTGTGCAGATATGTGTGGTGCTTTTGCACAGTTTCAAAGACTATATAAACCTCAAAAGCTCGTAACAGAAGGTGTCGAGTTTTCTCCCATCCATTCTTCCCAATGCTGGGACATTGCTACTGTAAATTCCCTGGGTTTCAAATGTTAGCTTGGAACAGAATTCTCACTGGCTGAATGGGTTCCATGCTAGCCTAGAATGCAGAAAGGAGGACCTTGCATATGCCAATAATGAGCACAGAAAATGTAAATCAGGCATGTTATACAAGATTTAGTTGGCCAGCCAGTTACTTGGTTTCATTCTCACTACTCATTTAAAAGAATCTACGGCATGAGGAATAAACTTCTTTGGCCACCAAATTTTGGAGTTGGTTTCGGGCAGTAATGTTACATAGATCACAGACATAATAAACACTCAGGGTAGTAAAATTGCTCACACTATGTGCCATTTTGACTTGCTGTTTCTTACCAGGAAAAACACACACAAAACACTAAAGCAGAATAGTCTTACATGACTGCTCCTTTCAAGATGGTGTTAATAATAAGAATCCAAAGGAGAGTGGGACAAAAAAAGTAAAGCTTCTAAAAGTAAAACTGAACACTAATAATGTGTTATTTCTCTGAAAACATCTTGGATATACATCATGTTGTAAGTTTTGTTTAATTATTTGAATATTCAATAAAGCAGCGAGTCTGCTACTGCCAAGTAGACTTCCAATAAACACTACTTTTGCCTGCCAGGAGCAAAAAATTACCCTCCCCCTCCCAAGAACTTACCATAACTGGAAACTGGCTGTCTGGGTAGAATCACAGAAGTCAATACCCATTGTAGCAGTACTGGATCCTCCAGGCTCAAGGCACTCTGCATGAAGAGATTTTTAACAGGTAAAGTATCCATGCAAGGCAACAGAAGACATCAGATGCAAGCCCCCAAACTTCAAATAATTAAACCCTCCAAAAAGCTCTGTAAGAAAAAATCCAGTAGTTGTAGTTTTATTACAAGTAGGTATCACCCAAATGTTACACTTGCATGTTTAAGGGTCCTGGATCCCCCCTCTCACACAGTTAATGCACATGAATTGTTGCCATTTCAGTCTTACAGCCTCATCAACAAAATAAGGCTTTGTATTTAAAAGGTGAGGAAAATTATTTACAGAAAAAAAATGTTGAAGTGACATCTTCTTAATTGCATACAGATCCAGCACTGAGATTTCGTTTTCAATAACACTGGTTTGCAGATTTAGTTAGTAAATAGCAAAACACAACAAATTGTAGTAAAACCTACATTAATAGACACAGTAATGGAAAATAAGCTGAATTTAAACTATTTCATAATTACTGTGGTTTCCTCGTCTCTCAATATTCCACTTGCATTAGCAGGGAGAAGAAAGATATGAACACTAAATGGAACATCACTTTGTGCTATACAAGTAGTATAGACTGAGACATTCTGAACAGTTAAGATATCAAGAGACATTCTTAGATTCTTGGCTAAATCGCTGCACTATTTCCTTGATGTTGTAGAGATAAAGCTTTCTTTAAAGGTTTTTCCTTGTAAGCTCTTTATTTACTACATAAGTAAAAACAAGAATTGAAGCAGACTTTGTCTTCTCAAGATTACAACAAAGATCTGAAAACACACTTAAAAGAGAGGAATTCAAATGAAAAGGAATGGTCAGGCAGAAAAATGTGTAATTTCCACATTATTCATAATGTATCTGATACTTTTCAGGAACTGAAAGTAGACAGCTACTCCATGACAAAATATAACAAAATTTAACTACATTAAGATTAAGTTTGTAAAAATACAGACAATATGGAGTTCATGCCACTGGCCAAAGTCTAAACTAACACTAGCAAGTAAATAGAAAACAAAGTATTCCAAGGAGTCTGTGTAAAGCATTGAAAGATGCTCCAGGCTCCAGCTCAAATTCAGAATTAACTTTACCAAAGTCTTTGAGCTTAATGTTTTCAAAGGGAGTTTCAAACACACTTAGCAACAAGAAAATGTTGTGCACAGGGACTTGGGTGAAATAAGTTGAACCATTTCTGCTGGAAGGATCAGGACAATTTCCAACAGTAATTTCAGTGACTGAGGCAAAACTAGACTTATACTCCAGCAGGAATACCTGTCTACACTGACACTTCTTTCGGGTCTGCTGGGTAAATTACAGGATGTGTTTTCCAAATACTGGAAACATATAATGCAGTAAGAATAGGGTATATAGACCTAGTTCTAGATAAAGTGACAAATAATTCAGAAAATCTGTATTCAAGCAAGAAAGATAACATTTTTGGAAGAACGACAGAAGATGGATAGCTTATTTTCTGCAGAAGAAACCAACAGCTTTACAGGACAGATACCACAATGTCTTTCTTGGGGAAATAAACCCTTTATAAAGGGTAGGATTGTTTTGTGGAGCTCAAGGAACCTGAAGTGGATAATTTATTAATTCCACTTTCCCCCACCATGTTTTTATGTGAGACAAGTGAATGCTACTGTTAATTGACTGTTATTGTGGGTACAGTATCTCCTGATCTGATTTATAGTATTACTAGATTTCTACTTATAACCCTTGTGTTTTATTTCTTCAAATGTTTACAGGCAGGGATATAAAATAAAGCTAATGGGCAAAACTAACTTGACTTCACAATTCTGAGCTGGGTTTACTTTGAGGAATAAGCAGCAAAACATTCACTTGAAAAATAAAAACTAATAGAGTTTTAAAAGTAATTGCCTTGATCAAGTATCATTACCAAGATGCAAACGGTTAGTAATTTTAACTCTGAAATAAAGTATAGCACTGGACAACCACTTTTGTAGCTATTTGGTGTAAATCTGTATAATCTTTTCAATGTTAAAAAAACCCTGTATTTCAATAGCTTAGAGCCATTTAATACAAACATCTTAACTACTTAAAACAAAAAATACTCGTTACTTCACTAGTGTGCTTTAGGAACATTTTCCTGTATTCTTCTATCGTGATAAATAATACATCTACAGATTTATTTAAAGCTTGGCAAGAAAATAATTGTGAATATAAAAATCAAAACCTCATTCTTAATAGTACCTCATAATAGCCCGTCTAGACTAAGACAGTAAGATAATCAAAGTTTTTAGGGATGCAGAAGGATTTTACCCTACCAAGTGGACAGCTGCATGAGTGTGTGTATGTATGTATACTTACCCCTGACCCACCACACACACATGTATATATATATATATGGAACTGTGCAAAACCACTTTCCTGTATTTGAAATTTTGCTAAAGATTAAGAGTCTGGCTTTTTAAACATAGGATATGGTTACCTATTGGATTAAACTCATGCATCCTCATGCCTGGAGGTAACTTCTTCTCCCCAATGTGAATATTCTCTATCTTCTGATCAGTTGTGTTTGTTACTGTCACTTGCACAGGCACCATACGGTCACCAAAAATGCCTGGCTGTCTCGAGAAGTGATAATGAGCTGCTAATCCTTTCCCACTCATTCGATGAAGCAGTTCATGTGTTTTTGTTGGCACAGAGACTTGCATAGTGACCTGTTAAGTACAACACAACAGTTGGCAAATACTGTAAGTCGAGAACAGTAAAAATGACAATTGAATATTGCACTTTTCACTCAGCTAAAGCACCTGATTTCGCGTTGGAATTTTAGTGAACCAGAAACATGTAAGGACATATTCAAGTGCATAAACAAATTGCGGTAATAGATACCAGATAACAGAGTCTAAAAACATTTCTGGTGCTGAAAATAACTTTGTTGTATCCATTTCACTTTCCACTATAAGTCTGCTTTCAATTTTTTAGCTTTAGAGTTAGCTATTAAATTATCACATTTTTTAAGAGTTACACTTAAATAGTTATGGTTTTTTTCCAAAAGGAAATATTCTATGCATCAGAACTCAAGGGTATTCCCAAGCTCACTGCGTAATGTGAAAGTATAGTGAGCAATTGTCTTCTGCTTCTCTTGTTAAAACCACAAAAATGTTGCCTAACAATTACACTGGTGAAATAGTAAAAACATAGTTATATAGAGCAGAAGGATGCTGACACCTTTTAAACAGTCTTGCCGCTAAAAGCAATATAAGAAATCCCAAGGATGTTTGGGTCCATTCTATCCTGCAGAAATAGTATGAAAAAAAGACATTCAATGTGCAAACAAATTCCCAGATACTACTGACATGGAAATCATGAGCTCAAAAGTACAAAAGTAAGGTGTATGCAGAAACATGCAGACAAGTGAATTTGAATTCTTTACACAAGTTTTAAGGAAAGATTAGGGTTACGTTAAATTATATTTATAAACTAATGACGTCTGTGACATCACATGACCAGACTTACAGCTAACGCAAAATGAATGGAAAAGGTATAATTTGTATGGACCTTCACAGTTACAGAAAATTCAAAACATCTTTGAATACAAGTCCCAAACTTTCACAGATTAATAGTCTGCTTAGTCTTCTAGAAATAACTGACAAGGTCAAACTCAAAGGACAACTCAGTTGCCAAGAAATAATAAAGGAAGTACCTTGAATAATTAATATCTTATTGGTACACGGAAAGAGACAATAATAACAATAAGAGGTTATTAGCAGTCAAATTAGCATGTTATTTAAACCATGGCCTAAATAATGAACAAAACTCAAGTTTTAAGATGGAATTTAAATCTTATTTTTAAGTTTAAGCTTACCCTCTAATTTTTAATATTTAATTTGAGAAGGACATGCATAATAGAAAAGTTATTTCATGAAATGGTTCTCCCATTTTACATTAGTAAGTTTAGGATACATGTTTGATTCATGTTAACACAAGTATTTTGATGTATACTAGCTTCTTTGTTAACTTACGGCTGGCTTTATTAATCATATTAATAGGAATGGAAACATAAAAAGTTAGTAGTTAGAAGTCCATCAAACAGAATCATGGAACCACTACGGCTGGAAAAGATCTCTCAGATCTATGTCCAGCTGTTAACCCAGCCCTGCCATCTTCAGTAAACCATGCTCCCAGGTGTCACACTCACATGCTTTCTGAAGATTCCCAAGAATGGTGATTCTACCACTTCCCTGGGCAGCCCATTCCAATGCTTGATAATTATTTCAGCGAAGAAAATTTTTCCTGTTACTCAACCTAAACCCCCCCGGTACAACTTGAGGCCATTTCCTCTTGTTCTATCATTTACCTGGGAGAAGAGGCTGATCTCCACACCCTCCTTTTAGGCAGTTGTAGAGAGTGATAAGGTCACTCCAGAGCCTCCTTTTCTCCAGGATAAAAACCCCTAGCTCCCTCAGCTGCTCCTCACAAAACTTGTACTCCAGACCCTTCACCAGCTCTGCTGGCCTTCTCTGGACTTGCTCCAGTAGCAAAATGACCTTCCTGTAGTGAGGTGCCCAGAACTGAACACTGGATTCAAGGTGTGGCCTCACCAGTGCTGAGTAGAGACAATCCCTGCCCTGGTCCTGCTGGCCACACTATTGCTGATCCACGCCAGGATGTCATTGGCCTCCTTGGCCATCTGGGCACACCCTGGCTCATGTTCAGTCACTGTCACCAGCACCCCCAGGTCCTTTTCCCCTGGGCAGCTTTCCAGCCACTCTGCCCCAGCCTGTGGCACTGCCTGGGGTTGTTGTGACCCAAGAGCAGCACCCGGCACTGGGCTTTGTTGAACCTCACACCATTTGGCTTAGCCTTTTGGACCTTTGCCTTTTACAAACCTGTGCTGGCTGGGCCAGATCCCCTGGTTGNCGCCAGGATGTCATTGGCCTCCTTGGCCATCTGGGCACACCCTGGCTCATGTTCAGTCACTGTCACCAGCACCCCCAGGTCCTTTTCCCCTGGGCAGCTTTCCAGCCACTCTGCCCCAGCCTGTGGCACTGCCTGGGGTTGTTGTGACCCAAGAGCAGCACCCGGCACTGGGCTTTGTTGAACCTCACACCATTTGGCTTAGCCTTTTGGACCTTTGCCTTTTACAAACCTGTGCTGGCTGGGCCAGATCCCCTGGTTGCCCTGTATGTGCTCTGTGAATGGCACCCAGGATGAGCTGCTCCAAAATGCATACACACAGAGAAAAAAAATCTCACTATTCTTAAATTGTAACACTGATTCAAGTTTTACTGAATCCTTTCTGTGATTTTTAGAGATTTTAATCTATGCCCCTTTCAGCATTACTTCTCGTTTCAGTAATAATTTCACTTGTGAGCCCATTTACTTTTATTTTCAACATCATACTAAACATAGCAACAAAAATGCAAAGGACACTTAGAATAATGACATCTTTCTTCCTATAGAACATTAATTTTCACTTGCATTTAACATGGCAGTACTAGAAATAAATAAAACATACGTATGTTGAACAAAGCAATTTAATTCTGGAAAATATGGGTTTTCAAAGCCTCTACTTGCTAGCAAGGATTTTGAGCTGACAAAGGCTGATGTGACTCTAATATGATGTATTTAACAGCTGCATCAATGTGGTAAACAGTTTTTTGTTTTAATTCTAAGATTTTTAATGCAGTTGCCATAAAACCCATGGGGCAGATACCTGCAATCATTCTGGGGTTAAAATAAAACCACACAGAGTTAACAGAACAAGAAGCATCTACTAACCAGGAGATAATCTCCTACAAATCTTAAACAGCATATGTTTAAATAATAGAAGTCATTTGTGTACCTTTGGATGGTTTATGAAAATAACCAATCAATTCTGCAGACACAACATTATTTCTAAAGGAAATCTATGTGACTCATGATGCCTGCAGATACACAGAGACAAACCACACATATTTTATCAGTTTATTACAGTAAGCAAATAAGCGTGGAATGAGAGTGCACATAACTGTCTACTTAACGCTTACTGAAACATTTATAAAAGCTGTTATCTCCCTAATAACAGACAGGCAGTGTGCAATTTTAGAGAGGAGAAAAGCTTCATATTTTTTAACACTTCACTAAAAAGTAACTGAAGAGTGTAAAATGAAAAATACTCTGTGCAGTTAGGTGGTAATGGACCATATTATCAACTCAAGTTAGATTTATAGGATACAAACTAGTCACTAATAGTTATTTCATGACATAGCGTGTCCGCTTTTTTGGGTGAAGATTATTAAGATTAAACTTGCAAAACTTTTTTTATACAGCTGTTTAGAAAGACAGAAAAAAAAAATTAAAACATTGACTGCCCTCCCACCCCATTTTGACTGAAAGCAACCACATGTAGGGACTCCACAGTGGTACTGCATGGTTACACTATCTTGGTACCAGTCAGGCTGGCCAAAAGACTAACTGCAAATGTTGAAATGTAATTCATCACCCTAAATGAACTGCAAGTATTTTTAAACTAGTTCTTGTATAAGAACAAGAGCAACATTAGGATTTTGCCAACCCCACCTTTAATCACGAGGAAAAAAGGGGAACAGTGTAAGATCACTGACAGTAGTAGATCTGGCTTCCTTTATCACAACTGAGCTGACTAGTTACCAACCACTGAATCCTCCCAATATGAACATGTTTCTTTTTGCCAGCTCAGTAAGTCCTTAATAATTAAGCTTACAGTGATACAAAAAACTATTTTCCATAATTATTTAAAATAAAAAGCACTACATGGTTTATTAAACCTGCTAGAGAAAACAGAGGTGGACATACATTCCTGTATGAAGTACCACAGAACCACCACAGAATCAGAATGGTTTGGACTGGGAGGGACCTTAAAGAAGCATTGTTATTATTAATACTACTATTACTATAGACACAAAATTCTATTTGTTTTCTTTTGTATTTGTTCCTTTGTTTAAAAATCCTGCAAGAATGAACATAGATGAATTCTGGATATTAATTCATAAATGTATATATGTTTGGATAAAACATATATTATTGTAAAAAAATTGCTTCTAAGGATGATGAAAATAATAATTGTATTCCTCTAATTTTCATTCTGTTAAAGCAGTAGACTACATCATTTAATCTAAGTAGTCCTCCTACTGGAAATATGCATGACATAATCCAAGAATTACCTACTGAGCTGTGAGAGCTATAACCTCTCTCACACTCACGGTGAGGCTATGCTCCAGCAACTCTGCAACAGCTAAGAGGAGAAGGGCTATCACATAGCCCAGCCACATTTACATGATCTTTCAACTGAAGCTATGAGAGCAACTTAACTATAATTTTACAGTATTAGGAGAAGGATGGAACACCACAAAAACAGAAGTTAACTGCTGGCAGGAAACATGATCTTGTGCTCAATTAACAGTTATGTATTACTCACATTCACAAGGCAATGTCTCCCTTATACAGCTCTTAAAAAAATAATTGATAATTCATAAAAGGATAAAATAAAGTGCAAGCAAAGAATGTCAGCATCCTAGTCTGCATTATTTCAAGAGGCTGTTGGAAATCCCAACATTACAGCATACCTAAGTCACGACAATACGGATTGCCAGAGTAATGACAGAATCCCTCTGAAAGGGAGCAAGGAAACCAAGCAAGCAAGCAAGCTAGCTCCTATTTTGTACAATCTAAGAAAAGCAACTGGATACTGTCCTTCAATTTAGGCTAATTTATCTAGACGTACAGACACTCAAGGACATCATGTTGAATTCTGGAAAACACTTTGCACCAAAGGTACATTTAACTGGTCTACATCTACTAAATACCTTCTAATAGCCATGTCTGCTAGGAACACCTTCAATTTCTATATACCCTAATTCAATTTCTAATACACCCTAACTCCCTTCTTTTTGCATTGTCACCAACTTTTAGGCTCTACACTTTCCTTAATTATTAACATGCCAATGAGGCTAATTGAAAATTACCATATTAATGATCTATCTTGAAACCATTAGTGGTTTCACACAATTTCAGACATTATAAAATGAGTCCCAAAAATTCTTACTTGTTTTTGATATTGATAGATTAATACTTTTGTCTCCAAAACCTTGCAAGGAGAATAAAAACCAAAACTGTTCATAGAGCTTCCACTGATCTTTAAATCACCCAGAGATGCATCTCAAACAAACAATAACTTTTACTACGCTGCCCATAGTCTGCCTCTGTAAAGCTGCCAAAATTAATTGGTTTTCCGCCTTTTTAAAAAACTGCAGTATTTGTATGGTCTTAAATCATCCTTTCAAGAAGCATCACATGCTCAAGGTAATCACAAAATGGCTTGGGTTGGAAGGGATCATAACGATCACCAAGTTCCAACGTCCCTGCCATATGCAGACACACCTTTCACTAGATCAGGTTGCTCAGAGCTCCATCCAACCTGGCTTTGAACCCTGCCAGGGATAAGGTATTCACAACTTGACTTTACAACCTGTTGCAGTGCCTCACCACCCTCACAGAACAGAATTTCTTCCCAATATCTAATCTAAACCTGTCCTCTTTCAGTTTGAACCCATGTTCCTTTTCCTGTCACTGCATGCTCTTACAAGAAGTCCCTCTCCATCTTTCTGGTAGGCTCCCTTCAGGTACCAGAAGCCTACAGTTAAGTTACTCCAAAGCTTTCTCTTGTCCAGCCCTTCGTCATAGGAGAGGTGCTCCATCCCTCTCTATTCTTTTTGGTGGCCTACTCTGGACTCACTCCAGCAAGTCCATGTCTTTCCTGTGCTGGGACCCCAGAGCTGGATGCAGCACTGCAGGTGGGGTCTCACCAGAGCAGAGCAGAGGGGCAGAATCCCCTCCCTGGCCCTGCTGCTCATGGGGCTCTGGATGCAGCCCAGGACACATTTGGCATTCCGGGCTGGGAGAGCCCATGGCTGAGTCATGTTCAGCCTTGTGCCCCCAGCACCCCCAAGTCCTTCTGGGCAGGGCTGCTCTGATCTGTCCATCCCCAGCCTGTGTCAACACCAGGGTTGCTCTGACCCAGGTGCAGCACCTTGCACAGAGTNGGGCTGCTCTGATCTGTCCATCCCCAGCCTGTGTCAACACCAGGGTTGCTCTGACCCAGGTGCAGCACCTTGCACAGAGTCTTGTTAAACCTCATTAGATTCCCATGGTCTCCCTCCTAGAACTTGTCCATGTGCCTCTGGACGGCATCCTGTCCTTCAGATGTGGCAACTGTACCGCATGACTTAGTGTCATCTGCAAATTTGCTGGGGGTGCATTTGATCCCTTTGTCTATGTCATTAATGAAGATATTAAATAAAACTGGTCCCTGAAGGGCACCACTTTGTCACCAATGTCCATCAGGACTCTGAGACACTGAACACCACCCTCTGGATGTGGCCATCTAACACTCTTTCTTATCCATCTAACAGTCTACCCCACCAAATCCATCTCTCCAAATAGAGGAGGACACACAACAGGGAAAGCAGGAGGGCAGGATGAAGGGGGCCCAAAAAAGCAAGGGAATCCCACTTGTCCCCTTATCCCATTTTACCCTGGGATTCCCTCTGACCTCCACAGCCCACTTCATCCCAGTCTGCCCCCTTATGATGGTATTTCCATTAACCCAGTCTCCTCCCCTTATACTAGCTTCTCCCAGTTGTGGGTGACTATGTCAAAGGCTTTACCAAAGTCCAGAAAAATG
>VYZT01001465.1:0-32932 GCA_013400735.1 Pomatostomus ruficeps
TGACACTGTAATGATGTTAACCAGAATAACATGTAAGTGTACTTCTTCCTGGATGCTGAATAAGGACACTAGCCAGCTCAGCTAGGTAACCTATGTAGGAATGTCACCCTTTACCTGCATTTGCACTAGGTATTGATTAGACGGAACTTCTCATGCTATTAAAATTGATGGGAATTACTCCGTTGACTCCAAGAAGACCTGGACTAGAGTTCAAGAACATACAAATATCCATCACACTTGCACAAAAGTGCAGTGTGGAGAAAGAAAGCAGCTCTGCATTATGGGGACTTGTGCTGCTTTGGGCACTTGAACCACCCTGCATGTCTTCACAACAGGACACACAGGCCACTGAATCAGGAGGTGATGGTGAAAGAATTGTGGTGCTCTGTCTGCCCCCAAGTAGAGCACTTCAGAGCCTGCTCCAAAAGGGTTATAAAGGTTTTGGACAAAAAACAGGACTACTTTAACAACTGTCTAAATGTACAAGTTAAAGAAAATTATTAAAGTCTTCAGCATATTCACTAAAAAAATACAGGGAAATAAGCATCCTTCTTTAAGGACCTATATTTTATGAAGCTTCCTTCATCAGTGTTTCAGGAAATCCATATTTAAAGGACTGTGATCAAACCACGGAAACAGCATATAGAAATGGAGTTTACAAGTACCTTGGGAAGGAAACAGCATGATAATAATGGCAGTTACTATTTCCTGTATTAGAAGAACAAACATAGCTCTGAAATATAGCTTCGGTTTCAATGGCGATTGGATAAAAATGGTAAAAAATCAGCAGCTGTATTTTGATGCAATAATTCCATGTAACAACTTTATACAGACAATATGCCCTCAAAATCAGATAGTAAATAATGAAATTATTTTCCTCACCCCATGCCTCCCTCTACTCTGCATCCTGAGGTGCACTACAAACTGAGGTATCTTTTCAAAGAGATTTTAAAAAGCAAGAGAATGGGTATGAAGTGAAACGGAATGTTAAAAAGCCACTGTTAACCATTTTCTAAACATGAGCCCACAGTAATGTGATCACTACTGTCAGCAGGCATAGGAATGAAACCATGATATTCTCTTAATTGTTTCAGGTTACATTAGAAAAAAGGGAAGGAGACCCACCATCTAGAAAGTGTAGTGATTAAACAGAGTTACGGCAACACAGACTGAGTTCAGACCAAAGCCAGCACATTCCAGTTGAACGCATCCCTGACTTGACTGCTCACAGCAGACAGATGTGTAACCTCACCGCGCTCTTCTGGCTGCTCACATGGACTAGCATGGATTTTACTGTGAGCTATACCAGGTATGTGGCTTGAAGTAGGATCCTTGCATGTTTAGAAACCTATCTTCCTAGATCCTTTAATTTCTCATTTACTACAAAAATCAGAGTAAGACCATACGGACTAGCAGAGCAAGTTCACAGTCAATAATTCTGCCTGATGTGTCCATCTCTAACACAAAAAGTCACCCAGTGATATTTCACCTGCTCCCAGTACTCAAATATCCAAGCCAACAAGAGATTCCTCCACTGTAGAGTTAACTCTGGTTCCAGCTCAGGCTTAATTTCTGACTGCTACTCACTCACTAAATTCCTTCACCTTCATCTGGGCTGCTTTCAAGTCAAGCCAAGATCATCTGGACTGCACATAAGACATGCCCTCTGCAGTTAAATCACCAGTGTTTACATTGCACTCAGCTCACCCACAGCTCCTCCCAAGTGCCTTGGACAACTAATGTACTTCTTGACTGAGAAAGAATCAAAGCAACAGAGCTAAGGGCGGTTCCAGGAGCCAGGAATACATCCCAAGATGTCACAACATTTATGAAGGAGTGCAACAGCACTGAGGAGACAAAAACTCGCATACATTTCATTTGGTGGGAGAGCTGAAGAGGAAGAGGAAAAGCAGGTTGTCTCAGAATTTCCTCCCAGACATTCATAAAGAAAAGAAACACCAAACGTCCCCAAAACCCTTAGTGATACAAACTCATAGGCAATCTTGTCTATGAGTAAAGTCATGGTGTGACAAACAGAAACAAGAGAGGATACCAGACTACAGCAGAGGTCAGCAGAAGGTAACAGTGTTGTATCTGTTTGGACAGAGTATTCCAAAGGAGTACTCCATGTAAGGATCTCAGGCAGCACTATTCCACTTTACACAGAAATAAATAGATGCACTGAGATTTATGCCTTTTGACTCCCTTACCAGAGCTTTTATTATTTCTAGGCTAATACAAACTCCTCAGGAAGTTTGGTATTCTCACATTTAAATGTAAAAAATGCAACTAAATATTAAGGCAAATAAATGGTAACAGAATCTAGAAAGAGGTATTATTCATGAAAAGTAGACCCTGAAATAAACTTGAATTCATTTGATATATGTTAATTGCAAGACAATGAAACTTTAAAGGCTTTACCAAAACAGCAGCCCATCATCTGTAATATTAAAGTGATGGATGCAGTAACAGATACTCTTACATCACTATACATAGAGTTGTTAGCACATTAATAATCATCTTTCATCAAGCATAAAACTCAGAGTTAGGAAATACAGCTGCAATAGCACAATTATACTGCTCTCTGCATATACCCTGAAGCAAAGAAAACAAATGCGCTGCTTTTCATTAAGGGAGTTTGGCAAACATCTCTAAAGACAATGTTTTCTTTCCAGACACAATCCTGAGAGGCGTTTCAGAGTCTCTTTCTTGAGGTAAACCTGGTACACAAATATATATTTATACTACAAAATACAAATAGCAATTTTCTAATACATGGCACCTCTTAATTTTTCAGTAAGACAATCTACATCTAAGTCAAATATTAACTTGTATTAATTTCTTGTTTTAAAGTAAAACACTAATCCTACATTCCTGTATGCTTAATTTGATTCAGTTTAATTTGTATGAGGAAGATTTTGTCTTTTATGGAATCACAAAAGACAAAAATGATTTGCAAGCATCAAATTCAAAGTTTCCATTAAGAAACACCCCTTTTATGGTATAAGGGAAAAACAGTCTAAAAGAAGTAACTTTCGATCAAATGTAGAAATGGGCACATTGAAATATTTTATGTGTATTTTAAAGCATTATGTATTCTGACTGTATATTTTAATGCATAAAGTCAACAACAGACTTCATGGCGTACATTTTTAGACCAAAAGTTTCTCCATCAGAAACTACACTACTTAGATCAGCTACAGCTATTTACTATATTTCCTTAAAAAATAAAACCACATAATCTCAATGTAAAATTAGTTTGCAGCTCCTTTTTAATATATAGTTACTCTGGCATGAACATATGATATGACTTGCAGGGATCAGTTCTCTAACCATAATCACCTATTGTTATTCCACACCCAGGTGTAGCAGAGATGAGGTGGGACTCACCACACCCTTCAGAAGCGACAAGCAGAGGTCACTTACCCTAGAAATGTAACTGAAGCAGCAGCAGATATCTATTCTCAGGCAACACCATCTCATCTCATGCAATCACTAGATTTTGATTTAATCACCTTAGCAATCACTTAATGTAAACAATCAGAAACTAATAGCTGGGGGACAAGAGATTGTGGAGAAGACTTTGGCATAGAAAATAATCCCACACTCTAGAAACCGAAAGAAAAAAACCCTGATACTAAAAGCCAGCAACATAGTCTTAGTCCCGAGCAGCTTTCTTCTGAAAGCACAGAATTACGTAAAATTCTATAGTTTTAAACTACCTCCTGATTAGCATCATTTATCAATGTACATATCAGTGCAAAAACAGGAAATCACATCTTTTCAGTGTAGGAGGTGAGCAATATAATTGGTTAAGACTCTCAAAACAAAGTTAGGCTGCATCATAAACACACTACAATATTCACAACCATTTTTACAATTCTTTTTTGCTTCAAGGGAGTGCTTGTTACATGTGTGGGCTCAATATAGATGGTATTTCTTCATCATAGATTCCCAATCTAATTTCAAATTAAAATTATAGTGAAATGTTTCACAGGAGGAAGTTTAAAAGGTATAAAGCATCCCCAAATGTCTCTTATCCTTCATAACAAGGGTACACCAAAACAGGTGCATTTTCTCTTCAAGTTTCTCTCCAAGGTGAGACTTACTATATGTAAACGTCATATGTATTGTTCAAATAATCAAATTTTTAGATACAAAAGAGCATGAAGAATAAATACCCAGCAACAATACAGGCTACCTACACAAATGAGACTGAAATAGTTTTAGATCACAGCAAAGATAAAAACATCCTCAGAAACGTTTTAACATCAGGAAAGTAACAGAAGAGCCCAACAGCACGGTGCCCAGGCTCCCGAGCAGAACTCTGGCCATGCTAAACCCAGGCTGCAGTGGGAGGGGGGAAGTAAAGGGGACTTTCTCCCTGGTTTGGAGTTTTAACTGCTGAGTCTGAAGACAATTACTAGCAATGTCGAGATAGCTATGCCCAACTGTCTCCTGCTGAAATCTGTCTGTAAACTCTGACTAAACCACTCTCCGTGATGCAGACTGTGCAAGAAAGAAGCTTAAAGCTATGTTAACTTCATAGCAAATGAGGACTTTTCCTGCAAGACAGAGGCTGGGTAAGATGAAACAGTTTATAAACCTCCTCAATCAGGAAAGATTGAGCCTGAATTTTGTTTGTTTAGTCTGCTGTGATGTTTCAAACCCCAGAAGTAATAGTCTCCACAAGCTCTTTATGCAGTTAGGAAACTGCTCTCTCCCATCCCACATTCTACAAAACATCTATAAATATGGCATAATCATGTACAGACAAGTTTGGTAGTCTGGAGTGAATTACACCTTATACCTTTAGGTGCTACTTTTCCAGGAGCTCAGGGGTAGCCATAGGCTCCAAGGCATAATGCAGGCCAGCTTCCACTTGGCACGTGCACAAGCATTTAATGCATTAAGGCTATGACCTGTTATCCTTTTCAAACTGGGTTGTCTCTCCAAGCAAAGAGTGGCTTTGCTGCATGTTCATTCCTCACTCTCCTACCCATGGCAACCCTTCCATCAGACCTCCATCACACATGTTATTTTTCTTCCATGCAAATAGTAGCCAAATGAAGTAGTTATCGCATTGCCCAAAATAACTACAGGACAAAGACTTCTATGAGGACAACCAGAAGGTTCATGAAGTTTTTCACTGTTTTCCCATTCCTCTGCTGAGCCTCAAACTGCAACACACAGAGCAGCTTCATATGCAGGGAAAATATGACCAGGAAGACACACAATGCTTGGTGATTATTTTTAGATACTTGGCAAAACTCTGAACTCAGACTTCAGCCAGGAATTGCACACATGCCATATTGAAAGTTTACAAAGGATCAGCAAATACCACTAGTATACAAAACAGTACTTCCCAGTAAAGGGTTAAAAAGTGAGTACAGATGGGGGAACCTTGAGCATCCAAGTACTCATATTCAGTCCAAAAAAGGCATTCTTAAAGAGTGTGAAAAACAGATGCAAAGGAAATATAGTATTAATTCACTTGAGAGATTTTGGAGACCAACATAAATCCCTAATTCTGCTGGAAGAATAATCAAACGCAATCCCACTCAGCATTTAAAATACATACGTAAGTACAGCCCTTGATAATATCTTCCTTTGAAAGATTCCTTAATCACTGCACTATATATACAGTTTTTGATCCTACTTGTCAGAAGAAAATTAAACAGAAAACCTGGGGATAAAAGTGTCAGAAAATATATGGAAAAAATATTAACATGTGCTTTCTAAATCCTTGTTTGATCTCTTATTGGTTATCACTGGGCAAACATATGTATCTATATATTCCTTACCTTTAACATAGTGAATTCATATGGCTGATAACCTTTGAAACTTTCATGGATGGCTGCCATCGTGTGTGAAGTTTTTTCCCAAAAATGAAGCAGTGTTGTCTGTAAGGCAGGGTAAAATTTCAGTGCCAATGTTAACACAAATCTGTTTTCAGTGCAAATTTCTCATCTTCCCTCCAATACTATTTATATATTCTTACAGTTGAATATTGCCATGGTAACCTCTTAAAAAACCACATTAACAGGAAAACATTCTGTGAGAGGTCAACATTTTCCTTGGATACCTGATATGTTGTTAACACGTGAGAAAGGAGGTTGCATCTGCTCGCTCCCAGAAGATCTACTTTTTGACAGACATCAGTCTTCAGTTTGTCAAAGTTGAGTTTTGCATGCCGCACTTGTGCTTGAACCTTCAAACAAAGGGACATTTGTTTATGCAGTGATTTTTTTTCTCCATTTTTAATGAAAGAGCAAACTAATACAACCTCTAGGGAAATCAGACAACTGAGCAGACGCAATTAAAATTTATATTTTCATCAATATCACTGAAATTAAGATAAAACAGGCTGATAAATGGTACTCTTACTATCTTCTCTTGTAATATATTCAGTGAAGAATTTTTGTTTTCTAACCCTTTTTCGTATGATGGTAGTATAAAATATATACTGAGAACAACTGGAAAACATACTCACATTGGTGTATTTCTTTCAAGAAAGACAAATTCAAAGCACAACAAATTTGGAGCTATAGGTTTACTACATAATATACAGGGGCAGTCAGAGACATGTCCATGTACCTACAGTAAGGCACAAATTATGCTGACAAAGTTTGAAGTCTATCTGCAATGATACAGCAGTTCAGTATCTTGAACTGCTACAAAAAATTCCCTTGTTAAAGTTTTGTGTCTAAAATGGGAGTACCTTTCCTGTTTATTGCTATTACAAAAATACCAAGTCCCTTTTTCCTAGGAACTAACAATTTTAGTTTGTCAAACTATTCTTCTTCCACCTGTTAAGTACATACACATGTACATTAAGTACATGTACAACACCCTGTTCCAGAAACTGCACATGCTCGACAACAACACCGCATGATTTGGTATCAGGGTAGAAGGTTGATGTGGGTATTTTGTATCCAGGATTCCCCATTTTTGTGACAGCTTTGCACACTAACCAAGTACTATATTAATGCAAGAAATTTGTTTAAATTCTGTAAACAAGTTGTGTTATAGTTTTCTTCCAATGAAATGGGAAACAATCAAACCACAAAACACCATGAATCTCCTATAACTTTCATAGTTAGAATAAAATATTTACCCAAAAAATAAGATGTTTCACAGTGAAAACAAACTACTACATGTAAATTATACATTTCTTTCCTTTTCTGGCCTGACTCTGAGAGCAAACTCATTTTGTCCAGAATATGCAAACTCAATCAAAGATTTGACAAACTTGTATGCTCCTGATCTTCTGAAATGAATCTGGAACTTTGCAGCAAGTGCCTTGTGCAGCAAGAACAAATACATACATCTCATAATGCAATCTGAAACATTATGGTTACTGTACTTCTAATCTTATTTTCCCAAACTCAGAGTATACAAGATCTCCAACCAGGCAGAAAACCAGCCAAAGATCTGCATCACAAATTCAACAGAAAACTGCAAGACTCTTGCTGGATATATGGCAACTTTATTTCACGGATCACATCAGCTCTGCATAAGCAAGACTGCACATCAGCCCAACCTGTTCATAAGGAAGAAACTATCACAATTTGAAATATCTCATAAATGCAGAATCTTACAGGTGAGATTTTAATCATAGAAAAGGATGTTGCCAAAGAAAAAAAACCAAACACTTTTTCTTTTTTTAGTACAGAGCAGTGCTACTTTACCTTTACAAAACAACTTTGTAGTTACTGCATTCATCCAGAAGAGGAAGTCTTCCAGGATAGCTCCACATATTACACCAAGCAATCAATGAACAAATCTTGAGTTCTGGTAATAATAACTACAGCTGAAACTTCTGACTGCAGCCAGTGGTCTAACCACATGAGTAAAACATTTTACTGATGGTTTAATTGTTGTCTTTGCATGTTGAAGAGTAAAAAAAAAAGCCAAAACAAACAGCATCTCCAGAAGATGGAAGACTTCTTAGATAGTTAGGAGATGTTTTAGTGAGGTAGAGACAGATTTGAATTTCCTCAGGAAAGAAGAAATTGCTACAACGGCTTCCACTTCATAGGCAAGCATGACAAATGCTAAGCTACGACATAAAAAGCAAGGAACAGCTACTGCCAAGATATCTACTACAAAGTACAGTATTTTGTGAAAAGCCCTATCCAGTCAGAGCTACAATGGCATGAGCTGAGGCTGCCTCTTACTTTGGGATCCCCAAGGATTGCTACACGTCTTTTAGCTTGTGCCTGATGGAAGCTAAGCAAGCCAAGCAAGGCACCAGGCTATCCATGCCAGGAGTGCCATCCCAGGCACAGCTGTCTCATCTAAACAGCACGTGGATAAAGAGCTTATGGACCTCCAAAATTAAGCAGCAATGGAGGAAGATAGGAGCAGGGGCAGGAGGAGTGTAGAAACTTTCTTCCAGTGCTGGATAAAGACATTTGTCCTGTGTTAGGTCCGCAAATCCTTTATTTGCTTTAGCTGCAAATGCCTGAGAGCACAGTTTCAACTTCAGTGTGAAAAGGAGAGTTGTGAAGAAAATCATGGGCCTGTGGAAAAACGAACTTCTAACTGAAATCCAAATACGGGATTACACGCATCTTTTGCCATAAAAAAATCGCTGCCACAGGTAGGGACTTAAGTAAGAGATGTTGTAGGGCTTTGAAAGAATTAATCTCAGTTACAGCAATGAACATCCAGAGAAATTTAACTGATATAAATGGGAATGTGTCACATACATAACTGTATTTTCCAATGGTACAGTTGAGATCAGAATCCCTTTTCTATTCAGTATATCACAGCACTGGTGAAGGCACAGTAAGAACAGCTGTGGCTTTGTAGACTGGAAGCCCAAGTAAGCAAAGAATGTTAGTTCTGGGGAATATAAATACTCTGGCAGAGATGGTAAGCCACGAGTTTAAAAAAAAAAGAAGTACTACTAAATGTAATTATGAATTCCTACTCCAACTCTTTAAGAAAGGAGGAAACAATCTATAAAACAAAAACAGTCTTCCTGCATACATTCTTCAGGGACATTCAGCAAAGAACAAGGTCAGCATTTATCTTAACTGAACGTGTAATTAGTGTCTCTTTTAAAAGCTAAAGCATTCATAAAGAGAAAGAGGTGATCCACAACACAATGTGGAATACAAACCCATATGTTTATCATGCTCACACAGATGATTCAAGATGCTTAATGCTGCATTACCAAATGCCACACATTTCTCTTGCCAACCAGGAAAGATGTGATACTACGAAAACTATTAAATTAAGGATGCTTTTAGGTTTTTTGATATATTGAAAGTTTATTGAGCAGAAGTATTCTCCTTTTTTCAGCAGCAATGCAGGATAGCCAAGAAAGAACATCACACACTACATCAGCGTGAGTTTTTGCTTTTTATCTGTGCCAATAAATGCATTTTCAATTGAAATTATTATTAGACATCTTTTAAGATTATTTTTTGGCTTCAGGAATTAGGCATAAAACCTTAGTGCTTACAAAGCATAATCTACTTAACACCACACAAGTTATCAGAATGAACCTTTGGTTTTCTACGCAAGGGAAAGCTGATATAATACATACTAATCTTCTTCTCCTTTCTCTGCAATTACTCTCTAAGACATGAGAAACAGGACCTCATTGTGGTCTCAGTCCTGCAAATTTTTATTCATATATTTATTAAAGCCAAACATACAAAATTTCTTGAAAATCCTGGTCTGAAAACTGTCAGGATTTTACTGACTCTAGGAGAACTGTCCTGATCCAAACACAACTTGAACATTTTATGATGAAAGAGCTTCTAAGCATCTGAAACTATAAGTGCTAGATGTGAGATCTATACTATACAAGAAAATCTTATGATACTAATGACATTAAAAAGATCATTACTCTTTGTCTTTTTCTAAGCAGCAACCTGGAGCAACCTACTTTTAATTTCCCAGTGCACACACCTAAGTACAATATTCATAGAGAGCACACAAGGAAACATAAATTTGGAAAGCAGTATCTTAATCAACAGCCTGAAAAACTATAAGATGCCAGACCAACCTGAAATAATTTCAAAGGACTGAAATACATAACTAAATAAAGAAATGCCACAATCCTAAATCCTGGAGGCTCAAAAATCGGATTCTAAAATGCTTGACTGTAAAGGCTAATATTTGCCAACACAGTTTCTTTAACTGTACCACAAAATGGATCAGGTTGGAAGGGACCACAATAGGTCCTCTGGTTCAACCTCCCTGCTCAAGCAGGACCATCCCCGAGCACACGGCACAGGATTGGGTCCAGATGGATCCTGAGTATCTCCAGTGACAGAGACTCCACAGCCTCTCCAGGCAATCTGTTCCAGTGCATGGTCACCTGCACACTAAAGAAGTTCACCCTCATATTCAGGTGGAACTTCCTGTGCACCAGTTTCTGTCTGTTGCCTCTTGTCTTGTTGCTTGCCACCACCAAGAAGAGCCTGGTCCCTCCTTTTGGCACCCTCCCTTCAGATACTGAAAGACCTTGACAAGGTCCTTTCTCAGTTGTCTCTTCTAGATCTGAACAGGCCCAGCTCCCTCAGCCTTTCCTCGTATGAGAGATGCTCCACTCCCTAAATCATTTTTGTCACCTTCCACTGGACCCAGTCCAGAAGCTCCAATTTTCTTTTTCACTGAGGAGCCCAGAACTGGACACAGCACTCCAGATGTGGCCTCACCAGGGCTGAGAGGAGGGGCAGGATCACCTCCCTGGGCCTGCTGGCAATGCTCTTCCTGAGGCACCCCAGGACACCATTGGCCTTCTTGGCCACAAGGGCATGGCTGGCTCACGAACAGCTCGTTATCCACCAGTACCCCCAGGTCCTTCTCCACAGAGCTGCTTTCCAGCAGGTATGCTGGAAATCTTTATTCAAACAGAAAAATTCTAATCTTCAAGCATGCTAATGTTAAAAAAAAATGCTCAGACCTAGTTAAAAAACTCTATTCAATATGTTTAGTTACTAAAATACAGATTTGTCATGTATTTTCAAGGAATCTTTATGTTGTCTACAATACATCTGTGTTACTACTTTCTTTTAGTCTATAAAATGCAAAATTTATTTTCAGTAGTAGCCTAATTTCAGAGACAATTCAGCTAGTGAAGCATCCTCTCCAAAATTAACTTATGTCGGATAAATGCACTAACTCACTTTACATACAGTATATTTTTGTCTCAGCATTTCCAGCATACAAGGAGAAACAGATGCTTTTAGTCTAATTTGTCACTCAACCTCTCACTTACTCGATCTGAAAAGCATGCACAGTCTGTGTACACACTGGAAGGAGGGGGGTAAGTAAATCAAGAGGGAAAAACGCCTGGAATATAGCAAACCTTCCTGTTTGGGGCTCTGAGTAAACTCCACCAGCAGATGGAATCAGTGCAAATCTTTGCATTAAATAAGTATAGCACCTTCTGGCATACCTGATCCTTGTAAAGACTACACGAAAATGAAATGAAACTGTAGTTTGAGGACCGAGTATTTACCATAGAGCACAACTTACAGGATTTCTGCATATGGCACAGAAAACGTAAGGAACTAGATTCTTAATTCTCACAAACTCTAGTAATTGCATAGCTTGAATGGTGTTTTCATAAGGAGCACCCATTACACTTTTGCATGCGCATAACTAAGTACTTACCAGTTTTCCTTTTCTTTTTAATTCAAGATTGATGACGTGCAGACAGAGAACAGAAAAGGCAGTGTTTTAATAATGCCTGTAACTAAACTTCATGTAAACTGCAATGTAAGGACTTCCAACGCCTTGCGCAGTATGAAACCTGATTTCCATGTGCTTTGGTATATTCTACATTTTGCAGGCTATACTTTAACTCAACTGTTCCCTTGGGTTGGAATAGTATTTTTTGCATTCATTAATCAGCGCTCCATCATTTTTTAGGAATAACACATAAAGACAATGGTTAAAGAAGAGTTGGCATACTTCTGCTCATCTTCTTCAACCCTGACTATGAAAATCTTCACTTATGAGCTGATGAGAAACACTGGTAGAAAGTAATTTTAGGAGATGAAATTTTTTAAGTGAGCCCTGTCTAGCTAAAAGGGAAAACTACTTGGACAGTATAAACAGATCCAAATGATATCTTTAAGTTTGACACTGAGCAGATGTACATCACATTTGTTCAAGAAATGAAACTATTCTTAAAATTTGAATTAAGATAATTTTAGTGCAGAACAAGTTCCAACAACACATTTCTTAAATTTGCCATTTTGGACTTGATTATTGTCTGTGCTTGTGCAAAAGCCCTACCCACCTCACTCCACTAAGCTTGATTAAAAGCAAATTTGCAGTCATGCTGCAATTCATGTAATGGCCTTAATTACCATTGCATGTCTATCAGTCTCACTCCAGAAATCAACCAAACACCTTCTGTGGAACATGCCCCTGCCCATCACAGCGGGGCTGGAACTTGATGATCTTTAAGGTCCCTTCCAACCCAAACCATTCTATGACTCTGTGAAAAGTACTGTCTGCCTTTCTGCCACAAAAATACCGCTGGTATGTCAGCTCTGAAAAAGCAGTTATGTCTGTATGAGGAGCGGAAAAACTGTAGGCACCCCTGCTGTACAGACTCCTGCCTTCCTTTCCTATGCAAAACCAGCGGAGTGGAGCTGCTATGACTCAGACACCCAGTTGCTACAGCACTACAAGCAAATAACACTGAAACAGCTGTCAAAAATGTTATGTTCTGTTTTGAGGCAGCTTAGATGTATTGGCGTATTCATGTGGAGAGACAGCAGGTAAGTGAAAGCTGAATTAAAGATGTATTATGTCAGCTGCATGGCAAGAGAGAAAGATTCTGGAAAGGAAGATGATACAACTTTCTGATGTCCTGAAGTGGTAGAAATCTCTCATTATATACAGTCTTGAACAAGGCAAGTCTACCACAAGATAAAAGACAACACAAATACTTTTAAGTCACCAAAGACCTTTTTTCTAATGGCTGAAACATCCATGGTAAGAAACAAATAAAATATTCCACTGAAACACAGTGATATCCAACATAATCCAATGAAGTCAATGCCAACTGAAATAATTGCAAATACCTACTAGAAAATTACCTGCCATAATTACCCAGAGATTTTAGATTTAATTGTTCATGACAGTCCTGGAACTCAATGTAAGCAATAGAAGAAGAATGCTAAAGCACACAAAAGAAAATTAAGAAAAAGAAAAGAAAAAAAGGCAGAAGCAATGCTATATTACTCCATAACATAATATAGACAAATGCATCTTAACATGTATTAGTGTAACAATAGCTGCATTTCACTGTATTTACTGCGACCAGAACAATCATGTTTCTCTGCCCAAAAACTCAGTATGAAACATCACCTATCTACAAACAGAATGACCATAAAGGCACTATAAGTTGATTAAAAGGTCTTTTTATTTAATACTGACATTTTTTAATTCTAGTCAGAACCATCAAATCTCCATGACTCAAACATGTATTTTGCTCTCCTTATGCTACAATAAAGAAGCCTAGAGCAAAAAATAGTAAAGTCACATTATAACCAAAATGTTATTCCCCCAAATCCAGCAGCTTTCATGCAAACTCTGTCATTTAAACCTGCTACAATTTACTTATTTTTTTCAGCATGTTAAAAACACTTTATTAGAAAAATTTGGTAGCTGTGGATGACGAAGTTTTAAACTCCAAGAAGCACCAAAAAGTGTATCGTATTTTCTCCAATTTTGTGGTTTTTCTAATGTCCTAACAGGACATGGTCCATGGCAGTTCTTGAGGAGAGCCATTACGACTCTTCAAAAATCTTGTCACTGCTTTGGCTCGGTTTTTACCCAAATTTGTCCCTGTGCAAACACCTATTCCCTTGGTCATTCATACCTCATCCAGCTTTGGGAAGCTCCACCAGTTTTCTAGAAAAGCCTCGTGAGATAGTTGCTATGTCTTTCACCACAGAGGTTAAAGGCAGTACAAATCAGCAGGTGAACATGACAAAATACTGCTCCTGCACTTACCCTCAGGCATGCCTTCCACCCACAAAGCTATGCCAGGTGTGCCTAGCTCAGGCCTTGACATCCACCTTGTGACCTGGTGGCCTGTGTTAGCGGATGGAGAGCTAGCAAACACAAATAAGTGACGCTAGAGTTCGCTTCATGTTACCCTGTTTCTCTCCACTGGACTATAAAGGGAACTCTTGTTGATCAATTTAGGTGTAGACACGTACAGAGCACATGTTTGAAGTTATGTTTGATAAATCCTAACCTAAATGACATCCAGAAAAATATTTCCTTTATTGCTAATAAGGACAACCATAAGTATTTGAATGCATGCCTTATTTACCATTTTAATTTATCCAGTACAAGTTTTCAAGCCATGATTCTTGATAAACCCCTGATAAATAGACTGAGGAGTCTCAGCAGCTTATGTATGTACTGTGGTCTGACCAACTTTTCATCTTGTCTTTGTTAAATGAGACAGATTGACCTAGAAACACTTCATCTGAAGTAGCTTCTCCTAGTCCCTGTATTACATCTTACACTTTTCGATACTCTCCTCTCCAAGTTTTCAATCCAGAGATGTGGAGCGTGATCTGTGCTTGCTCAAACTGCACCAAGAGCCACCACTGGCTTACAGCTAAGCTACGTCTTTACATAAGATCTTCACAAAAACTCTTGCAAAAAGCTTTCAACTGTAGTTGAAACTGCAATTAGCAGTTTGCTGCTGGGAGAAAAGAATTAAATATACAAAAGAGCTGAAATTGTGATTAAATACACAAAAGAACTCTTTAATCTAGAACTTCAAACATACACTGTTTTGTTGTTTGTTTCTCCAGTCACTGAAGGTGAGGCCATTGTGCTCAGAATACAAATATATCACAGATGAAGTACAACCACCATTCTCTGTTCTCTTCTTTGACCACAGAGCCTCGTGCTTTTATTTTCTCCTGCTTGTGTAACTTTGCCCTGATTTCTAGCTCTGTTATTATCCTCTCATTACTTTGGGTCAGAGGCATGTATTTTCCTTCCTGTTTGAAATCCATGTCTATGGTCTGGGTCAAGGAGAACGCCATGTTAAAGAACAATGTGCTTAATGAGCTTTGCTGCATAATAGAAAAACTTAAGATAAGAATGAATGTTGTTCAGTGTTAGGTACACTGAATTAACTACTATTATTTTTAAATCCCAACAAAGGATATTTTCCTAAAAGATATACAAATATCTACCAAAGTGCCAGACCATGGATACGCACCAGGACTTCTCTGTGGATTTTTTTTCAGGAGTATATGAAATTTGGTCTTTGCGTCACATTTATACCACATTTCCCTCCTCAGTTTTTCAGTATTTAGCCTGTAAAAATTTTACTGTGTTCAGCCTGTTGGCTCACACACCATGCAACTCCAGCCTGGCAGTAATGAGTAAGCCATGGCCAGAACTGCTTACTTCACAACCACTGACAGTCAGCAGATGTGAGCAATTCTCTAAACCCTGTGAGAACATAAGGTTATGGCTGCTTGAATATTCTTCCTTTTTTCCCCTCCAAAAAACAAAGGTCGGTTGTACCATCTTCTGATATATTCAGTGATGGCTATCACAGAAATTGAATAGCTCTCCTTCTCTCCTTTATGCAAATACATAGACATTTATCTTACTCCTTTCTCTCTTTTTTCCCTATCGTCTCACTTCCTTCCTAGCCTTGTGTTTATTCCTGCTATTTTATAATGTACCTTTTTCAAGTCTCTTGTGTCTCTTTAAAGATGATAAAAAATGAGAACCTCCTCACACTTTATGCATGTGATTCCATAAATATTATACAGGGACATGACTTTTCACTCTGTATTTTTCTTCAATCCAAAGCCAAGTTGGATCTGAAAACACAGATCAGTTCAGGCTTAGCAATGGGGAAAAAAAAAGGCAGGCAACAACAAAACATCTGACCAAACATGTAAATTAGTTTCTATAAAAAGAGTGATAGATTAGGGTTTGTCAGGCCAGAAAAAAAAATGAGTAAGGAGGAGTATGATGGAAGGCCACCATACTACACATACAAAACTTGTAAAAGATGAGACTTTCAGCCAACACAGGAATCAGAGGGCATTATACTGAACCAGCCATCTGAACACAACACAAGGCTAGGGGTTCTTTACACCACCAGATCTGTGTCTGCAGGGCAGGTCTTTGATCACAGCCATGCACTGGGGATGGCCAGAATTTACACTGGTTCAAAAGGCAACTGGGCAATTTCACAGGAAAGCAAACCCTATGTCCTGCGATGTCTCCACTGGTCATAGTACTAAAAGAAAACACCACTGTGTATTTGCTCTGTGCACCTCCCTAGTTGCTACCATTGGACACCAAGGAAAAAGATGATGCACAGACAGTGGATTTTTATCTGAAGAATAAAGTAACCCTGAGGCACATTCACAGGTTAAGGGGAGTTTGAGAGTTTGCTCTGCTGGATTCAGACCAGCATAGCACATTGTTATGCCAGGAGAACTCTCTAGTCTGTGGTCTAAAGCAGCACAGATACTTCCAATGAGGTCTTCCAACATAACACCTGTGTAACCGCAGATTTTCCACTACAAAAATTCAAAATCACGGGTTACATAATTTCATAACTTTTAGAGGTGCCAGAGTGCATTCAAGCACTGCCTATGCCCAAACATGCTTAAATATGAGAAATCACATGGAAATGCTTCACATATCATAACTGTATGACAGAATGTGAGCTTTACATTCTCATAGATTCACCTGGAGAAGGGGCGGGGGCAATTTTGAGATGCTCCAACATGTCTACAATTACAACTGCAGTGCAGAGAGAAGATCAGACCTCAGTCCTTTCAAAAAATTTTGTGCCCCCCTGTAAAAAGTCTACACATACATTGAGACCTGAGCTTTGAATTTTGGAAACTGATTGCCAAAACCTACAGGATCTACCTGGATAGGCCTAGTTTATCTTCCAGCATCCACCACAAATCTTCTCTCTTCATTCAAGTCCCAGAAGGTTGTCTGTCAAGTGAAACGTTTGCTCATGGTATTTAGGGCTGGAATACCAACCAGTGTTATTGTCTATGTGAAACCTCTGGGAAAATGTATATCTGATTAATTTTTTTCCCTCTATTTTTTAGAGGGTAGTTTGCTAAAAGTAAATATTGTTGAAACAGCCCTGCTTCTGGGTTAGGCATTTCATCAGAATAGGCCCATCAATGACATGTACTCTAAATTAATATGGAAAAAGTTGTCCTGCTATTCAATCAACAAGATGTTCTAATTTTAGATATCTCAAGAGTATGTGTTTTTTTCCTTGCCTGTTTTAACCTTTTTTGATGCAAATTTGACATATTTTCTTTCCTACTGTCAATACTATAGTTGCGCAAAGACATGGATCCAAACACCTCTTTGCAGCAGCAAAGTTATGTTACATCCAAATTAAACTTCTCTGAGACATGAAAACTACTTGTGGCAAGTAATAGAGTGCTCTGTACTAAATAACAACATCCTGAACAGTTGCCCTGAAGCAATAGAAATATACTTCCTTCTCCATTATTAAAAAATACTTTAGTCTCCTCACAGGAAAAAAAACCCCAAACACCACAAGTTGAAAGGTACAGTCCAATTGCAACAGAAAACCTCTGAAGCTTTTTTCCTAAGGAATTACCAGGAATTAAGTCGGTATTTTCCACCTCCTTCCTGATTTTCGCCCCTCTGGCACGGCCAGGGGAGGCAGACACAGTGTGTCATTTGGGGAGAACAACGCCTCTGCAGAATCCTTTCCACTTATCCAGCAGCTGGACACAGCCCTGATCAAAATTACATCCACAATCCAGCAAGTTCATCCAGCCAAAAACCAGACAACAAAGTCTTTAGCTTAAAGCCTCACAACAGCTTTCACAAACAGAACACACAGTGCAGACCCAGAATATGAATCCAATTGCTGAAAATAAAACAATTACAACAAAATATATAAAGAAATATTCACAGAAAATACAATACATCAGCTTAAAATAAATTTTCTATCAAATACAGCATGCAATTGACTCTCAAATACATGGACTGCTTCTGCAATTCCAGCCACTATTTACTGTAAAATGAAGAAAAGTCTGGTAAATTTAAGAAGATGAAAGCAACAACAGTCTTCAATTTTTCAGAACCGCACTCAGAGCTATTACTGAAATTATGATCACATCACAACATAAGAATTCAGGCAAAGCAAAAAACCATTACTGAGTCATCCCATTTTAAAACATTCAAGAGCTTTTGAGCTCACAGCCCAAGAAATGGAGAAGGTATGTTACTTTTCTGCAGGTTAACTACGCTGTTGTAACAACAACTTTGAATTAAACAGATGCTAAGCATGTTTACACAAGACTTAATTCAAATTAAGAGCGGTTTATTTGAATTTAAGCTTGGGAAAATACATTTTTAAGCTAAATAGGTAGATAGATACTATGCTCAAAACTAAGGGAGTGTTTACATAGAGTTCTGCACGAGTTTAGCTTCATCTAGGCATCACCTTTCAGAAAAACAGCATCTCTGTGTAGCCATACAGCTTCCCCAGAACACAGGTCATACATACTCCTGGCTTTTTTTTATCCAAAAATCTTCCCCACTCTTCAAACACATAGCCCCATACTCCTTACATGTTGCCAAGCAACTTCTCTATCTCCTGCCTGTGCAGAAATAAATCAGCTCCAAATGAATGTGTTCATACTTTACACAGTACAGGACCTGGCCTCAGCAGCTTTGATCCAAAAAGCTGTAGCTCTTGTTCCAAAGAAAGCTTCAGGGGGAAATAAAGGGATACAGTCAGCAGCAGCATCCCAACCGATACTACTGCTGGCTGCATGAGGTTTTTTGCCGCGTTACCGCCAGCTAAGGTACCGGGCGCTCGCCCATGGTTTCAGGGGCTGGTCGGGCTGCTCCAGGGTGCGGGATGGCTGGCGAAGGTCCTGCAGGGGTTCGCCTAATCCACCGGTGATGTAGGTGTGCTGAGGAAGGAGAGACAAGGCGGAGGGGCTTCCCGAGGTGGTTTATTCGGGCACCGGGTTCATGCCGGGAAGCACCAACACGGCGCTTTACAGTAACATATATACCATTGCGAGTGGGCGGGGGAGGATGCAAAACACCCTATGGTGTAGGGACGTGGGGTTTGAATTTGGCGAGTTTGCAGCGGATTGGGGAATGCAGAACCTTCCAGGGGGAGAAATGAAATACTGGGGGAGGAAGGGGGGAGATGGCATTGCTTGACCATGGGAGAAACCGAAACCTCTGTGGTCATAGCACACCACAACAGTTTCTCCTCCTATTTTATCCAGCATAAAGACAAACTACTTATGGTCAGTATGTTTAACTTCAAATGGTATGGAACGAAGGAGTTTTAATCCAGTGAGATATGTGGCAGCTGAGAGCTGGAGTGCACACAGCCTCTCCTCCCAGCTCATTCACCCAAGGTCATTACAGGAATAAACTGTGTATGAAAGCAGCTCCACCTCTCAGAGCTTACACCTCCTGGCTCCTCTCAGAGTACCAGTGAGCAGAGAACACATCATGCTCCTCAAGCTATTAATATGGATGTCTTCCTCACAGCCACTGTATTCATTTTTACAGCTTGGATCAATATTATTTTAAAAAAGGGAACAAACATGAAATGACAATTTAAATGAAAGGAAGGCAATAAATACATAGCTTCTAGCCCTGTTAAAAAATCAGCTTTTTTCTACTTTAAGAAGCCTGTTAAACATGTCTCAGCTTTCTGTTGGTAACAAATTTCAGTATCAGTCCTACCCAGAATGTGTGGTTTACTAGGCAGAAAGGAAAAAAAGACCAAAAAACACTTGTTGACACTAACAGGGAACTTGAAGCAAGAATATACAAAGAAAATATTCATGACCAGCAGACTCTTAAATTGAATCCAGAATGACATTCAGCTAAACAGCATTATTTCAGAGTTTGGGGGTAGACTTCTACATTATGAGCCACAAATGTAGTTCCAGTAGGGAGCATACATCTGTCAGTCTGCAGACATGAGTCATTACCACCACAGCGCGCTTGGACGTACCCTTCCAATCTGCCAACAGGTGCGTACTTTCATGCATGGACACACACTCTCTTTAGGGAAGAGTTTGGTCCTGATAATTTAAAACTCCTGAACTCTCCTCTCCTGAAATGACTATAAGGGACTTGACAAAAATGCAGCAGTTCTTTGCATAGATGCAAAAAACTGTATGTAGTCGGAAAACAAAGAGTCACATTGTATTAGTATGATCAAAGCCTGTAAGTTGCTAAAGATTATTGCAAAGATTTGTAGCAAGAAGCAGGCTGACCAAGATAAATGGCAAAAACAAAGAAATAACATGATCTTTCAGGTTAGAAAGATCACATACAGATCTAAATTAGCTGTAACCTGGACTTAGTGTTAAAAGTGCTGAGAATTGCTGAGCTTGTCGTAACTCAATTGTGTTAATCATATTAGACAACCTGAAAGCAAAGGATGGTTGCTACACATGGTACAGGGGGAAATGCTGGCAAGTGGAGAGCAATTAAACAGTCGGCCCCTGCAGGAAACTGAGACAGATAATTACTGCTTTTTGAACACTGAAAGACTGGAGAGGCAATGTAAAGAAAATTGTAATATATCATAAAACTAACATGTCTACTATGTCCATGACTGTATTCATCTAGTAATTACACAGTTCAATTTATCTCAGATAATGCAGCTAATTTGGAGGTCTTCTCAACTCCTTTAGGTACAGTGTCCTTATAGTGAAAAAATATAATTCATATTTTCAATTTCTTTGCATCTGAATTAAATTCTTCTAGGCCTGAGCAAGATTGTTACTTGAATCTGGGTCCCCTCTGAGCAGGCAGATGGGAGGACTGAATAAGCTGGAATTAGGTAAAGGGACTTGAAAAGCTCAAATTCAGGTGCAGTAACAATATCCCCATTGAAAGCACTGTAAAACAGTGAGCTGGTCTGCATGATCCCCTTAGCCATTGCAAAGGGCAGTGGGATGAACAGATGTACGAACTTTCAGGGAACGGCACTGACACATGCTGTGAATCCTAGCTAGATGTGACACCAACACTGTCAGTAAGATACCTTTAACAAAATCAAGATACCTTTAACAAACCAAGTTCCTTTAATATTCAGTCCCCAGATGCTCTCGCTGTCCTGAGTGCAAAGTCACTCTGTTTAGGGTGCTAATGCAGGAGTAGAAGTCCTGTAAGCTGAGATTTTGTGTTCCATTTTCTATTTAACCTTTCAGCATGGAATATAAAATGGCACTCAGTATTAAACATGATTCATTTGTAACACTAAGTCTGTTGTACATAATCCCATGTATTGTTATTGCTATTCCTAGCTGGCATTTAATATATCAATAAGCATGCCTTGTTTCCCTCAGAACAATTTACTTAAATTGTGTCAAGATACAAACTCTGAAAGAATACAAATTTATAAAAAAGACCCAAATCTTTTTGTGGTGCTCTTCACACTTCACTGTGTACTATTACAGACAAAACAATATTTGAAATCTAAGCAGGGTTCAGGCAGAAGCCTGAATCAGAGACAGTGGTATATTTGCCCTTTTTTTTTGGTTAGAACAGTACCTTTTGTTTGTTGGGGTTTTTTTAATCCTATCTAATTTGGTTTCATTATGTGAGGGAGAAAAATCAAACACAGCATCTTTTTAATCATTCAGAGCCTATGCAACGTACAACTGAACAGCAAAGGCCTTCTGAAGTAAAAGCAGATGGGCTACATTATGCATGTGCCCAAGCATTTTAGTAAAGTGTAAGAAGAATTCCTGGGCAGTGGTGACCATAGAAAAACTTGGTTCTCTTGGGTAAACAATGTTTTCCCCAACAGCTGTATTCCCCTTCCTGTTTATTCTTCACTTCTGCAGAATTCTCTCAGTTCAGTCACATCTGTATTTCATTTATTTTTAAAAAATATTTCTTTAGCTATCCTCCTAGCCTTTTCAGATTATTAAGGCTGAGGGAATTTTCCAAATCTCATTTCTCTTTTCACAGTGTATTTTTTACACTTCATTTAGGTTCTGAATTCACAAAATGATCCACATGGGTAACAGGCTTTGCCCACATAGACCAGCTTGCAGGGTTTGAGTTTTCATGTAAGCAATAGAAATTGTCTAGGCAATCATCTTCCGCATTTTCGGAATAATATTTCGGAAAATAGTGTTCAGTTGTTCCTCTTTTGAAAAAATCCAATATTAAATTTATTATTTACACATTTCTAGAATTACTAGACATGCGAAAATTCTTGGAGCCTAATTTTTATCACACCATGTTCGAGAAAGCCTTTTTAATACTGAGACCAAAACCAATTATTACATAAAAGTTAAGACTATTGATTTAAATCACTGATTTTTTTTTAGAATATTCATTGTACTCTCTTGAAACATTTTATATTCTGCTATTTAAGTAAACAGAAGTTTTTAGGGTGTTTCTGATGTGTCTGCCTATTTTTTCTCAAAATAAATACAAGTCTGAAAATGTACAAATAACCCAAATCTACCTTTTGTGATTTCAGCAAGGTTGCATGAAACAAAGTTGTTAATAAACTACATTGCATCTGTAGTTTAGCACTTAATTTTATTTTACTTTACAGCCATTTTTCTGAGTCTCACCTCAAACTCTTCTTTCTTAAAAATAACTGAGCAGATGATAAATCATTTCTCAAGGGCAAGCATTAATCTCTGGAAGCAACCACATTCTACAAGCAATACCTCTAAAGATGATGTAATCTGTTCCAAGAAGTCTGTTTCTATTTTTAAGTGGCATACTCTTATTATGCTTTTAAAAGGGCATCTCCATCACACATTGTTACTTTGCTTTTAGGCCAGTAACAATCATCAGGGATATTTAACATACATGAAATGCCTTTAGAAAATAATTGATTTTATATCATTATGTACTCTGAGTCTTACAAATGGTACTTGAAATGGTAGTTTAAAGTTTTAAGACTATAAAATGCTTTTACTGTGAAGTACATTTCTGCTAAAGGTCACGTTTTCGAAAGAGGTACATCTTTCCTAACTGCCTTAAAAAGCTTGAGCATTTTGTATGTGAAATATCTAGCAATGTTTTGGTTTCTCCACTCTATGTTACTAAATATGACACTGGAGAACCTGGAAAGAACATTATAGCAGAAACTCCTCAAAGAAAACATGCTCAGCACTGGAACTCCATCTGCTTTTACAAGGAGAGGTAATAATGACAAAGCGACAAGTACAATTTTGATTGAAGAGCACTTCCTTATGTGCTTTGTTTTTCGCTACCCTGATTTCCAGGTAAATCCCTAAATTGAGCATTTCCAACACCATGTACTTTCATATTAAAAAACCCCCTGACTTCAAAACCCATAGTCTAACTGCTATTTGCTACCAGAATGAAACCAAACCTACTCTTGATGGCACAGGCATGTCACTAGAAGTGATATGAGTAGGTGTTGCTTATCACCATATCGTAAGAGCGGGCTGTGATCTCTATCTCTGCTATCACATTGCTACACTAAGATGTGGATCTCAGAGTGCAGTTTGACACCATCTTACTAATTTTAGAGGATGCAGCTACCTTGTAGAGAGTATTATTGCATCTCCTGGAAACTCACCTATTCTTCTAATAAGCAGCAGCAGCAATCCAAATCAGTGAAGAGAATGAGTGGGGGCTTTTTTTTAAAGGAAGATTTTGAACCAAGAGTGATAAAAATCGTATCTATCAATGTGATAGATTTTACTATCCCAGATTCCTAACAGGTATTATGAAAGCCACCATTCTTTTTTCACATTACAGTGCCACACATCTCATACCCAGTGCATGGTCTGCTAAAGGTGTCTACTCTGGACACCGCCAGGGCACAAACATCAACATGTGCTCTCTCATGTGCAGGGGCCTACATTATCGTCACCTCACAAGAAACGTGCTTTAAGTTTTTCAGATTAGGTTGAAATTTAATGGGGACATATCACCCAAAATGAAACAGAGAGGACTACTGTCTGAAACTTCTTTTAAAAACTGTTTTTGTTAATTTTTAAAATCCATGGTTGGTCAACAGTGGCTACCCTAGCTGGCTCTAAACATCCATCAATTACACTGCTATTTGTAACTATGACAACTTAGAGTCTATTATTTACACCATTGTGACTGCCATGGTCAAAGACATTTTTCTGTAAGATGCTGGTGTACTTTGCTGCTTGGAAAACCAAAAGACTTTCCAGCTCAGTATCATCTACAGATTTAAATAGCATTAGCACATTTTCTCTTGGTTGGCTTTTAATAACTGAATTAGAACATGACCAACAAACCCCACCACAAAACTTCTAAGAAAGTCACCCTCAAATGAATTATGTTTATTCGATATAGAAAAACATTTGAAAAACATATTAGAGATGCACGATTTTGTCCTGGCAAGAAGAGTGTTTAGTTGATCTTCAAGTTATTTTCCATCTTTAAATTCTATGATCCTCTGAAACTTTGTTTAGTGTTCCTTGGCCAATATTCTCCACTCTCAGCTCCTGAGAGCTCTTATTTTTCTAGTCAAGTTAAATTCACTTTTCCAGTAATCACTCATAAGGAACTGCAACAATCCAGATTTGCAATTTGTTTTCCATTAAATGAACAATTTGACTAAAAATGCGAAAATATAAAAAACCCTAACATGTAATGTCATTTATAAACCTGTGCTTTACTTGCCCTTCAGTTTGCTAGCTTCAGATTTCCTTCTGTCTTTATTTTTACCAGAAACTGAAATTTAATTTCCAAGGATGGCAACTGTCAAGTCTGTTCTTATTTCAAAGATCAGCATCATATTTGTTTTTTCTCCTTTCCTAGGCTTTTTGCATTTTTCAACTCTTCAGGAGTTTTCAAATGTAATAGAATTTTAAAAAATTAAAACAATACTCCAGCACATTTCCACAGTGCCTTTAGGTTTGCTGGGCATTTGCAGCTGATGTTAATGGATGGGGCAGTAGCAGATGATGCTGTAACGTGGTACAGCACCTTCATCATCACACAAGCCAAAATGCTTTTGTGCCAGGCAGTGATAACAGGCAAGGGACAGCAGGGGAAGAGGGATTTGGTCCTGCGCCTTCCTGAAAGGCTGCAGCAGATGTATCTTATCCATACCTGCAGCAACCTTTACAATGAATACATATACTGCAGTGCTTCCCTTCCGACATTTTAACCAATAGATTTATTTTTATCTTCATTATTTCCTAGCTGTCCACACAAGCTTTAACTCTTAAGAAATAAAAGTTATTCAAGGAAAGCTTGCACAGATCAGCCACTTCCTATATTGGTACTTTTACAACAACAACAGTTTAAGTTATTGTTATGTCATTATGAGTTCTTGTTGTTGAACTTTTCTTCTTCTCACTGCCTTTCCTTTTCTCTTGCCAGATTTATCTTTAAAATGCTATTTAAGGGCATTCGTTTTGTTTCAAGTATATAAAGCGCTACAACTAGAAAGAACTGGAGATAAACTGTATCCAAGCAACTCAGCTGCAAGCTTGCAAGTTTCTCAACAGCTGCATGCAAAGCTATAGGTGAGGAAGGTGACTGGACACTAAGGCGCAGTGCAGCCTGTCTCAGGAAGCCCACTGGGTATTTACAGAGATACTCCAGATTTGCTTCAAGCCTCAGAATGAAAGGGAAGCAGAGGAGTACAGGACTGATGGAAGTGAAAAACAAATACAGAAAGGATCAATCTGCTTTATTAATGTAGCATGATAAACAACCTATCATGCCACAGATGTAATTTTCTTATAGTTAGCCTAAACGTCAGCATGACAATTTTTTTCAGCTTTCACTTTTTACTGGTTAAGGATGGCACTGAAATGTATAGGTTTGATGAGAGAGACTATATTAAATTGTATATGCATCTGAGATAGCACAGCCAAGCAAAACTGAACAGCAGTCCCTCCTGCAGGCTGCACATGGAAGGTGTTGCCTGGTATCATAGTCTGTCTCTACACACTGCTGCATTCCTGCTCAGAAAATGCATAGAAAAGCTCAACCTTTCCAGAGCTGGAAGAAGACACCAGCACTTGGACCATTTGGTCTATATTTTTACAACATCACAGCACAGTTCATATCATAGGGTACCGTCTCCAGAAGGATAAAAGAGACCAGATTTAAGAACCTTAAAAACCTGATCAGTGTGAAGAACTTGGTGAAAGGATACTAGCTCATTAAAATTCTCCTACGTATCACAGCACTATTTAGATGATCTCAAGAAACACTTCAAACTCTGAACTCGGGATGGAAGACCTCTACTAAAACAGCATTGGACTGCTCATAAAAACTGCTAATAGAAAAAGCCCAAGAAGTTACATAGCATTGATAAATCTCCGCAGGAAAAAGTAAATACCTATTTCCTTAGTTTGACTCAAGTAGCTACAATTACAGAGGTATCTTCAAACAACAATGTAAAAAGGCTGCTCTGCAGTGTTCTGAGACACTCTGAAAGGGGTAGTGTTGCTGGATCTTGCATACTTAGGCTGATGCTTTAAGAACAGCATTAGAAAATTCTTTCAAGTACCTCACTGTTTTGAAAGAGAGCTACAAAAATGTCAATGTTTTAACTCAGATTTTATCAGCTCTGAAAATACTGACTCAACTACTGATCTTTTAGCCTGAGCTATTCTGAGGGAAGGTATGAAAAACCCATCTGGATTGATTTAGCTTTGGTCTCCAAAAACAAGTACCATATCTGTATACATAATGATACATTAAGGATTACATTATAAAAGGCTACATACTTGAAAAACAGTCCTTTAACTAAATGATATAAATACTGCTGATGCACTAGGTGCATTAAAGATCATTAAACCAGCACAGTTTACTTGAAATAAAAAAAAATGTTTACCAAAGTAATACTTTGATTTTTACAATCAGAAGTCTGAAGAAAACTTTCTTTCAAGTGCTCTGACAGGATCAGCTTCAATAACTACTGGGTGGTGTATCACTCAATATGTAGCTCCAGCTCAAAACACTTTTCTCTGGCAACGGTATATTTAAGAACCAAAAACCTTACATGAGTAATTATAACATCTTTCTCAACACAAAACTAGCATGACTTCTTAAATCATTGTTACAGATCCAAAATAAGCCCTAAAACCTCAGCATTACACTGCCACACTATGGCACAATTAAGATCTGCAAGCAAAAATAGAAAAAAAAAACCCAATAAAAACTCCTCTACTTGAATTATTTAGGACTACAGTATCCACCATTAATTTTTGTAAAGCACTAAAAAACAAACTTAGATCTTGCTCAGCAACAGCTACCTAGGAACATTATGATTGAGGATTTTATTTCAGTATTATTTTTCCCAGATTAAAAAAGAAAACGTTTATTTTCTGCAAGTATTAAATCTTCAAAGACTAGTTTGATATGCCTATTGCACAGATGGGATATGTGGGGAAGTGGATACCAGGGGCATTTCTTTACTTTGCTGGCTACAAAATGTAGAGCTTTTTGTTCTGTACATTACAATGTGAACTGAAAGGTTTTCAGTTGACAGCCAGTTGGAGAAGAGAAATGTTCAAAAAGACTTTCAAGTTTGGCTTTTTTAACTATTTGAGGTCATACGACAGAATCTTAGAATCTACTTTTATTTTTTTTTATGTCAGGATGTAACTTATTTCAGACCTACAAATATTTAAAGATACTTAGTATTTCCACATTTTTGCTACTAAGTTTTTAAAGAACTTATTTAAAAAAACCCTTTTTTTTGACCTTGAAGCACAGCAACCCAAGATGGATGAAATTTCACATCTAAGTTTTTATCTACGGCAGCTCACTGCACAAAACGGGTTATTTTAATTACTTTGCCATTTATGTAATTTATGTTTTCCATAGCATTTGTTTTGAAAGAAAGCTATAAATCAGTTTTCTATGACCATTACCAGTATTGCTTTATTCACTCTAACATTACATTTTTAAGTGTTTTCCTAATAAATCAAACATTATACATACGCAATCAGCTGAGGCCAAGACCATACCAATTATTTTACCTGCAAGAACTTGCCATTACAAACATTTCCTATAGGGCATAATAAAATACATGTCTGGTGCCACAAGACTTACAGGAATACCTTGTACTGAAGCATTAAATAAAGATTAGATGACTAACAGGGGTACTGTTTGTTCCATCCTTTTCTTTATTGCTATTGTCACCAGTTTACAAAAAATGGCATAGTCAGATGCATGCCAGTCCTTTCCTGTTAGGATGGTTTATTCAAGCTCTTAAAATCCCCAATTATATATCTTTCACCTTCAAATACTTTCAGTTACAGACTGCTTAAGCCATCAATTAACAGGGTTTTCTCTCTTATACATTACCAATCTCTAAGCCATATGCATATATACATGTACACTTTAATACAATTTCTGTTATTAGACCTCGGCTTTCAATTACGACACAATTTCTGTAAATTCTTTTACTGTTTTTACTCAAAGCATGAGCCACCAGGTTACACCTATGATCCCAAGTCTTCCTGATAGCCAGCATGTATGAACAGCCAACTGTGAACATTATAGACTTTTAACAAACTCAGCTCTAGGGCCTCACTAGGAAATGTGAAAGTCTCATGAGCATTCCTGAATTGACTGACAGGATCAGCCCAGATAAATTCTATACTCTCGCCTGGTAGCAAAACTGCAGACTACCACCTGGGACTTGTAATTTTGCAAGTTTTTTGGGAAGGGAGGAGTTTAGCAAACTTGAGTGACACTGAATGAAGACTATTTATGGAGAATGTCTCCTTTTAGCAGTTTTAGCATTTAGCAGTTGCCCAAGAATCATGCTGAACTGCATAAAGAACCTAAAAATAAATTCCAGATTTGCAACTCCTCCCCAAAATCCAACAATAGCAAACTTTGAAAATGTTGGTCTTTAACTGCCCTCAAAATTTAGCAGCAGATAGTGGAGCATTTATGTTATTATTTTTTTAGTTGCAAAAATCAATATTCCCTTCCCCCTCTGACAGTAGACATACCATCTTCTTCTATTAGTCATTCAGGCATCACTGCTAAGTATTCAAAATTAGATAACCTTCTTCAAAAACATGTATTACTTAAATTATAAAGATGTATGCTGAAGTTGAATATTCCACTCAAAAATGCCTTTCCTTACAGCCCACACAGAAGAGATTAGTTAGGATAAATGGCATCCTTACTGCTTCTCAATTATGCTCTCCCTGGAAGAATCAAAACCATGGTTCATTGCCATTCATTAGGGCAACCCCTTGTAGGAAACTAGAGGAAACTTCATACCTTCCTGAACTTTTCCATCTGCTTATAAAGATCTGGATCCAGCTCCTGAGACACATCTTTCATCCAGAGCAGAGCTCCTCTGTATTCAGTCCGATACTGTTCCATTCTGTTTACTGTCAGCCATGTGTCTGAGATGGCCCTGTACCTGAATGTCTCCACTTCTTGATATAATCTGCTGAGAGGAGTGCGGAGTGCTAACCTGGAGGAAGGCATGAAGGCGAGAGAGGAAGGAGAGGAACATGTCAAACATGCTGTTCCACAAACGATTAATACAACTCCTGACAGTTTACTAGCACTCAAACAAACACACACAGGCAACACAGTTCACTGAAGTGCTAGTGTATGCTCAGATGATTCTACAACATGGTTGGAGGTACACATGAAACAGAAAAATTTTGCATGAAAATTGTGTTTGCAACCTTCCTGTTCAAATAGCAACTTTTCAATTACACGTGTGAGTGGAAAAGAAACCTCTTCTACTGTGCCTATGTATTTTAGTTTGACAAGTCACTTGTATGTTATTACCATTCCTCTTCACAAGTTTCATTTAACAACTATAAACCCAAGGTAATTTATTACTGGAAAAATATCACAGATGTATCAGGACTGTCATGCTAAACCTCACAAAATGCACTACCATTAGCCTTTCAGTCTTCACATGTAAATGCAAACAAATAAGTCATCTGCCAGGTAGATAACTGAGATTTTTTCTTGGTTTTTTTTAGGAATTGGAACAATTCCTTTGAAGGACATTTACCTTTGGGAAGGATTAGACATTTTCCTAAATGTTTCTTCTGACAACCACACTTTGGAAAGGCAGTAGGGGACACTGTTGTCCTCCCCATGCCATCACTTCAGCTCGTAATGGGATCTCAAAACAAGACAGGATTACTCCTTTTGCTTTGCTTTCTGCTGCTGCTTCTGCTTTCCTCTTGGTTTCCAGCAGCACCTCACTGGAATGGGTTCAATCAGTTCCACACCAGCACAGAGTTAGTTTAATGTGCTAAGAAGTCCCTGGGCATAAGAGAATTTCTAATTTCGGCTCCAGTAACCCAAGAAATGTCTTCTTGATCTCCAGCTACTGAGCTAGCTATGAGCATGAAACATTAATAAAAGCAGTCCCAACGTCAACAATAGTTTGAGGATAGCTCAAGAGAAGAAAGACAAATGGTTTTATTTCTACCTGAATTATTTTAAAATATGCCTTAAAAATGCATTGAGCAAGAGTTACAATATGTGAATTTATTGTGACTTGTTTTATCTACTACCTTTTTTCTCATTCCACAAATTCTTACCCAGATATTCAAAGGAAAATTTAATTTATGTAGATATGTACTGAGATTTCTAGTAACAGTAAAGCTTCATAAAGAAGCAAGTCATCAGCATTTTTGCTCAAAGGTGCCTTACATGTGTCTTAAAGATCCCAGTCATGGCTGTTACTGGAGGTGCTAATGACCAAACTCTAGCCCAAGGTAAACATATGAAATCCTCAGTGCTCTGTATGCTATATTTTGAGCCAAACAACCACACTGTTAAACTAAAGTCAGAAAGTATAACAGTAGGTAAAAGCCCACCCAAAATCCTGTAAAAGATAATGAAATAGAATTTTCCTTTGTGAGTGATGGTTAATTTCGTACTTTCATAGTCCTAATGTTGTTAAAAAGAGAATATTTATAACAACTATCAGGTACTGTTTTAAACTCCTAGCAAACACTGGGTCAGTGAGACATCATGGGCTGTGGTTAACAGCAGCTGTTAGTGTGCTTGTGCGCCCCTCTGGATTCCTTACCTTTTACTTGCTCCTACACAACCTACATGAGCTCTGTAGGGATCTAGGATCTTCTCTCAGGAGGACTTTGGTGTAAATTTCAAGCAGAAGATGACATTCAGATGCCTCCTTTCTCCTCTGTCTAGTGGAGGTATGAGACTCGATGGCCCAGAAAAAAGTATTGCCTTAGTCATTTCCTCCCTTGCAGGACCCAGACACCTCTACAGTGAGCCTCCTGCTGTAGCATTTCTCTGCAGAGTGAGAAGTGCCACCAAGCAGGAGAGGGACCTGACATCAGCTCTTTTACAACCCTACTGCTGGAGAGGCCACAGAGATGCTCCAGTACAGCTTTACAACTACTGAGTTGCAGGGGATCTGGAGATACAGACATAGCAGGTCCATAAAACAAAAAGCAGCATCAGGCAAAATTCAAGAAGCCGCTAATATTGCCAATACTACAGCCGATTTTGTCAATAATGCTCCTATCAATTGGTTCCTCAAACATTTCAAATGGCCAAATGAATTATGCCAATGGTGAATCAACTACCATTATCACATGTACTTTATAAATCAGACAGCAGTGTTGACCCATATACCTTTGCTGAGAAGAAAAGCAGAGGGCCTTTCCTGTAGCTTGCATCATTTTTCCTGCTCTTGTTTTATCCTGAGAACCCTGTGATCGAAGAAATTTCCCCAATTCATTTTCTTCCTGAGACAGAACTAACAAAAAATAAATGAATTGTCAAATATGTTATTTAATTGATTCCTAAAAGCTTTAAAACTGGCTTAACATTACACAGTTTAAGTCACTAAGTCCAAGCAGCAAAGCAAAAATAAATAATTTCACAAAATTCCTAGATCTGATTCATTTGAGACATTTGGTGATATACTTAACAAGAATCACAAAATTCCATCAGCACCAAAAGACAACAGGAAAAACATGCTATTTCTTTCTTAAAAAAAAAAAAAAAATTGAGTTGGTTATATTGCTAAAAGGTTCATCTTGATTGCAGTATCTTTCAGTGCTGGGCTTTTTGAGTTCTGTCCGGTTTCGTAGGTTGGTTTTTAATTCTTTTTTACCACTTGGACTGCCTCAGCTGATCTTTGGTAGTATACTTTTACTGAAGTTAATTCCAAGTTGTACTAACCAAAACTTGCGTTTCTCTTGCTCACCATTTTTCATGCTTGACTACATAAAATTTCACATGAAAAATCTGTTACTTCATTTAAAAGAATATTTACTTTCAAATGATTTGGCAAGATTACTTAGCAACTTTAACATTCTATACAATTCAAACACTGTATTTCAACTATCTGAATACGCCTACCTCAGTGTAACTGATCATTTTTTTAAACAGGAAGATGAAGTGGTTTTACACTGAATTGTTGACTACTTCTAAACTGGGACCATGGATCTCAAAGAGCCTTTTATTTCATGACAGCCACTTTAGAAGACATGAGGGTATCTCATATAGTACCAACTTCAACCCACTATCAAGAGGGAGAATGGCCTAAAACAATGAGAGAAGATCTCTTGAAGTCCTCTTGCCATTTTTCAAAATGTTGACAGTCAACTCCACACATTCAGCACACTTTGGCAGAAGATGCACATCTGCATCTGACACAAATCTCTGCATCAGAGACTTCACCTGCAACCTCTTGAACTCAATACACTACTATTCTGTATTTCAGTTTTATCTCCCGATTCTGACACATTATCCCTGACTTTCTTTGGATAAAGAAAAATTAAAGACTCAAGAAAATATGGGTAACATTCAACAAAAGACAGAAAATTAGAAGATTACTTCAAAGCTGGAGTCTCTTCTTCAGGCCAGAAATCAAACAATATTGACTGCAGAGAACCTTTAGAGGACATTTAATACAACT